>CM069143.1:69198102-69291491 GCA_035221665.1 Okamejei kenojei
TATTTAAATAAATATAATGAGATATAATTGTGAGTGTGTATTCGAATGAGATTCGCGCAGAGGTCCTGCTCCTCCTACTAGCCAAATTAATGGGGAAGGTCATTACTTGTGGGATTCTCCTTATTACTGTGACAACCCACGAAAACCATGTACTGCCAGTTTGACAGAAGTGGGAGGAACTTCGCGGCCCTAGTGGTACTGGGAGGCGTGCGACTATGCTGGTGTGCGACAGAGACCGTAACCAGGATCTTCCGAATCGATTTTAATAGGAAAATGAATGAGACTGTCGCAGAGGTCCCCAGGTTTTAAGTGCTTCATACCCTGGCCTTAATTAAAAGGACAGGAACAGATCCACTGGTACCCCCATTTACTGAACCCCACTGACTGCCAGAGTGGGGTACCGGTCAATAGTGGGCTGGGGCAGTGCCAGGCTGGTGACAGACCTGTAAAATTAAAGTCTTATTTCTGAATGTAAAAGTGTCACATCCAGACCAAGAATTGAATGCTCTGATGTTTACTCATGAGTTATCCTTTTAAGCTAACAATAAGCTAATTTAATGTTAGAGATTTCCCCCCCCCCCCCCCCCCCCCCCCCGTGGTTGCATTTGCAAATGAAGGGGCTATTACCTTTAAAACCTAAAATAAACCCTAAAAGTGTTGCACATGTTTTAGTATCCTGTAGTTTTTTGGTGTGTCTGTTATACTTTTGACCTGGTCAAAACGTGTGGATTATTTGTGTGTGTGGATGTATGTGTGTGTGATGTGGAATGGATGTGTGCAGTGTATGATCTGCGTGCAGAAGGATGTGTTGTGTGTGTTCTGCGTGGTTTGTGTGTGTGCATGGATGCTGAGCAAACAGATGGATGTGTGTGTATGTATGTAGTGTGGTGGACAGCGCACTGTCCTTCACCAGCATCCATTATCTAAGTAATTCAGGCCATTGCTGTTTTAAAATAAATTGACCAAATAAACAGTGAAACGATCAACATAAAAGAAAACTTTATATAATCATTTATAATCCCCAATTTTATTGTTTACATTACATCTGATCATCATCTGACTAAACTTCATCATATTCCAAGTCTTTTGCAGAAATAGAGTTTGCTGCCGTCAAAACCCTGACATAAATCTGTCCAAAGGCACACCATTCAGTTGACATAGCATCTTCTCCCCTTTCACTGTACTTGAATTCTCACAGCTATTTTACTTGATGAACAGTATGTTACATCTAGCAATGTGGCCATGGCTGAACGCAGTTCACCCAGCCATCTCCGTGCCAATCACTATGATCAAGGCTGAACATCCACAATCAGTACCCTGTATTCTGCCTTTCTCCCATATACCTCGATTCCGTTGCCCCAAGAAGCTTATTTAACACCCCGCAACATCAATAGGGTTTTTGTAAACTTAACACATTAATGATCAAATTCTCAATAAATAGTCAAAGCGGCAGATTCCCCACAAACAACCCGGAACCCCATTATTCCACCTTACTGCTTCAGTGCAAACCAAAGACACGGGCCTGTGTGTGGTCTTCCTCTTCATGGCAATGGCAGTCAGATACTGACCCCTTTACGTGACCAAGAATAGATAATTATAGATACAGCATGGGAAACAGGCCATTCCGGCCCAACTAGTCGAGGCGAGTGACTCGTCGAATCTCACCTTCACACTAGTTATCTAACCTATCTACTTATCCCACTTTCCTCCTCGCAACCACTCCTACGTACAAGGGGTAATTAACAAGACCAATCAATCCTACAAACCCGCACGTCTTTGGGATGTGGAGGAACCCGGAACACCCAGAAGGGAACCCACACTGTCGACGGGAGAATGCTTGTTCTAACTCCACACAGACAAGAACCCAGTAAAAAAAAGCGGATGTCCAGGATGGAATATCTTGAATCACCCTGCGCCGTGAAGCCAGCACTCTACCCGCTGCGCCACTGTGCATCCCCATTCCTCCACATCAATGCCCGGGATATACAACTGGATTGGCCACGTTACCGCACGCCCGGCATTGATATGCAACCCTTATCCCTCCAGGGAAATAATATTTCTTCTATATTCAAGCATGTTGAAACACAACTCGATCTCACTAGTTTCACTAACTCGGATCATCTGCAGAGCTTTTAGTTAAAATGGACGACAACTAAGATTAGGCTTTATAAAAAATTAGTTTATTGTGAATATTTGTAACTGAAGCAAGGCTGTTATTTCAACAAATAATACAACTCTAACTTGACCCTAACCAGATCCATGTTTTTGACCCACCAACATCAACAGATATTACATAATACCATGCCAGAAGAGTCACGTGTTGAGCTGTGAGTGACAAACGATTATACGAACGCATGTCCCCATCAACAAGTCAGTAGAAGGGAACAGGGTCTGCCTGACATTACGCACAAATACATTTTAAACCCCCAATTATAGCTTATTTTAACATCATCATTTCCTGCTCCAAATCAACGAGCTCCATGATCAAAGCTGCCAATAGTCAATTGTCGTTACAATAGAAACAAAGTTTTTCATATAATAACCTAAAATGCAAAATAATACCAAAACAGCCGAGGTTGCAGTTTAGTTTATAGATACAGCACGGAAACAGCCCTTGCGCCCACGATCATCCCGAACACTAGCACTATCCTACACACTAGGGTCACTTTAAACAAATCTGACAGAAGCCAATTAACACACACCCCTGTATGTCTTTGGAGTGTGGGGAGGTATACCGTCGCACCCGGTGGAAGTTCCAACACAAAACAGACCAGCACCCCGTATCGGATTGAACCCGTTCTCTGGCGCGAGAGCAGCACCTAAAACCGCAGCGCCACTCAGGCCCGCCCCCCACATTCCAGTGGGATGTAATTCAGGCGGGTCATACTCACAGTTTTTAAACATTCTCCCATATCACTCTGTCGGCAGCTGTAATGATAGACATGGCCCCATTTCCCTTCGCAAGGGGAGTTGACATCTTGCAGATGCATCTTCTCCGCTTCTTCTAACCTTGGTGAAGATTTACTTGAATAAGCAAAGTGAACAGTTCTCAACTCAGACGGTTCCCATTACCCCCACACTGGAAGTTTCCCGTCCTGGAGGAAACGTCCGTCCCAGACACTCGCGCCAAGTCACAAAACTAATGGAGGGGCTGACATACTCCGCGTTTGCACTGGTACAAAAGTAGAACTTGGAGTGTTTTTTGCAGCTGAAATGAGAACGCAGTTATTTTCGCTTGTCGGGAAGTTCAGAGTGACACAAACGGGCTGGTGGATCATTGATAGACCACACAGACGCTGCAGTTAACTCACGGGACAGGGCAGCACTCTGGAGAAAAGGACTAGGTCGCAATTATCGGGTTGAGACCCATCTTCGGACTGAGAGTCAGGGAAGCGGGAAACGAGGATATGAAAGGGTACAGAGAACAAATGGATGAAATATATGCCAAAACGACAAATCAAAAGCCAGCAGTGGATGATTGACAGGTAAAGCCACAATGTTGCATTGATGGCATGGTAAGGCGTAACGAGTTATACAGACAGAGAAAACAACAAGACGAGAGTGAAACTGGTAGGTGACAAGGTGGGTTGGAGAACGTATAGCGAGGATGCAAGGTTACCTTGAATGTAAATAGCTTCAATATTCATTCCGACATTGTTAGTAAACTGGCCCAAGTGAATTTGAGAATCAGGTGTAAAGTGTTCCCACTAATAATATGACCGACTTGTGACTACTTCAGGGTCCGCATTACAGCTTTAGGGCATCTAAAGTGTTTGTAGATGTTGATTGTGAAAACACCGGACACAGCCAAATCTGATGCACAGCAAGCTGTGACATGACCATATCACCCAGCCAGTGTTGCTGCTTCACAGGTGAACATTGACCAAATATTGGCTGGTAATAATCTATATTCTGTACTTGATGGTTCACATCAGAGTGGATGTACTCAGAGATGCCATTATGGCCGCCTGTTTCAGTCTTTACGTGCATCTCTGGAGAAAGGGGGGGGGGGGGGGGGGGGGGGGGGGGGGGGGGGGGGTGTCAGCAGCAATCAGAAGCAGGGAGAGAAAAGAATTATTGGCTGAAAGTCCATGGGAAAGAAGGTGAGTCAGAGGGGAAAAACTGATTTATAAACTGAGAAATGATTTGTAATTTGGCGAATTAAAGCATTTATCAGCCAATAAAAGCAAGTTTTCTCTAGTCGATTTGGCCCTTGTGGAAGTGCCTTTGAGAGAAATGGTGTGAGTCCTTTGGCTCGAGATATGAGAGTAGAAAGGTGAGTCTTTGGCTCGAGAGACTTCGTGATGTGGCTGAGGAGAGGAGACTATGCCCAGAGCTTGTAGAGGACGGTCAACCGGTGAACACATGAAAGGTAAAATGAGACAGTGTGATGCTTGGCAGGGTGTCGGTAGACAGCCACACGGGTTGCAGCCACTGTTTTGGCTACTACAACTGAGGCACGTGTGACCATCTTCAGCTCCTGAACGGACCGTGTTTGGCACGGAGAAGCAGCTGGATGACCCCAGGCCGACCGGGAAAACATGTTTTCCGACAGGACCACAGTGAGTTTGTCCACGCCAAGGAAAACGGGAAGAACAAAGTAGTTGATGACAGTGAGAAGGATAGTAAACTATGAGTGCAGGACCACCAGGAGGCTGGTCGATATAAAAACATGTACACCCTCATGTGAACTGTCAGGGAACGAAGCTTGCAGGTCCGAGCAGTGGACACCTCGGTGAACAGCCCGCAGTAGTGGCTCAAACAACAACGGGAAGAAGAAGGACGGAGGTTACTGTAACCGAGTTTAGAGAGTTAGGAAGAAGACGCAAAGCAGGACATGCAAGGGTGGTTATCTTCTGGATTTGCTATCCAGTAACTCGTGCTAGAGAGGACAGGAACAGGGAGATTGGGATCTGAATGTGTGCAGGGGGCAGTACAGCAAGGCTTCATTAATAGACCACAGGGATCTCATCTGGGTAGGGTGACCTGTACAAAAGGGACCGTGTTGTACACCATAACTGGAGGGGGGCCAACATTCTGGCAGGCAGGTTTGCTAGGGCTACCCTGTCTGGTTTTAAACTAACATAGTGGGGGGAGGGATGCCAATTTGGGAGAGTATCAAGATGGAATTGAAGGGGAAGTGACTACAAGAAAAATTACAAAAGATTCTCGAATTAATTGGAAGGAAAGCTCGATATGGGATAATTTAGTAAGGGTCAAGTCCACTTACGAGCAGATGCGAGGAGGAGAATACTGAGGTCAAAGTAATGAATATGAAATGCGTGACGTATAAGAAAAAAGTGGACGAGCTTGAGCTCGTTAGAAATTTTGCAATTAAAGATGTTGCCGAATGACAGAGACATGGCTTCACGAGGCCAGGGCTGGGAACTGAAAATCCAGTGGTATACGTACCTGTCAAAAGGACGACCAGGTGGGCATAGGGGTGGGGAGTTTTTTTTTTTTGTGATAAGATTTTTATTATAGAAACAAAGTAATAACAAAGTACATATTTTCATTGCTGAAGAAAACCATGATATTAAAGCTATATTCCATCTCTTTACTATATTTGTATTATCATTGATTAAAAATTTAAGACAATATAATTTTATATATGAAAAACAAAATATTAAAGAAAAAGTTTCATACTGAAGTAATATTTGTATTATCGTTATTTTTAAATAAATAAGACAATAAAATTTATACACTTGAAATAACATAATCCTAATAATCCCTTCCTGATATTAAAGATATATATCATACTATTAATAATATTTTATATTAATCATGATATTAAAAATTAATACTATATATTTTAAAATATTTAAAAATACATGATATAAATAATACCTTCATGAGATTAGTACTGTTTATATTCTTATTAGTATTAAAAATTTTAAGATTAAATGTTTCTATACATTTTTCTACATTTTTTAATTTAAAGGAAGAAAAGATAGAGAAAAAGAGTGTAAGAAGTATGATGGAGACAGGAGTATTAATGATTAATCATTATGGGATACAAAATGGTTTGCACTGGACTGGAAGGCCGAGAGGTGCCTGTATCCGTGCTGTATTGTTATATGGATATATGGTTTATTAATCCGCCTATGGAGAAATAGTCATTTGTTTTATTATATATGTTTCTTCATCCATTCTAATATTCAGGTCAGTCCAGCCCGTCGTATCCGAGCCATTATGACCCTGTAAAAGTTAAAATAAATGGAGACCAAATCACTCTGAAAGAGATCTAACCTGTCCATTAGGACAAGCCTCAATCAATCTCTCCAGAAGAATGTCTCCGACATTTTCTGTGTTATCCAAATTTTGATTGATGGGGATTAGTCAATTCCAAAATTTTAACAAATTAGTTTTTGTTTTTCACAATTATTAAACCATAGACAATAAATTCTTTGAATCATTGTTACTAGTTGGGTCTGTTTCAATATTCCAAGTATTATAAACTTGGGGGGGATCAGGAGTCAGAATTATAATTGACAACATTCGAAATTAATCTTAAATATTTCTATCCAAAATTTTGTAATTTTTAATACAGTAAGTAAATGAAGTGATAAATTTGCTTCTAAATGTTTGACCATTTATCACATATAGGGGGATACATTTGGAAAGTATGTTATTTAATTTAGCTTTTGTGAATAATGTAATCTATGTATATTTTAAATTGTATAAGGGATGTTTAGCAATTAACGAACGTGATGTATATGTTGTAAACTTACCATCCCATATTTCTGACCTTATAATTTGACCTAGTTCTTTTTCCCAAGACTGTCTATAAATTTTGCTGTAGCTGGAACATCATTTCCAAATAAAATATTGTAAATAAATGAAATCATTTTATCTGTATTTTGGGTGTTTAATTAAGCATTCGTTAGAATTTTCAATCTTTCTATTTGTATGTTCTTGTGTATTTGCAGAAACATAATTTTTGATTTGTAAATAATCTAAAATATTCTTTAATGAGTATCCATAAATTTGTTGAACTCTTGAAATGAAAGGAAAGATTTTTTCCTTATAAAGATCTCTCCCATCTTATAATTCCCTTACTTTTTTCCAATTAAAAAAGCATTATTATCCATCATTGAAGGTTAAACGAAACATAATTTACAATGGTAAGAGATAATGGTATTGATTTAGTTTTAATGTTTTCTTTATTTGTTTCCAAATACGGAATTCCTTTTTCTATTATCGGATTTTCAACTATAATTTCTTAGCTAAATTAGTATTAGCAAATATAAATAAGAACAAGTTTCAAAGGAGAACAATCTTTCTTTTTTATTCCATTATTTAACCAAGTTGGTTGGTTATCTATTTCTTCTAGCCAGAAATCTATATATTTAATATTGAACTAGCCATAATAAAACATAAAATTTGGTAATGCTAATCCTCAAATTAATTTTCGATTTACATAAATGTTTTTAATTTATTCTAGGGGTACTCTTATAATCCCCAGATAAATTAGTAATTAGGGAATCTACCTTATTTATTTTGGAAGAAATTTTTTAGGGAGATATATCGGAATTAATATTTGGAAGAGAAATAATAATAGTGAAGAAGATCATTCTTATTGTTAAAAAATTAATTTTACCTAACATTGAGATAGGTAAGCATTTCCACTAAAAAAAATTTCTTATTTAATTAATTCAATAAATTTGAGGGAAGTAGATTTAAATAAAGAGTCAAATCTGTGTTGTTTACAAAAGTCCAAGGTATATAATTTTTTTTCGATTGTATATCTTAAAAGGGAATTGTTGTGTAATGTAAGTTATTTCACCGTTATGGCAATAAGTTCACTTTTATCCAATTGATACTGATCCTGAAAAGATCCAAATCGTTAATAATTTTTAACAAGTATTGGAATACTTGTTTCAGTTCTGTGATATCAAGTAATCCCTACATCCGCATATAGGGGATATTTAATTTTAGTGTCTCTATTATCATATACCATGTATTTCAGGATTAATCTCACCCTCTTTGGCGAGAGGGTAAATTGCGAGTGCAACAATAAAGGGGAATAAAGGACAACCTCGTCCTCCAACCTCACTAAATTGAATTTAGTTGATAACATCGATTGTTGTTATTCTAGCTGTCCGATTTGTGCATAACAATTTAAACCAAGTGGTAAACTTCTCTCCCAATTTGAAGCTTCCATAAACCAAAAAAGTAAGGCCAATCCACTTGACGAATGGCATTTTCTGCGTCGAAGAGAAATGACTACTAGGTCTTTTTTATTACTTTTCCTTTTTCGAAATATATAAGAATATATTGAATAACCGTTTTAAAAATTATATGAGGAATATCGTATTGTTATAAATCCTGTTTGATGTGCGGGATGTGATTAAATCTTTAACGACTGAACTTAGCCTTTGTGCTAGTATTTTTGTTAATATCTATTGCTCAGTAAATAAAAGAGCTATTGCCACTAAATGATCCCAGGTTCATCACAAGTCTTTATTTATTTTAAGGTATAAAAGTTATAATAGATATCATTCGGCATTTTCTGGTTAATGTCTTCTGCTGATGTATATATCTGTATCATATAATGAATTTCAAACGCGAACAATTATGATCATGAAATATTTAATAAAATTCCGAACACAATAACCATCTGGTCCTCCCCCGGTGATTACTCATTTTTTAATGGATCTAATAGAATTCTTGGATTTCTTTTGTTGAGCTTTATTCAGCATTTAAAATAATTCTCTATTTTGTAATCCCAACCCTTTACAGGTTTACATTTGTTAGAAAAGCTTCTATTTCTAGTTTTTAATTTCTGTTGTTTTAGCAGTGTATACGTATTTAATAATATTGCATAAAACTTTCATTAATGTCTTTGGTTGTATTAAGCAATTCGCCGGTTTGTGATTTAATCCAAGGATAATTTTTTCATCTTCCATTTTCCTTAATTGGCTGGCCAATAATTTATGGGGTTTATCTCCTATTTCGAACTGTCTTTTGTATAGTAATGTTGATAAAGTTTTTAGAACTTGATCCGTGTATATTTATTTAATTCATATTTCAATGCTGCAATTTTATTGTGTAACTTATTCTGAGTTTGGTTGCATTCCCTGTAATGTCTAATTGTTTTTAATCTCCCTTTCCAAATCTTGTTTGTTCCTCCGATTTCTTTTATTAATAAAATGCTTGTGAAAGAGATCATAAATTCCTCGGAGATATGCATTAAATGTTTCCCAAATAAGAGCAAGATAATCCTGGGTGAACCTTGGTTTTCAAAAAAAAAATCTTAAATTGAGTGTAATATATTCTTTAGTATTTTTTACTTTTTAAAATTTGTGGGATAAAAACTCCACTGCCTGATTTTCTATTTTACCATTTTATTTTGATCTTACATGTTAATGGCGCATGATCTGAGTTTAGACATATTGTTATATTGGATTCCGTATGTAAGTGAAGTAAGTTTTGCAATCCACAAAAAATAATCTATTCTGGCGATAAAAGGAGTATGTCACGTCCAGTAGGGTCTTTTCTCCAAACATCTTTGATGTAGTCGTTTGCATAATGCATTTAATAAGTCACTAGAGGTGATTTAGTTTTTTCTTTGCCTGGTAGATCTGTCTAAATAGGTGTCAAATGTCAGTTAAAATCTCCTCACAATATTACATTATATTGTGTTAGTTCCGGAATATTGTTTAGTACATTCTTAAAAAACAATGGCATCAAAATTAGGTACATATAAATTAACAAGAATCATTTTTACTGTGTTTAATTCTCCTATCACAATAATGTATCTGCATCTTTATCAGTTATAGTTTATGTTATCCTAAATAAAGTACCTTTACGAAATAATATTGCTACACCGTGCTGATTTATGCGTGAAAGACGAGTGATACATTTTAACTATCCATTTAGCATTCAAACCTAGCCGTCATATTTTTTTTTAATGAGTTTCTTGAATAAAATTTAACATCAAGCTTTAGATGCCTTTAAATGTTCCAATTCTTTTCCTCTTTTTATCGGTTCATTCAATTATAATACCTTTGACATTCCAACACAAAACGATATCCCCCACCTTCCTCTTATCATTTTTAGAAGTCTGGCATCGTATGATTATGGAACACTACTGATAGAGTCCAAGGATCAGCGGGGCGACAGACCCGACCATTACACTCCGAACATCCGAATAGAATGAAAAATTTAAGTCTTGTTTATTGTCCAACATGCATATATCTCCAGTTGGTTCCAATATAAACACCATTCAAACTGAAAAACCACACAGTTTATATAAAAGAATCGTAACATGATAGATTAAGAAGGTTAGTATTGTGCTTAAAGATTAAGGACTATAAACAACTACATCTAGAGTTTGTTGCAGTAGTGCTAAGCCAACTAGCCACGGCTAAACCCATCTACCGACATCCGTCGTTGATGTTTTGTTAAACAAGACCAGCTGCCTGTTTAAGAAATTATTAAGTATTCCCATAATAATTTTACCGGTGTAAAACAATCAGGGGAAAACAAAGAAGGTGTTAAAAAAAAAAGGGGGAAAAAAAGAAGAAAGAAAAAGAATCATTAGAAAAGGACAAATCCAGAAACAAAAGAGAGACATTTATCAAATTAACAGATTAAAAGATAAAGGAGTATCTATATCTTAAATAATATTAAAAATTCAAAATACGTGTAAAAGTGAAAAATAAAAAAGCTATATAAAAAAAACGGGGATAAAAAATCCCAAACAACCAAAAGAAAAACAAAAGTACAGTTTTGAACCCATCCCTATTCTTTGACTCTATTCATTCCTACATAATAGCAATGGATGTTCATTAATAAAATATGTAGTGGATTAGTAAATAGTGGGCAAGTCCTTCATTAGCAAGAATAACACTGGACAACTAATACCGGCCTTGTGGTTTTAATATAAGTTAGTTATTAATTATATTAATAGTGTGTTTTTAGTAATTATTAGTTGCCGGTGATGCGGTCTACCAATCATCTACAACCTCACTCAACCTTCAACAATGTCCAATCCTTCCCGTCCAACATTATCTTGAGAAGTCTTGCAGAAGTTGAAAATCCTTATAAAGTCTCTAAAATTAGTGAGATTTCCAGTATATTCAATGGAAGATTTTTCTCAGTTCACGATCAGCCGAGCGAAATCCAGTGCTTCTGTTGGGCTGGTATAAAGAAATGTGATGCCCTGAGAGTAAAATGTGACTCGAAAAGGGAGTAGCTAGATAATTCAAGGCCGAAGGGTGCTCAGAGTTTATTCCACACCCCTCAAGAGACTTTTAGCTCGATAAAATGCTTTCCGTTTCTGGCAATACCTCTGTCTGGAAAGGATCTCGTTAGATACTAAAATCTGTGTGATCCTTCAAATACCAGGTCTGTTTTTCGAGGCTTTTCGCATAAACTCGTCCAGGTCAAAGTCCTATTGTATCTTTATATCATTTGTCTTGGAGGTGTGGGCGTTTGTTTTTGTCTGACGTCTCAAGAATCTATGGTCGCCACGGGCCAAAAAAGGCTTTTGTTCCAGAGATAAAACCTATTGCAGTAAATTTGTGCAGTAAAATCTCGAGAATCTCTTACGACTTACCTCTCGTCCTTTGGAATCCCAGCAATCCATATACAATTTTGTCCTTCTCTCTGGGCGTCCCATCTCGCACATACATTGTCTCAGTTATTTTGGTCACAGTTCGATAGACGTTCATTTTCTGTATTCAACTTTGCCTGTATTCAAAGGCACTTGTATCTCGGGGGGGGGGGGTTTTCTTCAAGGTTCTTTATACCAACCGTCTGTTCCGTCTGGGTGAACTACCTCCATAGATTCGTCCCAATTTTCAAGTCTTTTTAACCTTTTCAATGTTTTTGTGTCCACTCTTTGACAATTTGTTAATCATATCTGTGAATCCCTGTCTTCAAATCTTCCGATAATTTCTTGATGCTTGTTATTAACATTTAAATTTGTTTCCTTCTGGAATTCTTTCAATTTGAATGTCATACTGGTTCATCCTGGCGCTGTACATCTTGGTTAATTCTTCCCTTAAACCAGCAATCTGTTTTGAAATAAAAAGTTTTCAATTCCTCACATTCTGAGTTTTTTTTTTTTTCCCCTGTTTTTTTTGATACATCATCCTGGGAGGAAGGTCTACTTCGAGACCGCGCTTCAGTTTCGGCCTTCAGTCTGCCTGTCCTCTGCCGGGTTGATCGACTTTTTCCCTTTGTCCGGTAGGGCGTCCGAGTATGTTGACATAATTAAGTCCGCGCGCACCTGAAGACGTCCCTCACTAACAATCGGTGCAGCAACGGCAGGCACAGCTCACAGGCAGCAGGTAGTCGCTTAAAAAATTATTTTATTTATATCATTATATTTTTTATCATATATTATAAATTATTTCTAATATATAATCTTTATCTTATTTTATATTTATAATATATTTTTTTAATTTATATATATTATTATTAATATTTAATTTTATAATTTTAATTCAATAATTATTTTTATAACTGGAATATAAGTGCATCAATTATCCCGCAACTTCCCGTTTTTTCTGTTGTTTTATTTTTCGTGGAGCTGGTTGCGTAATCCTCTATCCCACCATAGCGCCACCGGGGGGGGTTAGTTCTATAGATACCAGGATCAGTTCATGTGATTGGGGGATGGTAGCTAATGTTATCCCACTTTTTAAAGAAAGGAGATAGAGAGAAACAGGGCATTATAGACTAGTTAGCCTGACATCGGTGGTGGGGAAGAATGCTGGAGTCAGATCATAAATGATGAAATAGCGGCCCATTCAGATAGCAGTAACAGGATCGGTTCCTGAGACAGAATTGGGATTTACAGAAGTGAAAATCAATCAATGGCCAATCTTTTCTCTGGAATTTTTGGGGATGTAACAAGGAAATGGACAATGGAGAGACAGTGATGTAGTGTACCTGACTTTCAGAAAGCATTTGGAAAAGGTCCCACATGGATAATAGTGGGCAAAATTTAAAGGGAACATGATATTAGGTGTAAAGTGCAGACATGGATTTGTAAATTGGATGGCAGAGAGGAAACAAAGAGTAGGGGATTAACGTGTGGCCTTTAGAATGGCAGACAGTGAATAGGGGGACACCGGCACGCTCAGTGCCTGGGACCGCAGCTATAAACCATATACATCAATGATTTAGATGAAGGGATTCAACATAACATTATCAAATTTGCAGATGACACAAAGCTGGGTGACTGTGAACTGTGAGGAGGATGCTATGATAATGCAGGGTGACTTGGACAGGTTGGGGAGTGGGCAGATGCATGGCAGATGCAGTTTAATGCGGATAAATGTAAGGTTATCCACTTTGGTAGCAATTCAGGAAGGCAGATTATTTTCTAAATGGTGTCAAGTAGGGGTAAGGGGAAGTGCCACGGGATCTGGGGGTCCTTGTTCATCAGTCAATGAAAGTAAGCATGCAGGTACAGCAGGCAGTGAAGAAAGCAAATGACATATTGGCCTTCATAACAAGAGGAGCTGAGTAGAGGAGCAAAGAGGTCCTTCTGCTGTTGTACAAGGCCCCCGTGAGACCACACCTGGTGTATTGTGTGCAGTTTTGGTCCCCTCATTTGAGGAAGGACATTTCTTGCTATTGAGCGAGTGCAGCATAGGTTCACAAGACAAATTCTCGGGATGGCGGGACTGTCATATGCTAAGAGAATGGAGCGGCTGGGCTTGAATCTAGAATTTTGAAGGATGAGAGGATATCGTATTGAAACATTTAAGATTATCAAGGGTTTGGACACGCTAGAGGCAGGAAACATGTTCCCGTTGTTGGGGGAGTCCAGAACCAGGGGCCACAGTTTAAGAATAAGAGGTAAGCCATTTAGAACGGAGATGGGGAAACACTTTTCACACAGAGTTGTGAGACTGTGGAATTCTCTGGCTCAGAGGGTGGTGGAGGCCGGTTCTCTGGATACTTTCAAGAGAGAGCTAGATAGAGCTCTTAAAGATAGCGGAGTTGGGGGATATGGGGAGAAGGCAGGGACGGGGTACTGATTGTGGATGATCATCCATGATCACATTGAATGGCGGTGCTGGCTCGAAGGGCCGAATGGCCTGCTCCTGTGCCTATTGTCCATTGTCAACTGAGTACCCCTCCCTCAGTAGTGTGCGACTGTGTCATAAATTTCAAAATGGATTAGAAATGTTTCCAAAAATGATTACAGCAAACAGCAGGATCCAGGAACTACAGATGCTGGTTTATAAAATAAAACATCACACAGTGCCCGAGGAACTCAGTTGATCAGGCAGCATCTAAGGAGAATATGAAGATAGGCACAAAATCAATACCTCAGGAGGACAGGCAGCATCTCGGAAAGAGGGAATGGGTGAAGTTTCGGTATTTAAAGTATTAAAGTATTTAGCAAACAGGAGATCACGTGGTCCTGTGCGAACTAACAGATAGCTCCAAGGAAAGAGCAATCAGTTTGAGTAGAATTAGCGCACGATTAGGCGTTAGGTTTCATCAAAGTATGGAGCACAGCACGACGTGAACTGACGGGATGGATATTGGTGCAGAGTGGTTACTAGGTGCCTGTCACATAAGCAACCACCTTCTTTGCAGCCCACAAGAGAATATCCAGCGCTTTACTCAGTATCGTATAGATATTCCTAGATGGTAACACTGCTCCAGTATGGGGACCAATGTCTGGGACATGGTTAAAAGCTGAAACACCAACGCGGACCGCAACTTGACCCAGACTGCCTATTACTTTTGTCGTTATTTTTCCCAGCAGGGGTGATTGTGCTGCGGCATTCAGCTCTTCCACGGATTTGCCTGTTCTGCCGGCCTGTCTGCGGAGACCAGCATCATCCAGACACAGGTATTTACGAAATTCGATTATCGTTTCAATCACTTCCTCAGTGACACATGTTTCTCTTTCCGCGATGGTGGTCCACAACAAGATACGTTTCTTCAACACCTCGGCTTTCTTCCTAATAATCTCCACACTATTGTTGGGAAGGCCCAGGACAAAGACAGATTTCTTTATATTTGGTAAACCATCTTCAAGTGCATCAATTAACCGAGGGAAATCATACAAACAACTCTTAAAACTAGATATCAGGAAAACATTGGGATCAGGGATCCCGGCCTTTCCCAACCCATTGACGCAGTCGCTCCGGATCGTTTTCATTTCAGTACCTTCATTAAATTTCTTCCGTTGCAGCTGCATTGAATAAAGGTCAATGTCAATCTTAGAGCGAACATAATAGAACTTCTTCCCCAGCCGAGTAATCTCCTTGGCAAGTTTTGCATCATTCTCTGTGAATCGAGTAGCTGACACTATGATGAAGAAATCGTATTTTTCAAATTGCATTTCCTTCAGGTAGGAACCCGCGGTGAATTGTGGAGATCCGGCCCCCGGCAGGTCCCAGTAGCGGACATTGGGCAGATAGGGATGTGGGTATCCGGTTGGCTCCATTGTAGTTTCCTTGTTCCCAACCTCAGCCGCTCCCTCATCTTCGCTACAAAGCCCTTCATGGTGTTGATGAAGGTGGATTTTCCTGCACCCGTCTCTCCCGTCACGGCGATGTTCAGCTCGGCATTGTCCAGTTCTTTCACCTTCTTCTTCAGCAGAGGTTGAACCTTTTCCATCCCTCTTGTTTCGAAGTCGGATAATTTTCAGTTTGCTGAGCAATTCCTGTGTGAAGTCTGTGGGGGGGTCTCAGACTGAGCCGCCTGTTGGCTGAAAGGAAACATGTTCGGTGATAGTTTCCATTTGACATGAAACCAACTGAAATAAATGACAAGCACCTTCTCTCCCTTTCCCTCTTATCTTCCCATTGCTCCACCTGGATACACACCATTTATCCCACAATCCCGCCCTTTCCCCTCCCCCCTTCACCTCCCACCTATATCCATTCCTCCGGCTTCCCATCTCATGCGACACAGGAGCAGAATTAGGCAATTCAGCCCATCTATTCCGCGAGTTCCCCTTCTCTCAGTCTTTTCATCACTGGCCTTCATTCAATCAAGAGCGGAAATCGCTATCAAAACATGGAGGGGAGGGGGGACAATTTTTTGCCGGCCACGCCTGCATGCGCAAACTCACCTACACATGTGCGAGGCTTCGGAGCAAAGATACTAGAGGAGTATCTTTATCATCTTTATTATCTTTATAGATACTCTAGTATCTTTGCTTTGGAGGCTCAATCCAGTGCTAAATGCAACTCAACTCTGCCTGTCTCACCTGGGTTAACCAACAGCCCTGACTGGACTGACAGGACACCAGCGCTGCTTCTCCTCGCTGCCCATATTTCCCGCAAGCCCAGACAGGTTAACCTGGCGGGCAGTGACAGCGCACGCTGCCCTCGGGACGGCTGCTATGGCGAGGAGACGGTTGCCCACCTCTTCACAGAGTGTGGGTTTGCTAAAAGAGTCTGGAGAAAAATGCAAGGGTCCCTGGTACGCTTTATCCCAAACAGCTCCGTCACAGAGGACTCGGTGATTTACGGGCTGTTCCCAGGGACACATTCAGAGGCTGACATCAAGTGCTGCTGGAGGGTCATCAACTCGGTAAAAGACGCCCTTTGGTCTGCCCGAGCATTGTTCACCACCCAGCAGAGCGAGATGTCCGTCAGGAATGTTGCCGACTGGCCCGCTGCAGGACTGCAGGAGTACGTGCTGAGGGACGCACTGAAGCTCGGTGCAGCCAACGCCAAGGCTCGGTGGGGGAGGGCCACAGTCTAACGCCCTTCCGCTGCTGGACATGGGGGGCACGGTATGGTGGAGACGCCCCTCAATATAAGGGAAGGTATCCCACGCCATTGTGGCACGAGTGGGGGACTGATTTGTGGAAATTTGGGGGAAAGAAATGTCTAAACTGTATTGATCTATTGTACAGCCTCCGAAAATGTCGGATGGATTTTCCGCAAGGTTAATGCATTATATATATTTATCATTTGAATAAAGTACATTTTGAAATAATGAAAAAAAGGTTAACCTGGCGGGACAGGCAGAGTTGAGCTGGGTTTAGCGCTGCTTCTCTGCGCTGGCTCTGGGCCTGGGGGCACCGTGCCCGTCTGACTCCCAACCTCTCTGGCCACCCGTGTGGGGGAGGGCACTCGGGTGGGGACGGGAGAGCGCCACAGACCTGGCCGGGATCGAACCTGTCTGTGGATGAGGCGCAGGTCCAAAGATACTAGAGGATCCCTCTAGTATCTGTGCCACGACTCCCTCCTCCAATCATCGCACTCCCATGTCCCGCCCCATTGCCTTCCCATGTCCCGCCCCCATTGTCTGCTAACCGACGTCTCTCTCATCCAATCGGCGCCCTCGATCAGCAGTCCCACCTCCACTGTCTCGCGGAAAGCGGAGATTTTAAAATCCGGATTACAAAAACTTGGGGTGGATGTCCCCCACCTCTCAAAACATGGAGGGGACGTGTCCCCTCTGGGCCCCCCCCTGTGTTTTCTGATTCCCATGCCTTCAACCATCACCCCCACCCCCTCCCTCACCCCCCACCCCCCCCCCTCCAACCCCCAACCCCCCCCCCCCCCCCCCCCCCCCCCCACACCCCCCCCCCCCACCCCCACCCCCCCCCCCCCCCCCCCCCCCCCCCCCCCACCACCCCCCCCCCCAGCCCCCCCCACCACCCCCCCCCCCCACACCCCCCCAGCCCCCCACCCCCCCCCAAACCCCAACACCCACCCCCCCCCCCCCCCCCCCCCCCCCCCCCCCCCCCCCCACCCCCCACCCCCCCCCCAACCTTATCAACCTATCACTTTCTGACTTAGTCCTGCCCCCCCACTCCTCATCCAGCCTCCTCCCTCCAATCACAATCAGAGTGAAGAAGGGTCCCGCCCCAAAACGCCACCTGTCCCCCAGAGATGCTGCCTGACCCGCTGAGTTACTACAGCGCTGTGCTTGAGGTGAGGGAGGGAGAGGTGGAGTAGTAACACATTATGTGATGTATCCACACATACCTGGAGCTGGCTTTTTCCATTCTCCTTCTCTGTCTGTCCTTGTCTCGCCTGTGTGATGATCCAGTGGTCCCAGCGCTGCCCGGGGGGTGAGAGGTCTGTGAACCGGGGCTTCTCCTTGTCTTCAGTTGTATTGTGTGTTCTGCTAGAGGAAAGCAGGAGGTTGCTGGTGGTTTCTTTCTGTAGCAACGGTGTATGTAGGCTGCAAAGTATATCCTTCTTAATTAATATACGTCATTTGGCCCAATTGGACCGTGCCAACACAATGCCCCATCTAAGCTAGTCCCACTTGTTCGCAATTGGCCCATCTATCTATCTGTACAAAACTATACCTCTCATCTTATGCTATTCTGGTTTGCGTTGTTTTTACATTTCACCCAGACAGGTACCAGATAGTGCTACTAATGTTCGCCACTGTATTCGCCACTCCTGTGCTGCATGCGCAGATTGGTCTCCTCTTCTGTCAGCAGATTGTTCTTCTCTCCTGTCATTCACCGGGACGGCGACGCCCCTTCTGGCACCCGCTGTCAATCACTGGGGCGAGGAGAATAAAGCCGTGAGTCATGCAGGCCACGGCACCAGCAGGACATGGCAATTATCGGCCACGGTAGAAGCAACAGAAGGCCACAGCATCGGCAGGCCATGGCGACGATCCGGGGACTGGGCGCTGAGCCTGGCTCTGGGGGCGGCAGCGCTGCATGCAAAGAGGGAAAGGAGTGGCAACTTCGAGAGCCTGGGGAGGTGAGTAGGGAGCGTCAGGGGAGATTGAAGGAGATTCTATTTTAAATTCTGCCATCTGGGCTGGGGTTCCCCGCCTTAAGCCATCCCCCCCATCCGCGGCGCCAGGATGCTGCCACCCCCACAGCCACTGCCACAAGTACAACTTTATCACCGTCCTGGGGAGGCAAGGAGGGAGGCTGGGGGGATTGAGGGAGAAGAGAGGATAGGAAGGGGAGATGAGTTTTGGAGGGAGGAAGTGACTGAGGATAGGGGAAAGGAGATGAAGGGAGAGGTGAGGGAGGGATTGAGAGGGGAGGAGGAGAGGGGAAAGAAGAGGGAGGAGGAGGAGGAGGGAGTGCTGAGTATGAGGGGAAATGAATCGTGCCAGCACAGTTCCAGAATCTCATTCAGAAGATCACCATCTTCCCCACCCCCCCCACCCACCCCCCCCCCCCATCACGTCTCCACGGGTACGTTTTGTTTTCTTTTCCCCACCTGAAGCCCTCCCCCACCGGCTCCCGCGTGAAGCCGTCTGTAGATGCTTGTGTGTATACTTTAATTGCTGGTGTGTTATCCATGCTAAACCACTCCCCCAGCAGTCGGTATAATTGTAGCCTGCACGCCCCTAGCTCGCTCTCTGGTGCTTGTGACAGACCACGTACAGCCAGGGCTATGTATGCTGTGTGGTTAATAAATGTTCTGAAGACTTAAAGACTTCTGGTACGATCTTCATGGTGTCAGATGCGGGATCTCCTGCGTCTGTGTTGTTTCGCGTTTTATTTTGTTATTCCCAGTAACCCCCCCCCGGTTCTGCGATGGCTTCTGCTTGCCGTAAGCCTGACGTTCCTGGTCTTTGATGCGGACATCACTCATCGCTGGAGTGTGTTCCGTCGGGACTTTGAACATTACGTTGCTATTGCCCACCCCTGCTGTGACCCCGGCCGTCAAAGCTTCCCTGCTGCTTAACTTGGCTGGCTCGGAGGCGCTCGAGCGTTTCGGAGTCGTTCGTCTATGGACAGGGGTGAGAGTGCTGCTGACCCGACTGCTTAATTGCTAAATTTACGGCGTTATGTGACCTCCCCACTAATCACATTCTGGAGCGTTTTAAGTTGTTCTCCAGACGTCAGAAACCCTGGGGAGTCTATTGACAATTTCATGGCCTCGTTGCGGCAGCTGGCTCGCCGATGTAACCTGCGTGACCTGACCCCGATGCTTTAAACCCGTGACATTTTGGTCTTTGGTTTGAGGGATGAAAAACTGCGTTCTGAACTGTTGCGGAAGCCTGATCTGACGCTCGAAGAGGCACTGCATGCTTCTCGCCTGGCCGAGGCTGTCTCCTCCGCTGTGCCTGACCCTGTGGTTCACACGGCCAGCCTCGCTGGTCCCAGATACACTGCTCCTCGGCGACAGAGGACAAGACCGTTGCTGGACTCCAGACCGCCTCAAACGGTGTCCCAATTGTAACTTTGTCTCCCACCGTTTTTAATGTGTGCCCTGCGTTGGGGAAGACCTGTAACTTTTGCAACAAGCTCGGGCACTTTGCAGTGGTATGCCGTTCCCGTGGGAACAATGCCCCAGCCACAGCAGAAAGCCGTCTCGTTATCTGACTCGTGATGATTCAGTGTCTGGTTCGCATCTGCAGCACGATGATCTTCCCCCGTCTGACCCTGAGTCTTCGCAGAGCGAGCTGGAGGTGTTTTCCTTGCGAGGTGCAGCTGGACTGATAACGGACCCGACTGTCCGTCTCACGGTGAATGGCACGGCCTTCTCTGCCAAGGTCGATTAATGGGGCGGGCTGCCAACGTTTGTCAACACGCCTGTTTAACAAGATAAGAAATAATGAGCCTGTTTCCACAGACAGTGCTGTTCTGCGTGCCTATGGGGGCGGCGTGCTTGTTCCTGTGGGGAAGGTCACTCTCCACTGCACGGTGCGGTCGGCCACTCGGCCCCTCTCCTTCTTCCTACTGGACGGTCAATGTGTTCCCCTGCTCGGCGTGGAGGCTGCCAAGACCTCGGGTTGGTGCGTTTCCACAGCGATGTCCACCTGGTTGAGGCGTCCCTGGATCCGCTGGCCGAGTTCCCAGACGGTTTGACTCGAAAGCTGGGGAAGTTGCCTTTGCAGCTATTTAGGATTGACTCGATCCTGACGTTACGCCGGTTGTCCGTCCCCCGCACCGGGTGTCCTTTGCCATGAGGGGCAAGGTCGAGTCTGCTCTTCACGAGATGGTGGGCCAGGGCATCCTGGCGCCCGTCACAGCCTCTACCCAATGGGTTTCGACTATGGTCGTTGCTGCAAAGAAGGACAAGAGCGAAATACGAATCTGCATCAACCCCAAAGACTTGAACTTGGCCATCAGGCGCCCGTACTATCCCATGCGGGGTCACGGTACGGTGGAGGAAGTTGCTGCACAGATCGGCCCTGCAACCATGTTCTCGGTTCTTGATGCCAAGAGTTCGTTTCTGGCAGATTCCTCTGGACGAGCGGTCCTCGCACCTGACGACCTTCAGTACACCTTTCGGCAGGTACCGCTTCCTCCGCATGCCGTTCGGGATCAACTCTGCTAGCGAGGTGTTCCAGAGGACCATGGAACAGCTGTTTGCTGGACTTCCGTGTGCCATCATTGTCGACGATATCCTGGTTTATGGGAAGGATGTCGCGGAGCACGACCGCCACCTTCGTCAGGTGCTGCTGCGGGCCCGGGAGATTAACCTGAAGCTTAACCCGAAAAAATGCCGGTTCCGAGTCCCTGAGGTCACCTACGTGGGGCATGTTTTCACGGCATCGGGGCTGAAGCCCGACCCGCAAAAAAGACGACCGCCATTCCGAGATGCCTGCGCCTGTTGATGTGCCTGGACTGCAGCGCTTCCTGGGCATGGTCAACTACCTGGGAAAGTTCATTCCTGACCTAAGTGAACTGAGTGCCCCTCTGCGGGATCTGGTGAAAAAGGACACTGCCTGGGTTTGGTTCCCGCAACACCAGCACGCGTTTTGACAGCCTCAAGTCCAAGCTGGTCAAGCATTGCCGACGCTGAAGTATTTCGACCTCCGGCGCCCCATCGTTCTCACGTGTGATGCCTCTAAGTTTGGCCTCGGGGCCGCCTGCCTGCAGATCCATGACGGGGTGCAACTGCCTGTGTCTTACGCGTCCCGCACGATGACGCCCGCTGAAAACAAAAACTATGCCCAGATTGAGAAGGAGCTGCTGGCGGTTGTCTTCGCCTGCCTCCAAGTCAAGGACTATATCCTGGGCAAACCGTTTCACTGTCGAGACGGACCACCATGCCGTGGTCATCATTCTCAACAAGCCAATACACATGGCCTCCTCCCGGCTCCAGCGCATGATGCTCCAGCTGCAGCGCTTCACTTTCACGGTGGTTTACCGCAAGGGCAAGGATCATGGTTCTTGCGGACACGCTGTCGCGAGAGCGCCTCTTTCATCCACGATTCGACATCCATATGAGGCGTCCGATCTGATGGTCTGGGGTTGTGAACTTCGTGCCCTCTAGTCAGTTGAAGTCCCTGGCCGAGCATACAGCGGCAGACGCTTCGCTACAGCAGCTGGCCGGGGTCATCAAGCATGGTTGGCCCGACCGACGTTCTTCTCTGCCAGACGCAGGGGTGGCACCTTACTTCTTGGTCCGTGGACGAGTTTGGTGCTGCGTGGTGGTGTGATCGTGAAGGGGCACAAGGTGGTGGTGCCCGAAGCACTACGTGAACAGTATTTTGAGACCGCTCATCGTGGACATCCCGGGGCCGAGGCGACCCTTGCAGTCGCTCAGAGCCAGTTCTTCTGGCCCGACATGCCTCGCTACTTCCGGGATAGGGTCTCCGCGCGTGCCCTACCTGCACAACAGCCTCGCTCCACAGCAACAGCGGCAGCCGCTCCTGCAGCAGCCAGCTGCTGACCTGCCATGGTCTGCGCTAGCGACCGATATCTTCGAGTGGCACTGGAAGCACTTCCTGGTACTTGTCGACTCGTACTCCGGCTGGTTTGAGGTTGACCAGCTTCACTCCCTCTCTTCCGCCGCGGTCATCGACAAGCTGCGCCGCACTTTGCCAACATTGGGTCTCCCGCCAGCCTGCAGTCGACAACGGGCAGCCAGTTCACCAGTGCCGAGTTCCGGGAGTTTGCTGACCGTTGGAACTTTCGACATTACACCAGCAGCCCGGAAATACCCACAGAGCAATGGACTGGCCGAGCGCGCGTGTCCGCAGTGCTAAAAGACTTGTTGGAACGTTGCCGTCTGTCCCGCTCCGACATCTACCTGGCCCTGCTGAACCTCCGGCAAACATCTCCCGCGACCGTGCCCTGGGCTCCCCGGCTCAGCGCCTAATGTCCCGAGCGACGAGGCCCACGGTCCGGTGTCTCAGCAATCCCTGTCCCCGTCCGTCCTTAAAACCTGCCTTAGTCCGGGAACCGCATTGCTGTCAGAACGCCGTATCCAGAGAAGAAGCGTTCCCACGATAGGTCTTGCCGTGTCCTCTGTCCTCTTCTCCCCGGTCAGGTGGTCCGTATGTGGTCCTCTTCTGGCCACTCCAGGCTGGCTGTGGTCGTCGGCTCTGCCGGTTCCCCTCGCTCCTACCTTGTCAACCGCGACGGCTAAGGTGTACCGCCGGTTCCCGCCGGCATCTCCGGCTCGTGAACGAGCCTCTCCCTCCCCCGGCGGCTCCGTATGCCCCTCCGCTGCCTCTGTCGCAGCCCTGTGCTCCCCCCGCTCCTCTGGGGCCGGCCTCCCCTCGTCCTCCTCCGGAAACGTCTTTCTCCGGGTTCCCGACCTTTCTCTTCGCCTCCCTCCCCGCTGTCTTCGTCGCCTGGGGGATCTCCTCTTCCGCAGCCCTCCTGTCCTAGCCCCCACCTTGATCCGGCGTTCCCGCTTGTTGCTGTCGGGGAGGGAGGTTGATGGCGAGGTGCGGACCCGGTCTGGTCGCCTGGTCAGGCCGCCGGTCCGCTATGGCGATTACGTGTGATTATGTATCCCTGTTCTTTACTGTCTGTACATACCCTGGGCGCATGAGACGTGGTCGCCCTGTCAACTCACTGCTTGCTTTGTTTTGGTAGAGGAAGGATGTAGATGCTTGTGTGTATACCTTTAATTGCTGGTGTGTTATCCATGCTAAAAACCACTCCCCCCAGCAGTCGGTATAATTGTAGCCTGCACGCCCCTAGCTCGCTCTCTGGTGCTTGTGACAGACCACGTACAGCCAGGGCTATGTATTGCTGTGTGTTTAATAAAATGTTCTGAAGACTTAAAGACATTCTGGTACGATCTTCACCGTCCCTGGCCCCCCAGCTGCAGGACGCTCCCCCCAACTGTCCCCTCCCCAGGCCCCTGCCAGAAGCCGACCCCCTCCCTCTGCTGCAGAGCGCTCCCACCAGCGCCCAACTGCCCCTCACCTGAAACCATACCCTGCTTGAAGCCCTCCCTTTCCCCAGTGGCAGGGCGCTCCACCCCCCACCGGCTCCGACAATCCCGCCTGAAGCCGTTCCTGCTCTCCTGGCTGCAGGACACGGCCCCCCCACCAACCCCTGACAGTCACCGCCTGAAGTTGTCCCCCTCCTGCTGCAGGAGGCTTACCCCCCCCTCCCCCCCCCGCCCCCACACCCCATCTGACAGCCCCACCACTCAAAAAAAAAACATTTCACTCAATTTCTTCAATATTCATTAACAACTGAAATTGTATTTGGGCTACATATTTTAACATCATGGCAGGAAGAGGGAGAAACACAGCTGCAAGATGGTCAAGGAATGACGCAAGGGACATCAAGAAGCATCAAGAATCAGAAGGGGAAAGAAAGACACACCAAAAGAAAGCTCAATGTCTCGCAGATCAACAAGAAAGAACGCAAAACAGAAGGATGAAGAGACGCACAAAGAAGAAGTGAGCGCGACTCAAGGATCAATGAGAAAGAAGGTAAATGAAAGAATGCATGCAGAGACAGGAGATGAAATAACATAGATGATTGGCTGAACAGCGGGCCAGAGATACAACAAGATGAAATGCACAACTGGTAAGGACAAAATATTTCTGCTGATGTTGGTGAAATGACCAAATGTTTTGCCCTCAGTGTCGAGCATACCATTTCTATGGAGAAGCCGCCAACGTTTGCTGCATGAAAGGTCAGTTGAACATTGCCCTCTGCGGCACTGCTGATGAACACTCATGAGATTGTATACATGACACATCACAAGCAAACGAGTTCAGAAAGAATATTAGACAATACAACTGTTCTCTTTCCGCACGTCATTCAGTGCTAAGGAAGTGGTGCACCCGGATGGAATCCTTCAATGATTTTTCAAGGCCAGATTCATCATTACCTTGGTTCGTTGATGCCTGACCTACACCAGCAAAGTTGATTCTTGCAGATCTATTTTATGGACCGCAAGATAGCATTGAATTGCAAATTTTTTTTTTTTTTTTGTCCTTTTGTGTCTGTTTTTAGTTAGAACATTTTTGGTTTATTAGGCTGTGTTTGTTTGTGGGGGGGGGGGGGAGGGTGGGAGAACAAGTTTTAGTCTCTCCCTTTCGGGGGGATGCGACCTTTTCTTGTCGTGTCCCCCGTCACCGTCTCCGTCTGTGCTGAGGCCTAATGGCGGAGCTGGTGGCCTCGGAGCTGATGGCGAGCGTTCAGTCCGGTGTTCCAACGGCGGCGGCAGGTCGGCGGCCCGGCTTCAGCGCTCCAGCAGTTGCTCCAGGGGTTGTGTTCCCAGCAGCGGCCCGCATTGGCGCTCTAGCGGCTCCAGAGGGTGTTCCAGCAGCGGCCCGGCATTGGCGCTCCGGCGGCTCTCAAGCGGGTGTACCCGGCGGCGGCCCGTCTTCGGCGCTCCGGCGACCTCCGGCGGCTCTCCAGCGGCTCTTACGGCGGGTGCTCAAGCAGCGGCCCGGCATTGGCGCTCTAGCGGCTCCAGCGGGTGTCCCGGCGGCGGCCCGTCTTCGGCGCTCCGGTGACTCCGGCGGCTCTCCGGCGGCTCTCCAGCGGTGCTCCAGCAGCGGCCGGCATTGGCGCTCCGGCGGGCTACCGGCGGCTCTCCAGCGGCTCTCCGGCGGGTATGTGCCGGCGGCGGCCCGTCTTCGGCGTTTCCGGCGGACTCCGGCGGCTCTCCAGCGGCTCTCGCAGCAGGTGCTCCAGCGGCGGCCGCTTCAGAGCTCCGGCGGCTCCAGCGTTCCCGTGGTCGATCCTGACTGGGAGCTGTGGTGGTGTTCCGGCGTTCTGGCGGCGGCGGCGGTGGGCGGCCTGGCTTCGGAGGCTCGGCCGCGGGCCCTGGTGGACGATGACATCGAAGGCCTGGATTGCCTCAGTACAGAGGGGGATCAAGTAGGGGAAAATGACAAAGACCTTAAGACTTTTGCCTTCCACCACAGTGAGGAGGTGCTTGGTGAACTCACTGTGGTGGATGTTAAATTATGTGTTTATTGTGTGTTTTGTTTTAATTTATTACATGTTATGACCTGCAAGGTAACGAAATTTCGTTCAGACCGAAAGGTCTGAATTGACAATAAAGGAATCTGAATCAAATAGATATACTGCAAAATGCTGGTATTTAAAGGGAAATTGTTCCAATGTTTGAACACTTGATAAGACAAAACAACCCTTACATTGAAACACTTTAAAATTGGCAAAAGGAAAGAATTTGAGGTTTACTTGAGGCAATCAGTCGTCATTCATTCAGATCAACAGCCAGCTTTGGAACATGAAACGTGGTTTAACCCACAAATTGCAACAAAGATGCCGTCATAATACCGAATGATAATCACCCTCAGGCAATATCACGGCACATTGTCTTTAAAGACAGAGGAGGAGACCAGAAAATCATAGGTCATATGATAGTTTTCAATACATCCTTTTCTTTCCACATGGAGATGATGGCTGGCATCACCAACTCCAAATGAATAACCATAAGAAATTGACAGTAATGCAATATTATGCCTATTGAACATGAATCATGATAATGAATTAAACCGCCTTTAGAGAGGACAACTCTTTCAACAATAAGTTGTTGATATGGCCGTTATGATTGAGACTGATATGCTCAAGTATATTCGCATGAATCAAGCATCGTTGAAGTCAACAACTTACAAAGGCCTCATGGATGCATTAAATTATACTGATGATTTGGGAACCATCGGAAAGCGCATCATCTCTCCTCGACATTTGTCGATGCACCAAGATACATGATGGAACGATGCTATGATGTACGTTCGGAAGTATCGCAATGCTTCGTTCTTCATTACGATGATTTGCAATCCGCAGTGGAGTGGGGTGCGATAGTGACTCTTTCACAATCAGCAGCCGTGTGATAGACCAGACTTGATTGCAAGAGTATTCGATCTGAAAAGAAAGCTATTCATCAAGTACCTCACTGGACCACATGGTCTCTTTGACTACTGTGTAGCTTTTTCTCCACTGTGGAATATCAGAAGAGAGGCCTGCCTCATTTGCGATATGCTCTATTTGAGATATGCTCCTCTGAAAAGTCAATCAAATACGTCATCAAGTACACCTTGAAAGGGAGTGATCAAGTAGTTAACAGGCAAGACGAGATTACACAGTACTTGACTGGCAGATACATTGGTCCATCAGAAGCAGTCGCATCCATCCTTGGATTTCCGACTCATGAGAGACACCCCGCTGTCAATCGACTCCAGGTACATCTACCACATGAAAAACGAGTCGTTATCAGAGTCAATGCTGCTCAGTGAGTGAGGAATGATGATCTGGCGAGAACGACATTAACTGAATTCATGGCATTGTGTTCTCAAGAGCCATTTGCAAGAACACTCTACTATGTTCTGATGATGTTCCCTGATTTTACACATAGACAGTAGGACATGGCAAAGAAGGAAGGTTGGCAAGAGAGCGGAAGATCTTCCAGGTATTTTTGAAGCCAACATTGTGAAGACGAGTGTATACCGTGTCCCCAAGATGTGGTGACCTCTACTACTTGAGACTGCTTCTCCATCATGTAAAAGGCCAGTTTCCTTTGATTCATTGAAGACACATGATGGAGAAATTCATCCTTCAAAGACATCTGCAGACAAAGGTTTGTTGCAGACTGACGACCATTGGCAACAAACAATGGAAGATGCTGAGAACACAAGAATACTGAGATCAACAATCCTCGACAATTATGCGACCGCTTCAAGAATTCAATGTGTGAAGATTACCTTGAATAATAACTGAGAATAACGAGTGATCCTAATATAATGATTGAAGAGAAGCATCATGATCAGGCTTTGTTAGATATTCAAGACAAGTTTGAGAATTACAACAAAACCATGGAATTCTTTCATTTGCCACAACCAAGAAATGGAAGGATGTACCTTGATGATGCCAATCCAGAATTGCTGCAGCAATTGCAATACAATAGAAGTTAACAACAGCAATTTGTTGAGGAGAATGAACCTCTGCTGAATGCTGAGCAGAGAGCAGTGTATGACCAGGTGTGCAACTGCATGAAAAGGAAGCTTCCTTCAATGTTTTTCATTGATTCACCAGGAGGAATGGGTAAAACATTTATCACCAATTTGATCCTCTCCAAAGTTGGAGAACAAGGTGATATGGCTATTGCTGTTATTTCCTCTGGCATAGCAGCTACATTAATGCCTGGTGGAAGATCTGCACATCCTCGATTGAACATACCCATCCATGTGACTGAGGATACATTCTGCAACACTGAGAAGAACTCAAAGACAGCATGTTAGATGAGGCATGTGAAACTCATTGTTTGGGATGAATGCCCAATGATTAGGAGGGAGAGCTTTGAAACAGTGGACATAACTCTTCAAGATGCATGCTCCAAAACTAAGCCTTTTGGTGGCATTCTTACTATTTGCTGAGGCGATATTCGACGACAACTTCCTATAGTGAAAAGGGAAATGATGCAAAAGACAATAGACAGTAGGTGCAAGAGTAGGCCATTTGGCCCTTTGGGCCAACACCACCATTCAATGTGATCATGGCTGATCAACCCCAATCAGTACCCCGTTCCTGCCTACTCCCCATATCCCCTGCTATTTTTAAGAACCCTATCTAGCTCTCTCTTGAATGCATCCAGAGAACCTGCCTCCACCGCCCTCTGAGGCAGTGAATTCCACATTCACAATTCTCTGTGAGAAAAAATGTTTCATCGTCTCCGTTCTAAATGGCTTACTCCTTATTCTTAAACTGTGGCCCCTGGTTCTGGGAACATGTTTCCTGCCTCTAGTGTGTCCAAGCCATTAACAATCTTATATGTTTCAATGAGATCCCCTCTCATTCTTCTAAACTCCAGAGTATACAAGCCCAGCCATTCCATTCTCTCAGCATATGAGAGTCCCGCCATCCCAGGAATTAACCTTGTGAACCTATGCTGCACTCCCTCAATAGCAAGAATGTCCTTCCTCAAATTAGGGGACCAAAACTGCACACAAAACTCCAGGTGTGGTCTCACTAGGGCCCTGTACAACTGCAGAAGGACCTCTTTGATCCTATATTCGGTTCCTCTTGTTATAAAGGCCAACATGCCATTTTACTTCGGAGTCACGTGAGTGACTACATGAAGAAGCCCCGCCTGGCGCATGATCGTCATTACGTTGACGCTGACGGCACAGCAAGAGCTGCAGAGTGCAGCTCCTCTCAGCGGTAGGTACGGGCCCGCAGGTAAGTACAGTTGAATTACTTACATGGCATATCCAAACTCCATGGCTGGTGTACAGAGCCACCAGGAGTTAAAAAGGAGAAATACTCCGGGTGGAAAAAAACGGAGTTTAAAAGCTAAAAAGGAAAGAAAATACTCCGGGGACAAAACGGAGTTTAAAAAGCGTCCCGGGAGAAAACTCAGCAATCGGGATGTCAGATTAGTGCGGAGCCGGTTCCGATACCGGTGGCCGTTAAAGTTACCGTTAGGAAGACTTTAGTTGCTCCAAAAACCTTTAGCTATGAGAAAAACTCCAGTGAGGATAAATTTTAAGAAGTTAGAGAGGCCATGATTTAAAAATTACTAATAAAAAAGGCCTCCAGACAAAAAACTTTATGGCTTAGAATAAATTAATGGAGAAAGACTCCAAATTAAAAATTCAACCAAAAGGGTTCAAAAAAGGCCCAGAATATTCCCAAAAACATACACTGAGGGGTTTCCATACATTAATATATATGGTGGTTTTTACCAATGTGGGAATATCCACCTCAGATTGGTTTGGAGGTAGTCTCCTTGTGAAAAATCTCAGGAGTACCAGGGCAGTAAAAGGAAAATGAAAAAACTGACCCTGAAGGTGCATTGATAGTGGTGGCTGGTCATAAGTACCCACCACAGCACAAATATACATACAGGTGTACTAAAGTACGATACCTGAATGAAGGAGTGAGGCCATGGAAGGAAACCATGGTAACCAACATTGATTGGTCTCTCACCAGCTTCATAACGCTGTTATGGTTAAAACAGCAGAGTTATTGCTAAAACATTTGTGTTTTATTAAAGTACGAACGGTGAATCCAATTACGGTACCCATGTCTCAATTATATGGAGACATAAGGAAATACGATTTCAAAGAATTTCAAGCTGGTGCGTGGCATCACTACTTATGTAAAACAAGTAAAACATTGTGCAATAACCAAAACATTTTTTAATCAAAAGACAAATTGCCATTAGTTTGTGGAGCTCAATGGTATAAAAAAAAATTATATATATATATATATATATATATATATTATATATATATAATATATATCTAAGGTCAATACAGATCAAGTTATGTTAAACTCCTGATTATTGATGGAGTAAACCTGCCTCAGGATAAATCAAAGACATTGATTACAAAGGAAAGACTATTGGTCATTAAACTTTGGCAAAATTATGATCCAATGTAAAGATTTGATAATGGATCAAACAGAGGCAGGAGTATGATAAAGAAATATTTATCCAACACAGCCTTATGTGAACCCATATGGTTGGGGAGAGAAGGCTTCATGTACATTTGAAGAGGTGCAAAAACTTGTTATAGAAGTTGATGAAATCTCCAATTGTGGGAGATTACAGTGTGTTATGATCAATTATATGGCATAACAAAGGGTTGATTTATTTTAATGTGTAAAGGATCTACAAAAAATTTGTAGAAGGAATTGATTCACCTCTTTAGGAAAACCTAAAAATTGATTTTAGGTTTGCACCCAAAATATCTCCAATAAAGAAGAGGTACGTAAATTTGTATCAGATAAAATTCCCCAGGAAAAAGGAAGATGTGGTGGTAAAGCCATATGAGACATCATTTTAAATACACTTTTACAGTGTAAAATCGTTTTATCAAAATGGACATCTGCAACACTGAAAAACAGTTGTTATTAACAAATTGTTAATCATTACTATAAGACTTGAAGGATGGTATTTAGTACCAATTTATTATCATAGTTACAGGTGCTTGAAATTAATTAGATGGGTCATCTGTTGCAACTTAAGACATTGTCTAATGGATTAAACTAAGTTCTAGGTTGTTCAGAACAATTATTGGAACAGCTATTGCACTGATAGAAGATCAGCACTTGCACTAATGAGGACACATGGTCATGGTTTATCTTGATCACATTTTAAATTGGAAGATTGATCAGGAGTCAGCTGCAAATGAGTGCAGCAATTACAAGTCTGTTGAGTGGCAAGGGTCCTGACCCATCCAATAAAAACTATGTTTTAGGCATTCCTAAACATTCCTAAATTACTATTCTGGGTTTAGGAGTAATTCAGCACCATATGGTGGAATATTTTTTCCAAGAAACCAAATGTCAATATTACAAATATGTCTCATTGCTTTGTTGACAAACTTTGTCCCTCCATCCGAGAAGGCGTTTAGGTAAATGAGAAAAAAGCTCCAAAAGGAAAAACACAAGCATTATAAAAGTATGCAGGCCTTTTTGACAGGCCTATGCAATTACCAAAGGATACTTTATCAAAATTAAAGTGGTGGATAGAAAAGGTTCCACAAGCTGCTTTAAACATAAAAGCTTAGCAGCCGTTGCAAACTGACACAAGTATTCTCCGATGATGGATAGCTTCTGTGATTATTTGGGCTAAGATCAGTATAATATCTATTCTTATCAAGTTAATATTTGATACGTCCCTTGTTTAGGGGACTACGGACAATAACACCAGGGTATTTCAAATGGATTGGCCTAAGAAACTTTTTTCTCCAAACATATGAATTAATTATTGGAGTATCAGGAGCTTTTTATGGATTAAAAGCATATTGTTCTACTATGAAAGTGTGCATGTCCAATCAGGTGAAAAATACCACGGCTGTGGCATATATCAATCACATGGGTCAAGGAAGATCATTATTAAGTGATTATCTGGGTAACCAGATGTGGCGTATTCTAGCCGTAGGAGGGTGTAAAATAAATATTAAAGTTACAAGGAACCAGTCATGGTGTCAGGATTGGACACGGAGTGTTGGGTTCTCTGTAATTGTTGCTTTGTTTATATTATCAAATTATATTATCAATTGATATTTTGGTGATAAATTTGCCTTTCAATAGAAAGGGCATTACTTTCATTCTTTTATAATGAAAAAACCTATCACATAAACTGAAGCAATGTTTGGGAAAAAATGTGTTATTTGCTCATTACTGTTGATTGAGCCAGAGTGTCGTATGGAATGAGTCTAAGACATAAAAAACACAGAGCTACAAAATCTTCACGTAGTCACTCACGTGACTCCGAAGTAAAATAGTAAGATTAAACGAGAACTTACCAGTTCGAAGTTTGATCGTTATTTTGTGAGGAGTAACGATGAGGGATTACGTGCCCTCCACTCCCGACCCTCATAAAATAAATGATCATCTGGTAGTTCTAAATCTATGTTGAGCCTTACTATCTTACTCCGGCTATTATGTTCTGTGTTTTTCATGCCGCTGCTTTGAAGTATGCCGATCATGCACCAGGCGGGGCTTCTTCATGTAATCCCTCATCGTTACGCCTCATAAAATAACGATCAAACTTCGAACTGGTAAGTTCTCATTTAATCTTACTATTTGCTTTCTTCACTGCCTGCCGTACCTGCATGCTTGCTTTCATAGACTGATGTACAAGGACTCCCAGATCCCGTTGTACTTCCCCTTTTCCCAACATGACGCCATTTAGATAATAATCTGCCTTTCTGATGCTGATGTTGAAAATTCCTGCATCAAAATATCCTACACGTGGAGACTTTTCACCAAGTTTCAATTGCAGACGAATATGCGATTGCGAGAGGGAGAAGGCGACAATTCTCATTTTTTGTTGAAAATTGGAGAAGACGAGATTTGAAAAAATGAAGACGACAAAATTGAAATGCCACAAGACATGGTTCTCTCTGCAAATACACTGGAGGATTGTATTGATTTAATCTATCCCACATTTGACAATCCTGCAGAATTATTCTCCAACAATTGTATCTTGGTTCCGCACAATGATACGATGAGAAACATCAATTCTACGGTGTTGGCTCGAAGGGCCGAGTGGCCTACCCCTGCACCTATTGTCTATTGCCTGCATGTATCAGACGTTTCCCTAGAATCATTAAGGAGTACTTTTCTTTCACTGCTGTGATTGAGGGGACTAATGCTTCTCACTTCCCAACAGAATTACTCGATTCACTCCAGATCTCTGGATTATCACCACACAAATTGGAGATGAGAAAAGAATCTCCAATCATGTTAATGAGAAACTTGGAACCCCCAAAGCTATGCCATGGAACGAGGATGATTGTGGAAGAGCTACACAATAATCTGATCGCTGCAAGAATCAACATGGGAGCCTTCAGAGATGACATTGTTCTGATTCCTAGGATAATGCTCAATTTCATAGATATTTCACATTCCCCTTCAGCGGAGCCAATTCCCAATTCAGTCAAGTTTTGCTATGACGAAACCATAGAAAAAGTGTGGATAAAGCTTGAGAAAGTGGTATTTCAGCATGGACAACTATTTGTGGCTCTTAGCCGAGGAAAGGTGAAGAAAAATGTCAAAGTTTTCCTGAAGGATGGGACATCAACCAAGAATGTTGTCATTAAATGCGTGCTTGGTTGATCGATGAATTCTGGAGTAAATTCTCAGATTTTCTCTAAATTAAAGTTTGACCACTCAATAATCTATTATTATAAAACTCTGATCTTGGATGTTTACTTGTGTGTTTGCATGCTTGAACTTTTTTTTCATTCACATCTCCTCGAAAACCAGACGTGGTAACGGTGAAATCTTTACATATTCCGGTAGAAATTTACCTCATGATTTCAAAAATCACCTAATCTGAAAATGTGATTCATTATTTAAAATCTATCGTGCTGAAGTGAGCTGGATGACGTCATAATGCCTCTGCTCCTTGCAGCAAGCTGTGCAGAATTTTCAATACGCAGCCCCATTGTTTTCCACAAGCTGCGAGTTACGTGGCCCAGCCACACTCCCGCCCCGCAGGGCTCTGCATCGAAGCCACAAAACACGTGCTCAAGTCATGCTGCGCGCTCCGCTGGGCTCCTTGAGGTTCTACAACATGGCGGCGTCGGTCGTTATTGCAGCGCAAGCGCGGACAAGCGCAGTGGAAAAGTGGCCGCTGTCACAGGGGATGACCACTTCTCCGTCTCCCCCACCCGATGTCATGCTGGTGAGTGGGCTTACCCTCGCGGAAGCCACGATTGACCGGCCCTCCGCAGCAGGACAACGACTGCCCTGCGCCACGAGAAAGGCATCTCCCTGGTCGCCAAGCTCTCCCCCAGGACCTTCATATAGTCACCCCCCCAGGACATCCCAGAAGGCTCTAAGAAACTCCATCCGCACATCTGGTCCTGGAGACTTGCCTCCCCTGTGCTGATGCAGTGTAGCAGTCAGCTCCTATAGAGTTAAGGGATCATCGCGGTGCTCAGCCACCTCTTTGCACACTATGGGTAAGCCCTCCCACAGGACCCCCTGCGCATCCCCACCAGGTGTACCCACGTAGAACAGAGTCCTGCAGAAAGACCGAACCGAGGCACCAATGCTCTGGATCTTTACCAGAGGAGCCATCATCCACAAGCAACTCAACGAGCTGCCTGCAGGCTCCTCGCCACTTCTCCAGAGAGAAGAAAAAAGGGGAGGAGGTCCAGATCATGCAACATCTGGACTCACAACCTCACATACGCTTCTCGGGACCTCCTAAGCTGCAAGTCCATCAGCGCACCCTTCTTCACCTAGTACTCCCGCCACTCACGCGAGTCCCCACCAGTCCGATCCAGGCGAGACTCCGAGTCGAGAAACTCTCTCTCAAGCCAGCTATCTTGGAGTCCCGCCCCTTGGTCGACCCCTTCATATAGTCCTGGCAAAACAAATGGATGTAGGCCTTCTCCACATCCCACCACTGCCTTAGGGAAAGGAAACGCCCCTGCCTCTCTCACTACTTCACCCAGAACTTCCTGGAAGAATCCCGGAATCGGCGATCCTCCAGCAGCAGGTTATTAAAATGCCAGTACGCGGACCCTGCCCGTGTGCGCGCTGGGAAAACGTCCACTTGCACCAGGCAGTTGTCCAAGCTGCATGGAGGCCGCTGAGTCACAGGTGACCGAGGCTATGGAAATGTACAAGTGGTCAATACGGGAACCATTCCCCTCAAACCTGTACGAGAAGACACTAGAGTCTTCAGGGGCTGATATTTCTGGAGTCTCCCCTACTCCCTCAGCCAATGGGGCAGCGCACCCCTCATCTGGGCTTGTTGCCTCAACGGGAGTACAGGCTGGGGACCCAGCCCCACACTAGTCACCCCCTTCAGGCTGCCCCTGGTCATCCGATAAGTCAGGGGAAACAGCTCCCACGGGTAGTGTGTCACCACCCTCAGGTGGTCCCTGTACTACAGAGGAATCCTCCAGCTCAGGAGAAGCGTGCCCTGGGTATTCCACCTCGACAGGAGGTGAAAGCCCCCTTCAGGTTACCCTTGGACTTCAGAGATGTAGTCTGTAGCGGAGGACCCATGACTCCTCCTCTTCCAGCCACTGGCGTGTGGTGGTACAGAACGCTCATTACGGAAGCCTCCGCACCACCATCTACGTGCTCAGTCTGAGTGTTGATGAGTGTTGATAAGGGTGCGCCACTTTACAAACTCCCCACACGCCAGTCGGCTGCCCCCTGTGGAAGAGGCATTGGTTCCCACATTGAAGTTCCTTAGAACCCAGTAATCTTTGATCCTGATGTGTTTCAAAGGAGAGGAAAATAGCCGTGAAGCCGAGAGATATAAAACTCCACAGGTCGGCACAGTCTGAAACTTGATGTTATTTTCTGCCCGGTGTGTAATGACAAGTTACTGTCTCCTTTAAACTGATGTCATTGAACATCAAACAGCACAGAACAGGTACAGCACAGGGACAGGCTGTTCCCACAGAGCTATACTCTTTATTATATGATTTTTACATCTAGGGGGAAAGGTTTTGATCGCCTACTCTATCTATGTCTCTCGTGATTTTAATTGGTTCCATCAAGTTTAATTTAGTTTAGAGATACGGAGCGGAAACTGGTCCTTCGGCCCACCGTGTCCGCACTGACCAGTGATCCACGCACATTAACACTATCCTGCACACACAGGGGACAATTTTAAATGTATACCAAGCCAATTAACCTACAAGCTTGTACGTATTTGGAGTGTAGAAGGAAACCAAAGATCTTGGAGAAAAAATCACGGGGAGAACATACAAACTCCGTACAGAAAGCACCCATAGTCAGGATCTAACCCGTGTGTCTGGTGCTGTAAGGCAGCAACTGTACCGCTGCGCCACTGTGCCGCCCATTACATTTCATGGGTTAGGGAAGGATTAGCCCAAGTGTGGAATGGGTTAGGATGGGCCACTGCTTATAGGGCCAGGTGGGGAATGGGCCAGAGTGGGAAGGTTTGAGGCTTACTGTGACATCTCCTACATCCCAGTAATCGGGAGGGAATGGGACTGGGACTGGGGTGGTATTTAGGAGTGTGGGAGGAAAGCGACGATCTCAGTGAAAAAGTCACGCGAAAATGTTCATAATCCGTTCAGGCAGCACCCGTAGTCAGGATTGAACCCGGGTCTCCGGTGCTGTAAGGCAGTTGCTCAACCGCGACACCACCCAAGTCTATTGAAGCATCCTGCGGCGAGTGACGCACTGAAGTTGCAGATTAGGACAAGGGGAGGTGCAACGAGACCTGGGTGTGCTTGTACAGCAGTAACTGAAAGTAAGCATGCGGGTACAGCAGGCAGTGTGAAACCTAATGGCATGTTGGCCTTCATTGTGAGAGGATTTGAGTATAGGAGCAAGGAGGTCTTACTGCAGTTATACAGGGCCCAGGTGAGACCACACCTGGAGTATTGTGTAAAATTTTGGTCTCCTAATTTGAGGAAGGACATTCTTGCTATTGAGGGAGTGCAGCGTAGTTTCACCAGGTTAATTCGGGATGGTGGGTCTGACATATAACGATGTGCTATGTCGACATCAAAACAAGTACCCGGATGCGGCTCTGGTGGTGGCTGGAGATTTTAATGAATCAAATCTCAAGAAGGTCATGCTGAACTTCTACCAACACATCATGTATTACACCAGGGGGGTAAGAACATTGGACCACTGCTATACGCCGTTCCAGAAGGGCTACAAGGCCATTTCACTCCCTCCCCAAGGAAAATCTGACCATGCTGCCATTTTCCTGCTGCCGGAGTATAAACAGAGGATAGTTCGGGAAGCGGTAGAGACAAGGGACGTAAAGCAAGATGCACTGACAGATGTCGACTGGAATATGTTCCAAGCAAGTTCCAGTGACATTTGTGAATTTGCGGAAGCAGTCACGGACTTCATCGTAACAACAACCGGCAACATCGTCCCCATGGTGAGGGTTGGCACCTTTCTGAATCAAAAACCCTGGGTGGACAAGTCCGTTCGTGTTGCCTTGAATGCTCGCACCGCTGCCTACAACTCGGGCCTGGCATCGGGAAACATGGACATCTACAAGGTAGAGTCCTAACGACTGCGAAGGGCGGTGAAGGATGCAAAAAGGAGGTACAGAGACAAGATGGAGTCACAGATGGAGCAGCAGGACACCAGATGCCTGTGGCAGGGGCTACGGACTATAACCAACTACCGGAGCACCCCACCCTCATCCGCAAGTGCCGGCACCTCCCTAGCTCATGACCTGAACTCCTTTTATGCTTGGTTCGAGATGGGCAACACCACCCCAGGTCTGCCGACTATCAACAATACCGCCAGCGGGCTGGCTAACGAAGCTGAAGGGAGGAATGTGCACACATTCTCGCTGTCCGAGCACGAAGTGAGGAGGGCTCTGACACGGGTGAGCACGAGGAAAGCTGCAGGCACCGATGGCAACTCGGGGCGAGTAATTAAGTCCTGTGCTACGCAGCTAGCTCCAGTGCTCACTACAATATTCAACCTCTCCCTGGACAAGTCCGTGGTCCCTGCCTGCTTCAAAAAATCCATCATTGTACCGGTACCTAAAAATGCCTCCCCAGCCTGACTGAATGACTACCGTCCGGTGGCCCTCACCTTGGTAGTCATGAAATGCTTTGAGAGGCTGGTGAAGAAACACATCTGCGCCTTCCTCCCTCACAACATGGACCCGTTACAATTCGCATACTGTCCGAACAGATCCCCGGACGAAGCAGTCTCCCAGGTTTTGCACACTACAGTCTCTCATCTTGACAGCCAGCAGGGGGACTATGTGTAGACTTCAGTTCAGCCTTCAAAACAATAGTCCCCACCAGACTGGCCGAGAAGCTACTGGAATTAGGGCTCAACACCCCCCTGTGTGCCTATGCACTGGACTTATGTTATAAAAACATATTCAGTCAAAATGACAGAAAACCGGATAGGAATAGAAGCATTTAAAAAAAAATGTAATCTAAAAGGGTTGGATTAGAAAATAGATAATCACTCAATGCTGAAATAACAGCAAAAGAAATTGAAGAATCGATCAGATCATTAAAAAATGGTAAAACTCCGGGACCAGATGGTATTGGTTCGGAATTTTATAAAACATTCTATGATCTGATTGCACCACGTTTGAAGACACTCTATGAATACATTTATACCCAACAGAAATTACCAGAAACGTTAAATGAATCTATTATAACACTTATGCCTAAAATAGACAAGGATCTGGATGATCCAGGATCATATAGAGCTATAGCTCTTTTAAACACTGATCAAAAAATATTAACCAAAATAATAGCACAACGACTAAGCACAGTGATCAATAAATTAATTCACCCGGATCAAACAGGATTTATACCAAAACGATATTCCTCATATAACTTGAGACGATTATTCAATATTATATATTCGAAAAGAGGTATTAATAAAGATCTAGTAATTATCTCGTTAGAGGTGGAGAAAGCATTTGACCAGGTGGAATGGTCTTATCTGTTTTCGGTCATGGAAACTTTTAAGTTGGGAGAGAAGTTTATAACATGGGTTAAATTGTTATACACTAATCCAACAGCTAGAATACTAACAAATCAAATGTTATCAACTAAATTTAATTTATTCTGAGGCTGTAGACAAGGTTGTCCCTTATCCCCACTATTGTTTGCACTTGCAATTGAACCATTAGCTCAAAGCGTGAGATTACATCCTGAAATATATGGGTATGAAACCAGAGAAACTGAAAATAAAATCTCCTTATATGCAGATGATGTATTACTTTATATTACAAAACCGGAAATTAGTATTTAAAATTTATTAAATATAATAACTGAATTTGGCTCATTTTCAGGATGTAGCATTAATTGGAATAAAAGTGAACGTATGTCAATAATGGTAAATAACTTACATATATTGCAACAATTTCCTTTTAAGATAGCAAACGAAAAAATCAAATATCTTGGAATTTATGTAACAAAAATATATGATTCTTTATTTAAATCTAATTTCCCACCCTTACTGAATAAATTACATAAGAATATCTTATATTGGAAAACATTACCTATTTCAATGCTAGGTAGAATTATGCAATAAAAATGATTTTTCTTCTGCAATTACTATAATCTTTTCCAATTGATTTAATCAATCCAATTGATATACCTTCCTAAAAATGTTTTAAAGAAGGTTGACTCCATAGTCACCAACTTTATTTGGGATTATAAGTGCCATAGAATAAATAAAAAACATTTATGTAAATCAAAAATAAATGGAGGTCTAGCACTGCCAAATTTTATGTTTTATTACTGGGCAGTTAATATTAAAAATATGAATTTTTGGTTGGAAGAATCAGATAAACCAATCAATTGGTTAAAAATAGAAAAAGAAGATTGTTCACCTTTTGAAATTAGCTCGATTATATTTGCCAATACTAAACTAGGTAAGAAAACCTATAGAGAAAACCCTATAATAGTAAGATTAAATGAGAACTTATCAGTTCAAAAGTTTGATCATTATTTTATGAGGAGTAACGATGAGGGATTACGTGAAGAAGCCCCGCCTGGCGCTTGATCGGCATACTTCAAAGCAGCGGCATGAAAAAACACAGAACATAATAGCCGGAGTAAGCTAGTAAGGCTCAACATAGATTTAGAACTACCAGATGATCATTTATTTTATGAGGGTCGGGAGTGGAGGGCACGTAATCCCTCATCGTTACTCCTCACAAAATAACGATCAAACTTCGAACTGGTAAGTTCTCGTTTAATCTTACTATTTTACTTCGGAGTCACGTGAGTGACTACGTGAAGATTTTGTAGCTTCTGTGTTTTTTTACGTCGTAGACTCATTCCATACGACAATCTGGCTCAATCAACACAGCAATGAGCAAATAACACATTTTTTCCCAATCATTGGCTCAGTTTTTGTGATAAATTTTTCCCATTATAAAAGAATGAAAATAATGCCGTTTCCATTGTAAGGCAAATTTATCACCAAAATATCAATTGATAATATAATTTGATATTATAAACAAAGCAACAATTACAGAGAACCCAACACTCCGTGTCCAATCCTGACACCATGACTGGTTCCTTGTAACTTTAATATTTATTTTACACCCTCATGCAGTCTTGAATCTTTTCTCCAGCGACCAATCCTGTGCCATTCCTGTGAATGTATCTACCTCCTTAATGGAGTGATTTTCCACATCTCAATGTCTAGTTCCACTGAGTTTTAAACATGTTTTAACCACCTAGAATATAATTATCTAGAACCATCAGTTTTTACTGATACTTAATGTGGTTTTTGTGTGTAATAAGTAGTGCTGTCTCACCACCACAGAGACTCTTATCTACTTTGACATATTGAGTCAATGTTGACCCACACGCAATTTCTGGCCGACAGGATATGCTTAAATTTTACCTTGGTTGCAGCTCTTCTTGGTCTGCTTTGTTTGGTAGATTCATAAACATATAAGATAATGTAATCTGTAGCCACATGCAATTATATAACGTACATTTGCCATGTTTGCACTCCTATGCTGACACTAAGGTCATGAGCATTATCACTTTCAATGTTAATCTTTTGAATCATTGATAGAATTGGAGTCCATTGCCCAAGGCAAATCAGGATGATGCTGATCTCCCAACTTCTGTATTTCAACTTTGGACAGATTTTATTTTTATATATATATATATATATTTTCATATCGGGATATTACAAATGAGCCCGATAAATTCTTGGTCAGCAATTTGTCCTAAATTGGACTATAAACACTATGACAAAACAGCTGCTAAGCTCTTTTATTGGCTCTATCATTTAGATGCTGAGGAAAAAAATGCAATCCATAAGGAACTCCCATATATCTAATATGATAAAATAACTTTTACTGTCTGCAAAAGACTTCCAATTTGTTTTAAACAAAATATTGTTTTTTAAAAACTATTTCTCCAAATTGCAGGTATAACATTCCTTTTGTACATAATTGTTATATTGTTATATTAGTTAAAACATTCATAGACCTCTTTGACCGTCAAACTGTTATAATGGTTTGGTCAAACCTGCAGATAACCAAATTTATATCTTCATGCCCTGGATGAATTTGTACAACAATAAATTACTGTACTATGAGTCATATTTGGTTCAAACATCTCTTCTCAACATTAATGAGAACCATGAAGGTCTGGTTTGGGCCACCAAAGCGACCCTGGCAGTGTCCTGCTACATTTTCATCAGACACTGCCCTATCAGACAAAAATGAGGAACATAAAAGAACATCTTTCCTCATGTAATTTAGCGAAATGCATCCACCGCTCCTGCTCTCGGTTTTCCCACGAGAACATTTAAGAGATCGGTGATTTAATCTGGATACAACCAGATTAATGGTAAGTAATCCATATTACTGACAATGTTTTTCCCCCTGATTTGTTGTCTGCGACAACATTGTCTCTTCCTTAGAGATAAACAGCTGGACTAAAACATTTTTTAGAGTACGCCACATCTGTTTACCCAGATAATCACTTGATAAATGTGATTGACTCATGTGATTGATATATGCCACAGCCGTGGTATTGTTCACCTGATATGACATGCACACTTTCATAATAGAATAATAGGCATTTAATCCATAAAAAGCTCCTGATACTCCAATAATTAATACAAATGTTTGGAGAAAAAAATTTCTTAGGACAATCCATTTGCAATTCCCTGGTGTTATTGTCCATAGTCCCCTAAACAAGGAACATATCAAATATTAATTTGATTAAGAATAGATATTATACTTATCTTAGCCCAAATAATCACAGAAGCTATCCATCATCTGGTAATACTTGCTTCAGCTTGTAACAGCTGCTAAGCTTATATATTTAAAGCAGCTTGTGGAACCTTTTCTATCCACCACTTTAATTCTATAACGTATCCTTTGGTATTTGCATAGGCCTGTCAAAAGGCCTGCATACTCTTATAATGCTTGTGTTTTTCCTTTTTTTGGAGCTTTTTTACTCTTGGAGCTCCTTCTCTGATGGAGGGACAAAGTTTGTCAACAAAGCAATGAGACATTTGTATCTTGGAAAACATTTTTCCCCCTCATATGGTGCTGAATTACCTAAACCCAGAATAGTAATTTGAGGAATGTTTATGAATGCCTAAACATAGTTTTTATTGGATGGTCAGAACCCTTGCCTCTCAATAGGCTTGTATTGCTGCACTAATTTGCAGCTGACTCCTGATCAACCTTCCAATTTAAAATGTGATCCAGATAAACCATGACCATATCCTCATTAGTGCAAGTGCTGATCTTCTTATCAGTACAATTATTGTTCCAGTAATTATTGAACAACCTAGAACTGAGTTTACTCCATTAGACAATATCTTAACTTGCACAGCTGACCCATTTGAATTAATTTCAAGCACCTGTAATATGATAATAAATTGGTACTAAATACCAATCCTTCGAGTCTTATAGTAATGATTAACAATTTGTTAATAACAACTGTTTTTTAATGTTGAAGATGTCCATTTTAATAAAATGTTTTTACACTGTAAAAGTGTATTTAAAATGATGTCTTGTAATGGCTTTACCGCTACATCTTCTTTTTCCCTGGAGAAATTTATGATACAAATTTACGTACCTCTTCTTTATTGGAGATATTTTGGGTGCAAACCTAAAATCAATTTTTTAGGTTTTTCCTATGCAGGTGAACCAATTCCTTCTACAATTTTTTTTGTAGTCCTTTGTTATGCCATATCATTGATCATAACACACCTGTAATCTCCCACAATTGGAGATTTCATCAACTTATTCTGTAACAAGTTTTTGCACATCTACAAATGTACATGAAGCCTTCTCTTCCCAATCATATGGGTTCACATAAGGCTGTGTTGGATAAATATTTATTTATCATACTCCTGCCTTTGTTTTGATCCATTATCAAATCTTTACATTGGATCATAATTTTCCAAAGTTTAATGACCAATAGTCTTTCCTTTGTAATCAATGTCTTTGATTTATCCTGAGGCAGGTTTACTCCATAATAATCAGGAGTTTAACATAACTTAAACATAAAAACATAGAAATTAGGTGCAGGAGTAGGCCATTCAGCCCTTCGAGCCTGCACCGCCATTCAATATGATCATGGCTGATCATCCAACTCAGTATCCCATACCTGCCTTCTCTCCATACCCTCTGATCCCCTTAGCCACAAGGGCCACATCCAACTCACTCTTAAATATAGCCAATGAACTGGCCTCAACTACCCTCTGTGGCAGAGAGTTCCAGAGACTCACCACTCTCTGTGTGAAAAAAGTCTTTCTCATCTCGGTCTTAAAGGATTTCCCCCTTATCCTTAAGCTGTGACCCCTTGTCCTGGACTTCCCCAACATCGGGAACAATCTTCCTGCATCTAGCCTGTCCAACCCCTTAAGAATTTTGTAAGTTTCTATAAGATCCCCTCTTAATCTCCTAAAATTCCAGAGAGTATAAACCGAGTCTATCCAGTCTTTCTTCATAAGACAGTCCTGACATCCCAGGAATCAGTCTGGTGAACCTTCTCTGCACTCCCTCTATGGCAATAATGTCCTTCCTCAGATTTGGAGACCAAAACTGCACGCAATACTCCAGGTGTGGTCTCACCAAGACCCTGTACAACTGAAGTAGAAACCTCCCTGCTCCTGTACTCAAATCCTTTTGCTATGAAAGCTAACATACCATTCGCTTTTTTCACTGCCTGCTGCACCTGCATGCCTACTTTCAATGACTGGTGTACCATGACACCCAGGTCTCGCTGCATCTCCCCTTTTCCTAATCGGCCACCATTTAAATAATAGTCTGCTTTCCTGTTTTTGCCACCAAAGTGGATAACCTCACATTTATCCACATTATACTGCATCTGCCAAACATTTGCCCACTCACCCAGCCTATCCAAGTCACCTTACAGTCTCCTAGCATCCTCCTCACAGCGAACACTGCCCCCCAGCTTAGTGTCATCCGCAAACTTGGAGATATTGCCTTCAATTCCCTCATCCAGATCATTAATATATATTGTAAATAGCTGGGGTCCCAGCACTGAGCCCTGCGGTACCCCACTAGTTACTGCCTGCCATTGTGAAAAGGACCCGTTTACTCCTACTCTTTGCTTCCTGTTTGCCAGCCAGTTCTCTATCCACATCAATACTGAACCCCTAATACCGTATGCTTTAAGTTTGTATACTAATCTCTTATGTGGGACCTTGTCGAAAGCCTTCTGGAAGTCCAGATATACCACATCCACTGGTTCTCCCTTATCCACGCTACTAGTTACATCCTCGAAAAATTCCACAAGATTCGTCAGACATGATTTACCTTTTGTAAATCCATGCTGACTTTGTCCAATGATTTCACCACTTTCCAAATGTGCTGCTATCCCATCTTTAATAACTGACTCTAGCAGTTTCCCCACTACCGATGTTAGACTAACTGGTCTGTAATTCCCCGTTTTCTCTCTCCCTCCCTTCTTAAAAAGAGGGGTTACATTTGCTACCCGCCAATCCTCAGGAACTACTCCAGAATCTAAAGAGTTTTGAAAGATTATCACTAATGCATCCACTATTTCCTGAGCTACTTCCTTAAGTACTCTGGGATGCAGCCTATCTGGCCCTGGGGATTTATCGGCCTTTAAATCTATTCAATTTACCCAACACCACTTCCCGACTGACCTGGATTTCACTCAATTCCTCCTTTGACCCACAGTCCCCTGCTATTTCAGGCAGATTATTTATGTCTTCCTTAGTGAAGACGGAACCAAAGTAGTTATTCAATTGGTCCGCCATATCCTTGTTCCCCATGATCAACTCACCTGTTTCTGACTGCAAGGGACCTACATTTGTTTTAACTAACCTCTTTCTCTTCACATATCTATAAAAACATTTGCAGTCAGTTTTTATGTTCCCTGCCAGTTTTCTTTCATAATCTATTTTTCCTTTCCTAATTAAGCCCTTTGTCCTCCTCTGCTGGTCTCTGAATTTCTCCCAGTCCTCTGGTATGCTGCTTTTTCTGGCTACTTTGTACGCATCATCCTTTGCTTTGATACTATCCCTGATTTCCCTTGTTATCCACGGATGCACTACCTTCCCCGATTTATTCTTTTGCCAAACTGGGATGAACAATTTTTGTTAGTTCATCCATGCAGTCTTTAAATGTCTTCCATTGTATATCCACCGTCAACCCTTTTAGAATTAATTGCCAGTCAATCTTGGCCAATTCACGTCTCATACCCTCAAAGTTACCTTTCTTTACGTTCAGAACCATTGTTTCTGAATTAACAATGTCACTCTCCATCCTAATGAAGAACTCAACCATATTATGGTCACTCTTGCCCAAGGGGGCACGTACAACAAGACGGATAATTACCCCTTCCTCATTACTCAAAACACAGTCTAAAATAGCCTGCTCTCTCGTTGGTTCCTCTACATGTTGATTTAGATAACTATCCCGCATACATTCCAAAAAATCCTCTTCCTCAGCCCCCCTGCCAATTTGATTAACCCAATCTATATGTAGATTGAAGTCACCCAATTTAACTGTTTTGCCTTTGTCGCACGCATTTCTAATTTCCTGTTTGATACCATCCCCAACTCCTCTGCTACTGTTAGGTGGCCTGTACACAACACCCACCAGCGTTTTCTGCCCCTTAGTGTTTTGTAGCTCTACCCATACCGATTCCACATCCTCCAAGCTAATGTCCTTCCTTTCCATTGCTTTAATCTCCTCTCTAACCAGCAACGCTACCCCACCTCCTTTTCCTTTCTCTCTATCCCTCCTGAATATTGAATATCCCTGGATGTTCAGCTCCCAGCCTACGTCACCCTGGAGCCATGTCTCCGTGATCCCAACTATATCATAATCATTTAATATCTATCTGCACGTTCAACTCGTCCACCTTTATTACGAATACTCCTTGCATTGAGACACAAAGCCTTCAGGCTTGTCTTTACAACGCATTTACCCCTTATACAATTTTGCTGAAAAGTGGCCCTTTTTGATTTTTGCCCTGGTTTTGTCTGCCTGCCACTTTTACCTTTCACCTTGCTACTTAATGCTTCTACCCTCATTTTACACCCTCCTGCCTCTCTGCTCTTGTACCCATCCCCCTGCCACATTAGTTTAAAATCCTCCCCGACAGCACTAGCAAACACTCCCCCAAGAACATTGGTTCCATTCCATTCCAGGTGCAAACCGTCCTGTTTGTACCGGTCCCACCTCCCCCAGAACTGGTCCCAGTGCCCTAAAAAATTTGAATCCCTCCCCCTTGCACCACTTTTCAAGCCACGTATTCATTTGCATTATCCTCCTATTTCTACTCTGACTGGCCCTTTGAGGTCCTACTTTTAAGTTTATCTCCTAGCTCCCTAAATTCACCTTGTAGGACCTCATCCTTTTTTTACCTATATCGTTGGTGCCAACATGCACCACGACAACTGGCTGTTCACCCTCCCCCTCCAGAATGTTCTGCAGCCGTTCAGTGACATCCCTGACCTTTGCACCAGGGAGGCAACATACCATCCTGGAGTCTCGTTTGCGGCCGCAGAAACGCCTATCTATTCCCCTGACAATTGAATCCCCTATTACTATTGCCCTTCCCCTCTTTTTTCCCCCCTCATGTGCTGCAGAGCCACCCATGGTGCCATGAACCTGGCTGCTGCTGCATTCCCCTGATGAGCCATCTCCCTCAACAGTATCCAAAATGGTATACCTGTTTAGGAGGGAGATGACCGCAGGGGACTCCTGCACTGCCTGCCTACTGCTTTGCTGGCTATTGGCCACCCGTTCCCTTTTTGTCCTCTTACCTTTTGCCTGCGGTGTGACCAACTCACTGTACGTGCTATCCACTACTTTCTCCGCATCGTGGATGCTCCAGTATGAATCCAGCCGCAGTTCCAATCGTTCAATGCGGTCTGCCAGGAGCTGCAGCTGGACACACTTCCTGCAAACGTAGTCACCAAGGACACCGACCATGTCCCTGATCTCCCACATGTTGCAGGCTGAACAAACCATGGGGCCAATCTCTACTGCCATACCTTACTCCCAAATTACTAAAAAAAAAAACACAAAAAACTTATTCTTTAAACTTTACTACTAAATACTGAATCCCTAACTCCCAGAATCCCTCACTCCCAGAAGGCAGAAATGTAAAATAGTAAACCCGGGGTTGCACCCAATCAGCTGCTTCCTCGGGTCCTCTTCCACCAATCAGCGGCTTCCTCAAAAAAAAAAAAAACCCACTTCTCCAAATGGAACGTTATGGATTTGGGTAAGCCTCTGCAAAAAACAAGCCCCGCGCTCGATTTTTATCCTTACCGGTCGGGTGTCGCTCCTCCCCCTCCTTCACTTCCAACGGCTCTCTGTGGGCCTCTCAAAACTTGATCTGTTTTGACCTGCAAATCTAAAGTGCAAAATTGGTCCCAATAACAATTACATATGTGTGTGTGTGTGTGTGTGTGGTGTGTGTGTGTGTGTGTGTGTGTGTGTGTGTGTGTGTGTGTGTGTGTGTGTGTGTGTGTGTGTATATTTATCCCATTGAGCTCCACAAACTGATGGCAATTTGTCTTTTTATTTTAAATGTTTTGGTTATTGCACAATGTTTCATTTGTTTTACCATAAATAGTGATGCCACACACCAGCTTGAAATACTTTGAAAACGTATTTCCTTATGTCTCCATATAATTGAGACATGGGTACCATAAACTGATTCACTGTTGATACCTTAATAAAACATAAAAAGTTTTTAACAATAATTCTGCTGTATCAACCATAACAGCTTTAGTGAGAGACCAAATAATTTTGTTTTCCATGGTTACTTTCCATGGCCTCACTCCTTCATTCAGGTATCGTACCTAGTACACCTGTATGTATATTTGTGCTGTGGTGGGTACTTTATGACCAGCCACCACTATCAATGCACCTTTAGGGTCAGTTTTTTTTAATATTCCTTTACTGGCCTGGTTACTCCTGAGTTTTTCCTCAAGGAGACTACCTCCAAAACAATCCGAGGTAGATATTCCCACATTGATAAATTCCACCATATATATTAATATATGGAAACCCCTCAGGGTCTGTTTTTGGGAATATTCTGGGCCTTTTAAACCCTTTGGTTGAATTTTTTATTTTTGGAGTCTTTCTCCATTAATTTTAAGCCATAAAGCTTTTTTGTCTGGAGGCCTTTTTATTAAAACTTTTTAAATCATGGCTTCTCTGACTTTAAAAAAAAAAAATCCTCCCTACTGGAGTTTTTCCATCTGGAGTTTTTCTTTTTCTTTTTAAGTTTTAAACTCCGTTTTTTCCTCATAGCCAAAAGTTTGTGGAGCGACTAAAGTCTCCCTAACGGTAATTTTAACGGCCACCAGTATCGGAACCGGCTCCGCACTTAATCTCCCGTCCCGATCGCTGAGTATTTCCCTGGGACGCTTTTTTTAAACTCCGTTTTTTCCACCCGGAGTATTTTCTTTTCATTTAACTTTTACTTTATTTTTTGCTTTCAAATTCCATTTTTTTAAAACTCCTGGTGGCTCTATACACCAGCCACGGAGTTTGGATATGCCCTGTAAGTATTTCAACTGCACTTACTTGCAGGCCCGTACCTACCGCAGCTCTTGCTCTGCCGTCAGCGTCGACGTAATGCCGATCAAGCGCCAGGCGGGGCTTCTTCACGTAGTCACTCACGTGACTCCGAAGTAAAATAGAAAGTGGGATACGTATCTGGAAACAACTAAAGAAAACATTAAAATTGGAATGTATACCACTAACTCTCCCCATTGTAAACAATGTTACATTTAAACCCTCAATGATGGACAAAGGTTTTTTACAATGGAAAAATTATGAAATTAATAAGATGGACGATCTCTACAGGGAAAACTCCTTTCTTTCATTTCAAGAATTACAACAAATTTATGGATTACATTCAAAAGATTACTTTAGATATTTACAAATTAGAGACTATGTAAAATCAAACACACAGGAATTTAGAAATAGAAAGACAGAAATTTCACCTGAACACATAAAAATTGATATCATATATTTATAACATTTTATTAGAAAACAATGTACCAATGACAGAAATATATAGGCAATCATGGGAAAACGAATTAGGTCAAATAATCAGACCAGAAGTATGGGATGAAAGTTTACAACATATATACCACTGTTCGTTAAATGCTAGACACTCTTTGATACCTTAAATTGTACTACATAGATTGCATTATTCAAAATCCAGATTATATAGAATTTTTTCAAATGTATCTGCCATATGTGATAAATGTCAGCACTTAGAAGCTAATTTAACGCACTCATTCACAAACTGCATAAAAATTACTAACTTTTGGACAGAAATTTTTAAGATAATTTCGAATGTTGTTTTTTTTGATGAATATTTTTTATTAGTTGTAAATACATATTAATAGAAAATACTTCTTACATACATTCATAATATTATTACTATTAACATTTAAGACTTTATATTTCTATACATTTTTTTTAATAAGTAAGAAAGGATAGAGAAAAATAATATAGAGGTAAAAAAATCGAAAATAAGGAAGTGAATGGAGTGTTAAATAGTTATCCATCGTTGGAGATATATCCATGATTTGTTATACGTAATTCTTCATCTATTCTATTATTCAGGCCTCAGTCAGGCTCTCGCACCGAGCCATTTTGACCCTGTAGATATTCAATATATGGAGACCATATCCCTCTGAAAAGATCCAACCTGTCCATTAGGACGAGCCTCAATCATTCCAGATGGAGTGTCTCCGACATTTCTGTATTCCACATTTTGATTGTGGGGGATGTAGGACCTTTCCAGAATTTTAATATTAATTTTTTCCCAATTATTAAACTATAATCAATAAAAAATCTTTGATTCGTTGTTATTAATTGATCTGTTTCCAGTATTCCCAGTATTATTAACTTTGAGTCAAGAGTCAGGTTCATATTAACAACATTCGAAATTATCCTAAATATTTCGATCAAAAATGTTGAAATTTTTACACAATTTGTAAATGAGTGTGTCAAATTAGCTTCTAAGTGCTGGCATTTATCACATATGGCAGATACATTTGGAAAAATGTTATGTAGTTTGGATTTTGAGTAATATAGTCTATGTAATATTTTAAATTGTATAAGAGAGTGTCTAGCATTTAACGAACAGTGGTGTATGTGTTGTAAACTTTCATCCCATACTTCTGGTCTAATAATTTGACCTAATTCGTTTTCCCATGATTGTCTATATATTTCTGTTAATGGGACATCATTTTCCAATAGGATATTATAAATGTATGATATCAATTTTTCTGTGTTTGGATGTTTATTTAGACATTCATCTAAAATTTCTGTCTTTCTATTTCTAATTTCCTGTGTGTTTGCTTTTACATAGTCTCTAATTTGTAAATATCTAAAATAATCTTTTGAATGTAATCCATAAATTTGTTGTAATTCTTGAAATGAAAGGAAAGAATTTTCCCTGTAGAAATCTCCCGTCTTATTAATTCCCTTATTTTTCCATTGTAAAAAGCCTTTATCCATCATTGAAGGTTTAAATGTAACATTATTTACAATGGTAAGGGCTAGTGGTATAGATTTCAATTTTAATGTTTTCTTTATTTTTTTCCAGATACGTATTCCACTTTCTATTATAGGGTTTTAACTATAGGTTTTTCTTGCCTAAATTACTATTGGCAACTATTATCAAACTAATTTCGAAAGGAGAACAATCTTCTTTTTCCATTTTTAACCAAATTGGTTGTTTATCTGTCTCTACTAACCAAAAATTCATATTTTTTATATTAACTGCCCAGTAATAAAACATAAAGTTTGGTAGTGCTAAACCTCCATTTATTTTTGATTTACATAAATGTTTTTTATTTATTCTATGGCACTTATAATCCCAAATAAAGTTGGTAACTAAAGAGTCCACCTTCCTAAAGAAATTTTTAGGAAGATATATCGGAATTAATTGGAAAAGATATAGTAATTGCGGAAGAAAAATCATTTTTATTACATTAATTTTACCTAGCATTGAAATGGGTAGAGTTTTCCAATATAAAATGTTCTTATTTAATTTATTCAATAATAGTGGGAAGTTGGATTTAAATAAAGAATCAAATCTTTTTGTTACATAAATTCCAAGATATTTGATTTTTTCGTTTGTTATCTTAAAAGGAAATTGTTGTAATATATGTAAGTTATTTACCATTATTGGCATGAGTTCACTTTTATTCCAATTAATACTATATCCTGAAAAAGATCCAAATTCAGTTATTAATTTTAATAAATTTTGGATACTAATTTCCGGTTTTGTGATATAAAGTAATACATCATCCGCATATAAGGAGATTTTATTTTCAGTATCTCTGGTATCATACCCATATATTTCAGGATGTGATCTCACACGTTGAGCTAATGGTTCTATTGCAAGTGCAAATAGTAGTGGGGATAAAGGGCAACCTTGTCTACAGCCTCGAGATAAACTGAATTTAGTTGATAGCATTTGATTTGTTATTATTCTGGCTGTTGGGTTAGTGTATAATAATTTGACCCAAGTAATGAATTTCTCTCCCAATTTTGAAAGTTTCCATAACCGAAAACAAATAAGACCATTCCACCTGATCGAAAGGCTTTCTCTGCATCTAACGAAATAACTACTAGATCTTTTTTAATACCTCTTTTCGAGTATATAATATTGAATAAACGTCTCAGGTTATATGAGGAATATCGTTTTGGTATAAATCCTGTTTGATCGGGATGAATTAATTCATTAATAACTGTACTTAGCCTTTGTGCTAATATTTTAGTTAATATCTTTTGATCAGTATTTAAAAGAGCTATAGCTCTAAATGATCCTGGGTCATCCAGATCTTTGTCTATTTTAGGTATAAGTGTTATAATAGATTAATTTAACGTTTCTGGTAGTTTCTGCTGTGTATAAATATATTCATATAATGTCTTCAAGCATGGTGCAATCAGATCATAAAATGTTTTATAAAATTCCGAGCCAATACCATCTGGTCCTGGTGTTTTACCATTTTTTAATGATCTGATAGATTCTTGGATTTCTTTTACTGAAATTTCAGCATTTAATGATTCTCTATTTTGTGAATCCAACCCATTCAGATTACATTTTTTTTTAAATGCTTCTATTCCTATCCTGTTTTCTGTCGTTTTAGCAGAGTATAAGTTTTTTTATAATATTGCAAAAATCTCTCATTAATATCTTTAGGTTGTATTAAAAGTTCGCCATTATGTGATTTAATCCTATGGATTATTTTTTCTCCCTCCATCTTCCTTAATTGGCCAGCCAATAATTTTTGAGGTTTATCTCCAAATTCAAACTGTAATTGTTTAGTGTATTGATAAAGTTTTACAACTTGATCTGAATATATTTTATTTAATTTATATTTCAGTGCTGCAATTTTATTATGTATTATTATGGATGGATTATGGAATGTTGTTAATATGAATTTGGTTCCTGACCCAAAATTAATAATATTAGGAATATTAGAAACAGATCAATTAATAACAACGAATCAAAGAATTTTTATCGATTACAGTTTAATAATTGGGAAAAAATTAATATTGAAATTTTGGAAAGGTCCTACATCGCCAGCAACCAAAATGTATATTAAAGGAATGTCGGAGACACTTCACCTGGAAAGATTAAGACTTGTCCTACTGGACAAGCTGGATCATTTCAGAGGGATATGGTCTCCATTTATTGAATATTTACAGGGTCAAAATCGCTCGGTGCGAGAACCTGACTGAAGCCTGAATGAAGGAATAGATGAAGAATAACATATAATAATCCATGGATATATCTCCAATGATGTATAACCTGCTTAACACTTCATTCATCTTTTTGATTTTCTATTTTTACTTTATTTTTCTCTATTATTTCCTACCTGTATTAAAAATGAAAAGAAAATGCATAGAAGTACAAATAAGAAATAATTGTTAATATTAATAATATTAAGAATGTATGTGACATGTATATTCTTCCTTTAATATGTACTTACTTCTAATAAAAATATTTAACAAAAAAAAAAATCCATCATTGTACCGGTACCTAAAAATGCCTCCCCAGCCTGTCTGAATGACTACCATCCGGTGGCCCTCACCTCGGTAGTCATTAAAATGCTTTGAGAGGCTGGTGAAGAAACACATCTGTGCCTTCCTCCCTCGCAACATGGACCTGTTACAATTCGCATACCGTCCAAACAGATCCACGGACGATGCGGTCTCCCAGGTTTTGCACACTGCAGTCTCTCATCTTGACAGCCAGCAGGGGGATTACATGAGGATGCTGTTCATAGACTTCAGTGCAGCCTTCAAAAAGATAGTCCTCACCAGACTGGCCGAGAAGCTACTGGAATTAGGGCTCAACACCTCCCTGTGTGCCTGGGCACTGGACTTTCTCACCGCCAGGCCCCAGGTAGTCAAGATGGGAGAGAAGTCCCTCACCCTGAGCACAGGATCCCCCCAGGGTTGCATCCTCAGCCCCCTATTGTACTCCCTGTACACACATGACGGTGTGGCTAGGTTCAGCTCCAACTCCATCATCAAGTTTGCTGATGACACTGTGGTGGTGGGCCTGATCTCAGACAACGATAAGAAGGCCTACCGGGAGGAGGTAGCTGATCTGGCACTCTGGTGTCAGGACAACAGCCTCCTCTTGAACATCAAAAACACTAAGGAGCTGATCGTGGACTTTAGGAGGGCACATCATCCAAGGACGTACACACCATTGAGGATAAATGGGGATACTGTGGATAGGGTGAGCTGTTTTAAATACCTGGGAGTCCACATCTCTGAGGATATGACATCACACGCTGCCGCACTGGTGAGTAAGGCAAGACAGTGCCTTTACCACCTCAGGCAATTGAGGAAATTCAGAGTGTCTCCGAGGATCCTCCAGTGCTTCTACTCTGCGGCTATGGAAAGCATCTTGTCCGAAAATATTACAATCTGGTTTGGGAATTGCGCTGCCCAGGACAAGTAGGCTCTGCAGAGAGTAGTGCGTTTGGCCGAACGCACTGTGGGAACTACACTCGCCCCTCTGCAGGAACTATACATCAGGAGGTGCAACTCTAGAGCCAATAAGATCAGGGGAGACCCCTTCCACCCCTGCAACGGACTGTTCCAGCTGCTATGATCAGACAAATGCCTCTGTTGCCATGCTGTGAGAACGGAGAGGATGAGAAGAAGTTTCTTCCCAGAGGCAATTAGGACTGTAAACTGCTATCTCATAGACATAGAAAATAGGTGCAGGAGGAGGCCATTCGGCCCTTCGAGCCAGCACCACCATTCATTGTGATCATGGGTGATCGTCCGCTATCAATAACCTATGCCTGCCTTCTCCCCATATCCCTTGACTCCACTAGCCCCTAGAGCTCTATCTAACTCTCTCTTAAATCCATCCAGTGATTTGGCCTCCACTGCCCTCTGTGGCAGGGAATTCCATAAATTCACAACTCTCTGGGTAAAAAAGTTTTTTCTCAGCTCAGTCTTAAATGACCTCTCCTTTATTCTAAGACTGTAGCCCCTGGTTCTGGACACCCAACTTTGGGAACATTTTTCCTGCATCAAGCTTGTCCAGTCCTTTTATAATGTTATATGTTTCTATAAGATCCCCCCTCATCCCTCTAAACTCCAGTGAATACAAGCCTAGTATTTTCAATCTTTCCTCATATGATAATCCTGCTATCCCAGGGATCAATCTCGTGAACCTACGCTGCACTGCCTCAATCACAAGGAAATCCTTCCTCAAATTAGGAGACCAAAATTGTACACAATACTCCAGATGTGGTCTCACCAGAGCCCTATACAACTGCAGAAGAACCTCTTTACTCCTGTACTGAAATCATCTTGTTATGACTCACCAGGGACTAACTTTACTGTACCACTCTACTGCCTTTGTTTTTCATTGCTGTTTTTTTTTCTTCCCTTTTTCCTTCCGCCCACAATATTTAACATGGAAAAGAACATGTGATTCTGTTCCATTCTGTTTGTAGTTTGTTTGTTTGTTTGTTTGTTTGTTTTATTGCACAAAGTCCGCGAGCATTGCCACTTTTCATTTCACTGCACATCTCGTATGTGCATGTGACGAATAAACTTGACTTGACTTGACTTATGAAAGAATGGGTCGATTGGGCTTGTATTCACTGGAATTTAGAAGGATGAGAGGGGATCTTATAGAAACCTATACATTTCTTAAAGGATTCAACAGGCTAGATTTTTGAAACGTGTTCCCCATGTTGGAAGAGTCCAGAACTAGGGTCACAGTTTAAGAATAAGGAGTTGGCCATTTAGGACTGAGATGAGGAAAAACCTCATCACCCAGGGATTTGTGAATCTGTGGAATTCTCTGCTACAGAAGGCAGTGGAGGCCAATTCACTGGATGTTTTCAAGAGAGAGTTAGATTTAGCTCTTTGAAATATAGAAAAGTAGAAACATTAAAAGAATATTCAGGAGTAGGCCATTCGGCCCTTCGAGCCAGCACCGTCATTCAATATGATAATGGATGATCATCTAAAATCAGTATCCTGTTCCTGCTTTTTCCCACATATTACCTTGATTCCTTTAGCCCTAAGACCTAAATTGAACTCTTTGAAAACTAAAGGAATCAAGGGACATGGCGAACAAGCAGCAACGTGGTACTGATTTTTTTGCAGACTGGTTAGCATGCAACGAAAGCTTTTCACTTTTCATCAGTACATGTGGCAATAAACTAAACGATACAAAACACACACACACACAGACACCACACGCACACACACACACACACACACACACACACACACCACACGCACGCACACCACACGCACACACACCACACGCACTTTTCATCAGTACATGTGGCAATAAACTAAACGATACAAAACACACACACACACAGACACCACATGCACACACACCACACGCACACACACCACATGCACACACACCACACGCACACACACCACACGCACACACACTCACACATCCACAGATGACACCACACACACACCAAACACACACACACACTCACACCAAACACACACACACACACACACACACACACACACACATACACACTCATGCACACACACCACACCTACACACACCACACCCACACACACCACAAACGCACACGCACAACGGGGAAGTACCTGGGGTGGTTTGGGTGGGGAGCGACGAGTTGACCAGGGAGTTGCGGTGGGAACGGTCTATGAGGAAAGCGGAAAGGGGTGGAGAAGGGAAGATGTGGCTAGTAGTGGATCCCGTTGGAGATGGAGAGAATGTTGTTGGATTATATGCTGTATGTGACGGTTGATGGGGTTAAAGGTGAGGACGAGGGATTCTGTCCCTGTTGCAACTGGGGGGAGGAGGAGCAAGGGCAGAGCTGCACTTGGGTACCGAGGAGACCCTAGTGAGGGGCTCATATACGATGGGAGATGGGAACCCCCGTTCCCTAAAGAATGAGGACAGCTGCAATGACCTGGTATGGAGCACCTCATCTTAGGCACAGATGCGGCGTAGATGGAGGAATTGGGAGTAGGGGATGGAATCCTTACCGGAAGCAGGGTGGGGAGAAGTGTAGTCTAGATAGCTGTGGATGTCAGTGGGTTTATAATAGATGTCAGTCGATAGTCTATCTCCTGTGATGGAGACGGTGTGATCAAGAAACGGTGTGTGTGTGTGTGTGTGTGTGTGTGTGTGTGTGTGAAGTGTGTGTGTGTGTCTGTGTGTGTGTGTGTGTGTGTGTGTGTGTGTGTGACGGTGTGTGTGTGTGTGTGTGTGTGACGGTGTGTGTGTGTTGACGGTGTGTGTGTGAGTGTTTATTGACGTGTGTGTCTGTGTGTAGTGTGTGTAGTGTGTGTGTGTGCTTATGTGAAGTGTGCGTGTGCGTATTTGTGGTTACCGGCAATGGACTGAATACATCACGGGGGGGGGGGGGGGGGGGGGGGGGGGGCAATGTGGACAAGTTGGCGATTTGTGTAGCATAAACTGTGACCCCGGAGTGGAAACGAAACTGCAACCGAGAAAACACATATTTCCGAGAAAGGGAGGGTGTTTCCTGTACAGACAAGCAAGCTTTAGCAAGATAACAAAAACACACACACACACACACACACACACACACACTCTCTCACACACACACACACACACACACACACAACTGCTGCATTGGTCGATCAAACCCAGTGAACATGATTTCACGCCGTACTTTTGCCAACTTTCACTTCAATTCATCCCGTTAATGAAAACCAACTGCACTGGAGATCTGAAATAAAAATAACATCAAACGCTGGAAACGTTCAGCAGCCAATGGATCCTCGAGCTGAAACACTTCACTCAGATTTGATAACTTAAAGATAGACACAAAAAGCTGGAGTAACTCAGCGGGACAGGCAGCATCTCTGGAGAGAGATAACTCAGAAACTAATAACACATTCTCTCCGCGGCTGCTGCCTGTCTCACTGAGTGTTTTGATCAGTCTCCAGTGCCGCTGCTCCGATTCTGCTCCTTACCTACTTCGGTTCAGGAGGAGACTCGGTCAGTGAACGTCCGCTGTGATCGCTGCTCCAGTCCGCTGTGTGTCTGGACTTCCCCTCTCCCCGTGTCAAGCCACTGGATGGATTGCTGCACGTTATCCAATAAGGCTCAACATGTGTGTGAGCTCACTTGTTGCCGAGTGACTTTATCTTTACCTGCCGGAGTGATCGCTGGGGGACAGTTCTACCTACAATGAGAAAACCCGGGCAGGTCACAGGGAGAACTCTGTACAGACAGCACCCGCAGTCGGGATCGAACCCAGGTCTCTGGCGCTGCAAGCGCTGTGAGGCAGTAACTCTACCGCTGCGCCACCGCGCCGCCCAATCCGGGGTCACCGGCAATGGACTGAATACATCACGGGGGGAAACAAGACAGACACAAAATGCTGGAGTAACTCAGCGGGACAGGGAGCATCTCTGGAGAGAAGGAAGGAATGACCGTTGGGTTCGAGACCGTTCTTCAGATTGAAGTCAGGAGAGAGGGAGATACATAGATAAAGAAGTGTAAGGTGTGAAACGGGACAAGGGGGATGCGGATCAAATGTAGAAAAGAACATTGTTAGCTGGGAGAAGAGAACAAAAAGCAAACAGAGATAAAATGTAGTCTTCTTATCTAGTCCATGCACAAGGTTAGAAGTTGTTCAGCCAGAGCTGAACACACATGTCTGCATCTGCACAATGGTGCCTGTCTTGCCCTTCTTGTGCTTCTCGTGCTGAAATATGTTTCCTGCCTCCAAACCTTAATAATCTTATATATTTCAATAAGATCCCATCTCATTCGTCTAAAATCCAGAGTAATCAAGCCCACCCGCTCCAATCTCTCAGTGGGTCAGGCAGTATCTGTGTGTGAACCTTGCTATTGAGGTTAAGCAAGAGGTTAATTCTTGCTTAACCTCAATAGCAAGAAATAAAGTGCCGTTCCATGCCATGCCTTTACTAATCAAGAACCTATCAATAGCCACTTTATAAATACCTGATGACTTGGCTTCCACCACTGTCTGTGGAAATTAATTCCACAGATTCACCACCCTCTGGCCGAAGAATTTCTCCTTATCTCCATTCTAAAGGTAGGTCCTTTTATTCAGATGCTGTGCCCTCTAGTCCTAGACTCTCCATGTCCACTCTATCTAGTTTAGTTTATTGTCACGTGGCCTCATATCTGGTTCAATGTCCGAAAAAACCAGTTTCTTAAATAAAAATGTGGCACATGGTTTTTAACAGCTGACATCAGAAGTGGATGAACATGCATCACACAAGTATTTCCCACAAAGACTTGGCTGTGCTCTGTTCTGGTTGCATCCCTCCTTCTCTTTCACTTCTCAAACAGACTCAAGGCGGAAGTTCAGTTAGTTTAGTTAAGTTTAGTTTATTGTCATGTGTACCGTGGTGCAGTGAAAAGCTTTTTGTCGCATGGTATCTCGTCAGTGGAGAGACTTATGATTACAATCAGGCTGTCCACAGTGTACAGATACAGGATTAAGGGAATCTGGGCCTTTCAGTATTCGGTTGGTCTGAGCAGCACAGTGGACAGACCAGAGCCACAGGAGGGCGAGAGGGAGATGGAGTTGGTGTGATCACTGTGAGTGATACAGAGGCTCCAGCGGGGGGGGGGGGGGGGTGGGGGGCGGGGGGTGGGGGGTGGGGGGGGGGGGGGTGGGGGGTGGGGGGTGGGGGGTGGGGGGGGGTGGGGCGGGTGGGGGGGGGGGGGGGGGGGTGGGGGAGAGAGAAGATTAGAAATGTCTATCTAAGATAGAACTTTATTGATCCCAGAAGGGAAATTTCTCTGCCAACAGTTTGGTAAGCGGACCGCAGTAGGGTCCAGGTAGGTTTTAACCAGACTGGTCAATGGACTAAATACATCACGGGGGAGAAACAAGACAGATACATTGACACAGAAAACATGGAAACACAGAAAAACAGGTGCAGGAGCAGGCCATTCGGCCCTTCGAGCAAGCACTGCCATGCAATATGATCATGGCTGATCATCGAAAATCAGTACCCCCTTTCCTGTTTTTTTCTCCATATCCATTGATTCCTTTAGCCATAAGAGCTAAATCTAACTCTCTCTTGAAAATATCCAGTGAATTGGCCTCCACTGCCTTCTGTGGCAGAGAATTCCACAGATTCACAACTCTCTGGGTGGAAAATAAAATCCGCATCTCAGTCCTAATTGGCCTACCGCTTATTCATAAGCTGTGACCCCTGGTTCTGGACTCCCCCAACATCGGGATGATTTTTCCTGCATCTAGCCTGTCCAGTCCTTTAAGAATTGTATATGTTTCTATAAGATCCCCACTCATCCTTGTCAAAATTTCCAGTGAATACAAGCCCAGTCGACCCATTCTTTCATCATATGTCAGACCCGCCATCCCTGGAATTAACCTGGTGAACCTATGCTGTACTCCCTCAATAGCAATAATGTCCTTCCTCAAATTAGCAGACCAAAACTGCACACAAGTGCTGTCCTATACAACTACAGTCAGATCTCCTTGCTCCTAAACTCAAATCCTCTCACACTGAAGACAAACATTCAATTAGCTTTCTTCACTGCCTGCTGTACCTGCATGCTTACTTTCAGGAACTGATGTACAAGGACATTCAGGTCTGGTTGCACCTCACCGTTTCCTAATCTGACATAATTCAGATAATAATCTGCCTTCCTGTTCTTGCCAAAGTGGATCCTCACATTTATCCACATTATACTGCACCTGCCATGCATCTGCCCATTCACCGAACCTATCCAAGTCACCCTGTAGCCTCATAGAATCCTCAGAGCATCCTCATCGCAGCTCACACTGCCACCAAGCATTGTGTCATCAGCAAACTTGGAGATGTCACATTTAATTGGAGCTCACTCTGGCCAAGCAGGAGGCCCAGGATAGAAAGGTTGGATTCGGGAGGGGGAGTTGAAGTGCTGAGCCACCGGGAGATCGGGTTGGTTATTGCGGATGAACGGAGGTGTTCGGCGAAACGATCGCCAAGCCTCCGCTTGGTCTCACCGATGTAGATCAGCTGACATCTAGAGCAGCGGATGCAATAGATAAGGTTGGAGAAGGGGCAGGCGAACCTCTGTTGCACCTGGAACGACTGCTTGGGTCCTTGAATGGAGTCGAGGAAGGAGGTAAAGCGACAAGTGTAGTATCTCTTGTGGTTGCAAGAGCAAGTGCCCAGGGACGGGGTGGTGCGGGTGGGAAGGGAAGAATTGATAAGGGAGTTACGGAGGGAGTGGTCTTTGCGGAAAGCAGACAGGGGGGGAGATGGGAAGATGCGGCGAGTGGTGGGGTCACGTTGGAGGTGGCGAAAATGATGGAGGATTATTTGTTGTATGTGACGGCAAGTGGGGTGGAAGGTGAGGACTAGGGGGACTCTGCCCTTGTTCCGAGTGGGGGGATGGGGAGAGAGAGCAGTGTTGCGGAGTATTGAAGAGACCCTGGTGAGAGCCTCATCTGTAGTAGGGGAGGGGAACCCCCGTTCCCTGAAGAATGAGGACATTTCCGATGCCCGGGTGTGGAACACCTCATCCTGGGAGCAGATGCGGCGTAAACAGAGGAATTGGGAGTAGGGGATGGAGTCCTTACAGGAAGCAGGGTGGGAAGAAGTGTAGCCTAGATAGCCATGGGAGTCAGTGGGTTTATAGTGGATGTCAGTCTGAAGTCTATCGCCTGCAATGGAGATAGTTAGGTCAAGAAATGGTAGGGAAGTGTCGGAAATGGCCCAGGTGTATTTGAGTGCTGGTTGGAAGTTAGTGGTGATGTTGATGAAGTCAGTGAGTTGTGTGTGGGTGCAGGAGGTAGCACCAATGCAGTCATCGATGTAGCGGAGGTAGAGGTCGGGGATGGGGCCCTGGTACGTCTCGAACAAGGATTGTTCGATGAACCCTACAAAGAGGCAGGTATAGCTGGAGCCCATGCGCGTGCCCATAGCTACGCCTTGTATTTGGAGGAAATGGGAGAAGTCAAATGAAAAGTTATTAAGGGTAAGGACCAGCTCCGCTAGGCGGAGGAGAGTATCTATAGATGGGGATTGGTTGATTCTCTGGTCAAGGAAGAACCGGAGGGCTTTGAGACCCTCCTGGTGGGGGATGGAGGTGTAGAGTGACTGGATGTCCATGGTGAAGATGAGGGGATGGGGGCCTGGAGAACGGAATGCCCGGAGACGAACGGAATGCTCAGACGACGTCTGAGGTGTCTTGAACATAGGTAGGGAGGGATTTAACCAGGGGGGATAGGATGGAGTCAAGGTATGTGGAAATATGGTAGGGAGGGCACGAACAGGCAAAGACAGTTGGTCTACCAGGACAATCAGGTTTGTGGATTTTGGGGAGAAGGTGAAATCGGGCCCTGTGGGACTGGGGAACATGAGTTTGGAGGCTTGGGGGGGGGGGGGGGGTAGGGAGCCGGAGGTGAAGGAGTCAGTGATGGTGCTACAGATAATGGGCTGGTGCTCGTCAGTGGGGTCATGGTCCAGGGATAAGTAGGAGGAGGTGTCCGAGAGTTGGCGTGTGGCCTCCGCTTTGTAGAAATCAGCGCGCCAGACTACCACGGCACCTCCCTTGTCGGCGCGTTTGATAACCCAGTCTGTGTTGTTGCGGAGTGCGTTGATGGCTACACGTTCAGGGGGGGGGAGAGGTTAGAGTGAGACAGGGGAGTTGAGAACTTGAGGTCGTTGATGTCCCGCCGGCAGTTTTCAATAAAAAGGTCTAAAGCCAGAAGGCCATGAGGTTTACCGAACACCATTTCCTGACTAATGTGGATTCCCTATTGTTTCTCCCTCCCATTAGATCCTCGGTCCCCTAGTATTTCTGGGAGATTGTTTGTGTCTGCCTTAGTGAAGACAGAACCAATGTACTGTTTAACTGTTCTGCCATTTCCTTGTATCCCATGAAAAATGCACATCAGCTCAGTGCCAGGAAAGCTGCAGTCTCCACCATCGCCTGCAGGTGGCAGGTGTCTCCCACGCAGCTCCACTGGGGCACCTGCCCAACATGCGAATTGTCTATGTTTGGACATCCAAGAGCAAAGGGAACATAGAAACGTAGACAATAGGTGCAGGGGTAGGCCATTCGGCCTTGCAAGCCATTCAATATGATCATGGCTGATCATCCAGAATCAGTACCCTGTTCATGCCAAGACTGCTCGTGCCAAGACCTGGACCATTTCCGACACGTCCCTACCATTTCATGTTCATGAAAGACATTCTTGCCATAGAGGGAGTACAGAGAAGGTTCACCAGACTGATTCCTGGGAAGGCAGGACTTCCATATGAAGAAAGATTGGATAGACTCGGCTTGTACTCGCTGGAATTTAGGAGATTGAGGGGGGATCTTATAGAGACTTACAAAATTCTTAAGGGGTTGGACAGGCTAGATGCAAGAAGATTGTTCCCGATGTTGGGGTACTCCAGAACAAGGGGTCACAGTTTAAGGATAAGGGGGAAGTCTTTTAGGACCGAGATGAGAAGATCATTTTTCACACAGAGAGTGGTGAGTCTGTGGAATTCTCTGCCACAGAAGGTAGTTGAGGCCAGTTCATTGGCTATATTTAAGAGGGAGTTAAATGTGGCCCTTGTGGCTAAAGGGATCAGGGGGTATGGAGAGAAATCAGGTACAGGATACTGAGTTGGATGATCAGCCATGATCATATTGAATGGTGGTGCAGGCTCGAAGGGCCGAATGGCCTACTCCTGCACCTATTTTCTATGATTCTATGATTCTATGCATTCTCCCCATATACCTTGATTCCGTGAGCCCCAAGAGCTGTATCTAACATCCCCCACATCAGATTGGGTTTTGTAAACATAACACTTTAATGATCAAATCCTCAATAAATGTCAACGCGGCCAGATTCCCCAAACATCCCGGAACCCCATTTCCCACCTCACTGCTTCAGTGCAAACCAAAGACAAGGCCTGTGTGAGGTCTTCCTCTTCATGGCAATGGCAGCAGATACTGACCCCCTTGACGTGACACAGAATAGTTATTTAGAGATACAGCATGGAAACAGGCCATTCGGCCCAACTAGTCGAGGGCGACCATCGATCTCACCTTCACACTAGTTCTACGTTATCCCACTTTCTCGCCCACTCCCTACGTACTAGGGGTAATTTACAGAGACCAATCAACCTACAAACCCGCACGTCTTTGGGATGTGGGAGGAAACCGGAACACCCAGAGGGAACCCACACGGTCACGGGGAGACTGTGCTAACTCCACACGGACAAGAACCGATGTCAGGATGGAACTTGGATCACCCGCGCCGTGAAGCAGCAGCTCTACCCGCTGCGCCACCGTGCTGCCCCATTCTCCACATCAATGCCCGGGTTATAGAACTGGATTGGCCACAGTGCCGCACGCCCTGGCAGTGATATGCAACCCGTTCCTCCAGGGGGAATATCTGTCTCTATATTCAGCATGTTGAAACACAACCGGATCTCACAAGTTTCACTAACGCAGATCAGCTGCAGTCATTTTTTAGTTAACGGACGAAGACTAAGAGTCAGCCTTTAGATAGAACTTTTATTGTGAATATTTGTACTAGAAACATAGACATAGAAACATAGAAAATAGGCGCAGGAGGAGGCCATTCGGCCCTTCGAGCCAGTACCACCATTCGTGATCATGGCTGATCGTCCCCAATCAATGACCCGCGCCTGCCTTCTCCCCATATCCCTTGACTCCATTAGCCCCTAGAGCTATATCTAACTCTCTCTTAAATCCATCCAATGAATTGGCCTCCACTGCCCTCTGTGGCAGCGAATTCCATAAATTCACAACTCTCTGGGTGAAAAAAATTTCCCCCACCCCTCAGTCTCAAATGACCTCCCCTTTATTCTAAGACCTGGCTCTGGACTCACCCAACATTACTGCACAAATACATATTAAACCCCCCAGCGTATTTAAGCATCAGCATTTCCTGCTCAATCACAAGCTCCATGATCAAAGCTACAATAGTAATTGTCGGTTACATTAGAAACAAAGTTTTCATATAATAACAGAATGTAAAATAATACCAAAACAGCCGTGGTTACAGTATAGTTTAGTTTAGAGATACAGCGCGGAAACTGGCCCTTCGGCCCATCCGAGTACGAGCGGCCCATCGATCATCCCGTACACTAGCACTATCCTACACACTAGGGTCAATTTACAATTCTGACAGAAGCCAATTAACACACACACCTGTATGTCTTTGGAGTGTGGGAGGAAACCGGTGGCAGCCCATACACAAACAGACAGCACCCGTAGTCGGGATTGAACCCGTGTCTCTGGCGCTGTGAGGCAGCAGCTCTACCGCTGCGCCACTGTGCCGCCCACATTCCAGTGGGATGTATTTCAGGCGGGTCATTCTCATCAGTTCTAAACATTCTCCATATCTCTCTGTCTGCAGCTGTAGATGACAGACATGGCCCCAGTTCCCTCGCAGAGAGTTGGTCTTCTTGCAGATGCATTTCCGCTTCTTCACCTTGGTGAAGATTACTGGGAATAAGACAAGTGACAGGTTCTCAGACGCGTTCCCACTTTCCCCACACTGGAAGTTTCCCGTCCTGGAGAGAAACGTCCTTCCCAGACACTCGCTACCAGGCACGATCTAATGGAGGCGCTGACTTTCCAGTTCGCATTGATACCAAAGTAGATGGATTGGAGTGTTTTGCAGCTGAATGAGAACTGGGTTATTTTTGCTTGTCGGGAAGTTCTGAGGGACACAAAGGGGCTGGTGGAATCATTGATAGACACAAAACGTTGCAGTAACTCAGCGGCAGGCAGCATCCCTCTGGAAGGGTAAGGTGTGAAAACGAGAGATCAAAGGGGATGCTGCTGAAGGATCGTGTATGGGCCATTGTTAGCCGAGGGGAGGGTGACAAGGAGGCATTCAATCAGTAAAAATTCAATCAGGACGTCAGTAAAACCATAATCTTTGAGTAAAACCAGTCTGAAAACTAGACTGGGGGAGGGGTGGAGAGAGAGGGATAGTAAGGGCTCCTAGAAATTGGGCAAATTAATATTCATACCGCGGATTTGTGAGCTCCCCAAGCGAAATATGAGATGCTGTTCCCCCAATTTGTGCGAGGCCTCACTCTGACAGTGGAGGAAGTCTAGGACAGAAAGGTCAATGTGGGAATGGGAGGGGGAGTTACAGTATTTCGTAAACGGAAGATCACGTGGGCCGATGAGGACTAGCGGATAGCCCCAAGCAAACAGCAATCAGTTCGAGTAGAATTAGCACACAATTTGGCGTTAGCTTTCTTCAAAGTATGAAGCCCAGCACGACGTGAACTGGCGGGATGGATATTGGTGCAGAGCGGTTACTCGGCGCGTTTGGCAACAGCGAGCACCTTCTCTGCGGTCGCCATCAGAAGCTTCAGCGCTTCACTCAGTGTCATGTAGGTCATCAGAAATGATGACCCGGCTCCAAATACGGAGCCAATGACTGGGACAAAGTAAAGGCCGGCTTCCACGGCTGAAACACCAATGGCGGCTACACCCCATTGCAGCCTTACTATTATTTTTAAAGTTATTTCTCCCAGCAGGGAAGATTTTAATGCGACTTTCAGCTCTTCCACAGCTGTCCCTGTTCTGTCGGCCAATCTGCGGAGAGCAGCATCATTCAGACACAGGCATTTACGGTAATAGATTATCGCTCCAATCAATATCGCCATGTCACAGGCGGCAGAGAGACCCGGGACCGGGATCGCTCCCACTCCTGCTGAGAGGATCGCCAACCTCCAGATACGTTTCTTCAACACCTCACCTTTCTTCCGAATAATCTCCACACTGAGGTTGGGAAGGGCCAGGATAAAGACAGATGCCTTTATACTTGGTAAACCATCTGCAAGTGCTTCAATTAACCGAGGGAAATCATACATTTTCTCCTTATAACAGCATATCAGAAACACATTGGGATCAGGGATCCCGGCCTTTCCCAACCCATTGACGCAGTCACTGCGGATCGTTTCCATTTCTGCATCTTCATCAAATTCTTTCCGTTCCAGCCGCATTGAATGAAGGTCATTGTCAATCTTAGAGCGAACAAAATAGAACTTCTTCCCCAGCCGCTTAATCTCCGTGGCAAGTTTTGCATCATTCTCTGTGAATCGACCAGCTGACACTATGATGAAGAAATCGTATTTTTCAAATTGCATTTCCTTCAGGTAGGAACCCGCGGTGAATTGTGGAGATCCGGTCCCCGGCAGGTCCCAGTAGCGGACATTGGGCAGATTGGGATGTGGGTATCCGGTTGGCTCCATTGTAGTTTCCGTGGTCCCAACCGCAGCCGCTCCCTCATCTTTGCTACGAAACCCTCTCATGGCGTTGATGAAGGTGGATTTTCCTGTTCCCGCCTCTCCAGTCACGGCGATGTTTAGCTCGGTATTGTTCAGTTCTCTCAACTTCTTCTCTACCAGAGGTTGAACATTTCCCACGCCACCCGTTTTGAAGTCGGACATCAGTTTGCTGAGCTCTTCCTGTGTGAAGTTTGTGGGGGTCTCAGACTGAGCCGCCTGTTCGCTGAAAGGAAACATGTTCGGTGAAAGTTTCCAGTTGAAATGAAATCAACTGATATAACGGACGAGCACCTTCTCTCCCTTTCCCTCTCTCTTCCCATTGCTCCACCTGGATACACACCATTTATCCCACAATCCCGCCCTTTCCCCCTTCACCTTCCAACTATATCCATTCATCCAGCTTCCCATTTCACGCTTCTCTTGTCCTAGGAGCGGAATTAGGCCATTCGGACCATCTTTCCCATGAGTTCTCCTTCTCTCACTTTTCATCACTGGCCTTCCTTCAATCATCACCCCCCTCCCCCACCCCCCCAACATCTATCAACCTATCACTTTCCTGACTTGGTCCTGCCCCCAATCCTCATCCAGCCGCCTCCCTCCAATCACAATCAGAGTGAAGAAGGGTCCCGCCCCGAAACGCCACCTGTCCCCCAGAGATGCTGCCTGAGCCGCTGAGTTACTCCAGCGCTGTGCTTGAGGTGAGGGAGGAGAGGTGGAGAAGTAACATTGTGTGATGTATCCGGACATACCTGGAGCTGGCATTTCCCATTCTCCTTCTCTGTCTGTCCTTGTCTCGCCTGTGTGATGATCCAGTGGTCCCAGCACTGCCCGGGGGTTGGGGGGGAGAGGTCTGGGAACCGGGGCTCCTCCTTGTCTTCAGTTGTGTGTGTTCTAGAGGAAAGCAGAGAGGTTGCTGGTGGTTCTTTCTGTAGCAGAGGTGTATGTAAGGCTGCAAAGTATATCCCGCTTAATCAATATACGTCACTTGGCCCAACTGGTCCGTGCCAACACAATGCCCCATCTAAGCCAGTCCCACTTGTTCACAATTGGCCATTACCTACATGAACCTTTCCTGTCCATGCCACTGTCCAAATGTCTTTCAGATGTTGTTATAGTATCTACTTCAATTAGTTCCTCTGGTTGCGCTCCAAGGAATAAAGTCTTAGTCTGCCCAACCTCTCCCTGGTGTTCAAGTATTTGTGTCCTGAAAACATTCCCGTAAATCTGCTCTGTGCTCTTTCCAGCTTAATTCAGTTCAGTTCAGTTTAGTTTATTATCACGTGTGCCGAGGTAGAGTGAAAAGCTTTTGTTGTGTGCTATCCAGTCAGCGGAAAGACAATCCATTATTGCAATTGAGCCATTTACAATGTATAGATACACGATAAGGGAATACTACCTAGTGCAAGGTGAAGCCAGTAAAGTCTGATCAAAGATAGTCAGTGGGCCCCGGGAGAGGTAGATAGTAGTTCAGGGCTGCTCTCTAGTTGTTTTGGGATAAAACCCTGTGACAGTAACTTGCTTTGAATCTCCCAGTGATTCTCAGGAACAAGTTGCATCTGCAGAATAAAGGAATTAGACTTTAAAATTAACCTACGAACATTCCTCTCACCTTCGCTCCCCCCATCCTCCACCCTGGTTGTTTCATCAGCTCCATAGTTCACATTGTTTCCCTTCAGATCACACCTTTCCCGGCACACAATGGGCACCGCCCTGCCTCAGCTCATTTGTTACCAGCCCCGATATGTCCTGGAGAAACTCACCATCTATGGAGCGAAGGAAATAGGCAACGTTTCGGCCCAAAACCTTTCTTCACACTGATGTGAGAGGGTTGGGGGGGGGGGGGGGGGGGAGGGGAGAAGAAAAACGAAGAGGTGGAGCAGGGCCAGAGTGAGGACCACCGTTAATTGGAGGAGCAGCACCTCATATTTCGTTTGGGCAGTTTGCACCCCAGCGGTATGAACATTGACCTCTAATTTCAGGTAGTCCTTACGTTCCACTAAGAGACCACCAGGGAACAGTTATACCTACAATGAGAAAACCCACGCAGGTCACAGGGAGAACTCGTCACAGACAACACTCGTAGTAGGGATCGAACCCGTGTCTCTGGTGCTGAAAGCGCTGTAAGGCAGTAACTCTACCGCTGCCTGCGCCACCGGGCCGAACTGTCTGCGGTCACCCGCAATGGACTGAATACATCACGGGGGGAAACAAGATAGACACAAAATGCTGGAGTAACTCAGCGGGACAGGCAGCATCTCTGGAGAGAAGGAATGGGTGACGTTTCTGGTCGAGACCCTTCTTCAGACTGAAGTCAGGGGAGACGGAGATGCATAGATAAGCAAGTGTAAGGTGTGAAAACGGGCCAAATGGGATGGAGATCAAGGAAAATTGTTAGCTGGGAGAAGGGAACAACAAAGCAAACAGAGATAAAATGTAGTCGAAGATAGAGACTGGTTGGAGAACTGGGAAGGGGAAAAGATGGAGAGAGAGGGAAAGCAAGGGTTACTTGAAGTTAGAGAAGTCGATGTTCATACCACTGGGGTGTAAGCTGCCCAAGCGAAATATGAGGTGCTGTTCCTCCAATTTGCACTGGGCCTCACTCTGACAATGGAGGATGCTCAGGCAGGAAGGGCAGTGTGGGAATGGGAGGGGGAGTTAAAGTGTTTAGCAACCGGGAGATCAGGTAGGTTTAGGCAGACTGAGCTTGGTCTCACCGATGTACTATATCTGCTGTTCCACACCTGGAACAGCAGATACAGTAGATGAGGTTGGAGGAGGTGCGAGTGAACCTCTGCCTCACCTGATAAACCTGTCACGATCCTTGGACGGAGTTGAGGGGGAGGTATAGGGACAGGTGTTGCATCTTCTGCGGTTGCTGGGGAAAGCACCTGGGGAGGGGGTGGTTTTGGTGGGAAAGAGTGAGTTGACTAGGGAGTTGCGGAAGTAACGGTCTCTGTGGAAAGGGGTGGAGATGGGAAGATGTGACTAGTAGTGGGATCCTGTTGGTGGTGGTGAAAATGTCAGAGGATTATGTGCTGTATGCGATGGCTAATGGGGTGAAAGGGGGGACTCTTTCCCTGTTGCGACTGGGGGGAGTGGGAGCAAGGGCAGAGCTGCAGTGTACCGAGGAGACCCTAGTGAGGGCCTCATCTCTAATGGGAGAGGGGAACCCGTTACCTCCGATGCCCCGGTATGGAGCACTTCATCTTGGATGCAGATGCGGCGTAGACGGAGGAATTGGGAGTAGGGGATAGAGCAGGGGTGGGGAACCTGCGGCCTTCTAGGCCATTCAGTGCGGCCTTTTGAATGAATCCAAATTTTGTAGAACAAATCCTTTTATTTTTATTAATATTTTTGTTCAACTTTTATTATTTTAATTGTAATCTTAAAATGAATGTATTTGAAATACCAAAGAATAAAAGAAGATTCACCAAAATGATCCTCCCCGACTAGTGAGTGTATGTACAGACGGGGCACCTTCCATGACAGGAACACGTGAAGGGTTTATTACACAGATAAAAAAGGTATTATCAGATCCTGATGATCTCATTTCATTTCATTGTATCTTACATCAGAAAAATCTCTGTGCTAAATCTACTATTTTAAGTGGCACTTTGCAACAAGTTATAAGTATTGTCAACTATATTCATGCAAATGCAACATGGCATCGTCAGTTTCGTAATATGCTAAAGTTGGACGATGAGGCATTTGTGTGGATTTGCCGTATCATTGTAAAGTGCGTTGGCTATCGCAGGGACAGGTGTTAGCAAAATGTTTATCTTTGCGAGAACAGATAGTTACATTTCATGGAGAACAGAATCAGCAATGTGAACAGAATCAGCAATGTGAACTATTGAAAGAAGATTTCTATAGAAATACTGCATTTCTGTGTGATATCATGTCAAAGGAAAATGACTTGAATGTTTCTTTGCGAAGTGAAACTAAGTATATATGATATGTCGCAACAAATACAAGCTTTTCCAAAAAAACCTATCTTTTTTCAAAACTCTTCTTCAAGATGAAATTTCGGATGAACATTTTCCACAGTTAGCGAAAGTCATTGATGAGCAGGAGGATTCATGCGGATCATTTGAAGAACACGCAGCTGTTATAGACTTATTAATTAAAGAATACAATGAAAGGTTCACTGACTTTGAGAATCATGACATCACACTCAAATTAGCATTTCAACCTCACCTAGTTGATGTCTACAAGGCTCCTAAAGAACTACAGATGGAATTGATTGAGCTCTCTGAAGAAGATATTTTAAAGTCCTTATTTGAAGGGAAGAAAGATCTAGGTAAAAATGCAATAGAATATCCACGTCTTCAGCAACATGCATGAAAAATGTATTCTTGCTTTTCAACCACTTATTGCTGTGAATCTACATTCTCCTACCTAGCCCAAACCAAGACGCTCTTAAGGTCACAAATGACGGATACCCGTCTAGAAGATCAGCTGAAACTGCGTACTTCCATGTTGCAACCAAATATTCAAATCCTTTCCCACAACAAAGTAATTAAAAGGTTAGTTAACTTTAGAATTAACAAAATGTTTTAATTTACTTGAAGTTAGTACATTGTAGTTAGATTTTTACAAAATAATGCACATTTTTAAGTATATCTAATTGAAGTTTCTTGGATGGGGCCTTACTAGATTACAGCTAACTTAATGCGGCATTCTAACATGAAAAGGCTCCCCACCCCTGGGATACAGTGTTTACAGGAAGCAGGGTGGGGAGAAGTGTTGTCTAGATAGTTGTGGGGTTCAGTGGGTTTATAATAGATGTCAGTCGATAGTCTTTCTCCTGTTATGGAGATGGTGTGATCAAGAAACTGTATGTGTGTGTATGAGTGTGTGAAGTGTGTATTTGTGTGAAGTGTGTGTTTGTGTGAAGTGTGTGAGTGTGATATAGAATCATAGAATCATAGAAAATAGGTGCAGAAGTAGGCCATTCGGCCCTTTGAGCCTGCACCGCCATTCAATATGATCATGGCTGATCATCCAACTCAGTATCCCATACCTGCCTTCTCTCCATACCCCGTGATCCCTTTAGCCACAAGGGCCACATCTGACTCCCTCTTAAATATAGCCAATGAACTGGCCTCAACTACCTTCTGTCGCAGAGAATTCCACAGACTCACCACTGTCTGTGTGAAAAATTATCTTCTCATCTCGGTCCTAAAAGACTTCCCCCTTATCCTTAACTGGTGACCCCTTGCTCAGGAGTTCATCAACATTGGGAACAATCCTCTCATATCTAGCCTGTCCAACCCCTTAAGAATTTTGTAAGTTTCTATAAGATCCCCCTTCAATCTCCTAAATTCCAGCGAGTACAATCCGAGTCAATCCAGTCTTTCTTCATATGGTAGTCCTGCCATCCCAGGAATCAGTCTGGTGAACCTTCTCTGTACCCCCTCTATGGCAAGAATGTCTTTTCTCAGATTAGGAGACCAAAACTGTATGCAATACTCCAGGTGTGGCCTCACCACGACCCTGTACAACTGCAGTAGAACATCTCTGCTCTTGTACTCAAATCCTTTTGCTACGAATGCCAACATACCATTCACTTTTGTCACAGCCTGCTGCACCTGCAGGCCTACTTTCAATGACTGGTGTACCATGACACCCAGGTCTTGTTGCATCTCCCATTTTCCCAATCGGCCACCATTCGGATAATAGTCTATCCTCCTGTTTTGCCACTAAAGTGGATAACCTCACATTTATCCACATTATACTGCATCTGCCATGCATTTGTCCACTCATCCAGCCTATCCAAGTTACCATGCAGCCTCCTAGCATCCTCCTCCCAGCTAACACTGCCCCCAGCTTTGTGTCATCCGCACCTGGAGATGTTGCATTCAATTCCCTCATCCAGATCATTAATATATATTGTAAATAGCTGGGGTCCCAGCACTGAGCCTTGCGGTACCCCACTAGTCACTGCCTGCCTTTGTGAAAATGATCCGTTTCCTCCTACTCTTTGCTTCCTCTCTGCCAGCCAGTTCTCTATCCACATCAATACTGAACCCCCAATACCGTGTGCTTTAAGTTTGTATACTAATCTCTTATGTGGGACCTTGTCGAAAGCCTTCTGAAAGTCCAGATATAACACATCCACAGGTTGTCCCTTATCCACTCTACTAGTTACATCCTACCTACAATGAGAAATGTGTGAGTGTGTGTGTGTGTTTGCGTGAAGTGTGCGTGAAGTGTGCGTGTGGTGTGTGTGTGTGTGTGTGTGTGTGTGTGTGTGTGTGTGTGTGTTTGCGTGAAGTGTGCGTGAAGTGTGTGTGTGTGTGTGTGTGTGTGTGTGTGTGTGTGTGTGTGTGTGTGTGCGTGTGTGTGTGCGTGTGTGTGTGTGTGTGTGTGTGTTTGTCGTCACCGGCAATCGAATAAATACACCACGGAGGGGAGGGAGCAATTTGGACACGTTTCTAACTGCAAGATTTGTTTCACATAAACTGCGACTTCGAAGCGGAAACGAAATTGCAGCCGATAAAACAAATCTTTCAGAGAAAGGAAAGGTGTTTCCTGTTCAGATACGTAAGGTTTAGCAAGATAACAAAACACACGCGCGCGCGCGCGGGTGGGCACACACACACACACACACACACACACACACACACACACACACACACACACACACACTCACACACAAACACACACTCACTCACACACAAACACACACTCACTCACACACAAACACACACTCACTCACACACAAACACACACCAACTCGCACAAAAACACACACTCACTCACACACAAACACACACTCACTCACACACAAACACACACACACACACACACACACACTCACACACAAACACACACACACAAACACACACAAACACACACACACACCCACTCACACACAAACACACACGCACTCACACACAAACACACACCCACTCACACACAAACACACACTCACACACGCACACTCACTCACTCACACACACACACACACACAAACACAGACTCACAGACTCACACACACACACACACACACACACACACACACACACACACACACACACCACACACACACACACACACACACACAACTGCTGTCCTGGTCGATCAAACCCAGTGAACACTTTTGCCAACTTTCACTTCAATTCATCCCGTTAATGAAAACCAAGTGCACTGGAGATCTGAAATAAAAATCACATCAAACGCTGGAAACGTTCAGCAGCCAATGGATCCTCGAGCTGAAACACTTCACTCAGATTTGATAACTTAGAGATAGACACAAAAAGCTGGAGTAACTCAGCGGGACGGGCAGCATCTCTGGAGAGAGATAACTCAGAAACTAATAACACATTCTCTCCGCGGCTGCTGCCTGTCTCACTGGTGTTTTGATCAGTCTCCAGTGCCGCTGCTCCGATTCTGCTCCTTACCTACTTCGGTTCAGGAGGAGACTCGGTCAGTGAACGTCCGCTGTGATCGCTGCTCCAGTCCGCTGTGTGTCTGGACTTCCCCTCTCCCCGTGTCAAGCCACTGGATGGATTGCTGCACGTTATCCAATAAGGCTCAACATGTGTGTGAGCTCACTTGTTGCCGAGTGACTTTATCTTTACCCGCCGGAGTGATCGCTGGGGGACAGTTCCACCTACAATGAGAAAACCCGGGCAGGTCACAGGGAGAACTTTGTACAGACAGCACCCGCAGTCGGGATCGAACCCAGGTCTCTGGCGCTGCAAGCGCTGTGAGGCAGTAACTCTACCGCTGCGCCACCGCGCCGCCCAATCCGGGGTCACCGGCAATGGACTGAATACATCACGGGGGGAAAACAAGACGGACACAAAATGCTGGAGTAACTCAGCGGGACAGACAGCATCTCTGGAGAGAAGCAATGGGTGACGTTTCGCGTCGAGACCATTCTTCAGACTGAAATCAGTGGAGAGTTAGATACATAGATAAATTCAAAAGTTCATCCAGGTTAGTCGGGAAGTGATGTTAGGTAAATTGAATGAATTAAAGGGCGATAAATCCCCAGGGCCAGATAGGCTGCATCCCAGAGTACTTAAGGAAGTCGCCCAGAAATAGTGGATGCATTAGTGACTATTTTTCAAAACTCTTCAGATTCTGGAGTAGTTCCTGGGGATTGGAGGGTAGCTAATGTAACCCCACGTTTTAAAAAGGGAGGGAGAGAGAAAACGGGGACTTACAGACCAGTTAGTCTAACATCAGTAGAGGGAAAAATGCTGGAGTCAGTTATTAAAGATGGGATAGCAGCACATTTGGAAAGTAGTGAAACCATTGGATAAAGTCAGCATGGATTTACGAAAGGTAAATCATGTCTGACGAATCTTATAGAATTTTGCGATGATGTGACTAGTAGAGTGGATAAGGGAGAACCAGTGGTTGTGTTATATCTGGACTTTCAGAAGGTTTGCGACAAGGTCCCATATAAGAGATTAATATGCAAACTTATTGGGGGTTCAGTATTGATGTGGATAGAGAACTGGCTGGTAGACAGTTAGCAAAGAGTAGGAGTAAACGGGTCCTTTTCAGAATGGCAGGCAGCGACTAGTGGGGTACCGCAAGGCTCAGTGCTGGGACCCCAGCTATTTACAATATATATTAATGATCTGGATGAGGGAATTGAATGTAACATCTCCAAGTTTGCGGATGACACGAAGCTGGGGGGCAGTGTTAGCTGTGAGGAGGATGCTAGGAGGCTGCAAGGTGACTTGGATAGGCTGGGTGAGTGGGCAAATGCATGGCAGCTGCAGTATAATGTGGATAAATGTGAGGTTATCCACTTTGGTGGCAAAAACAGGAGGGTAGACTATTATCTGAATGGTGGCCGTTTGGGAAAATGGGAGATGCAACGAGACCTGGGTGTCATGGTACACCAGTCATTGAAAGTAGGCATGCAGGTGCAGCAGGCAGTGAAGAAAGCAAATGGTATGTTAGCATTCATAGCAAAATGATTTGAGTGTAGGAGCAGGGAGGTTCTACTGCAGTTGTACAGGGCCTTGGTGAGACCACACCTGGAGTATTGTGCACAGTTTTGGTCTCCTCATCTGAGGAAATACATTTTTGCCATAAAGGGAGTACAGAGAAGGTTCACCAGACTGATTCCTGGGATGGCAGGACTTTCACATGAAGAAAGACTGGATAGACTCGGCTTGTACTCGCTAGAATTTGGAAGATTGAGGGGGGATCTTAAAGAAACTCACAAAATTCTTCAGGGGTTGGACAGGCAAGATGCAGGAAGATTGTTCCGGATGTTGGGAAAGTCCAGAACAAGGGATCACAGTTTAAGGATAAGGGGGAAGTCTTTTTGGACCGAAATGAGAAAAACTCTTTTCACACAGAGAGTGGTGAATCTGTGGAATTCTCTGCCACAGAAGGCAGTTGAGGCCAGTTCATTGGCTATATTTAAGAGGGAGTTAGATGTGGCCCTTGTGGCTAAAGGGATCAGGGGGTATGGAGAGAATGCAGATACAGGATACTGAGTTGGATACTGATCAGCCATGATCATATTGAATGGCAGTGCAGGCTCAAAGGGCCGAATGGCCTACTCCTTCACCTATTTTCTATGTTTCAATGTTCAATAGTCCTTTACTGTCACGTGTACCTTAAGGTCCAATGAAATTTGATTTACCATACAGTCACATCTATAAAAGCAACAAGACACAATATTAGATACGTTAAACATAAACAGCCACCCCAGCAGCGTGTGAGAATCCCTGGGCACACAGCAAATGTGGAGACGGACAGCCATCAGTCCAATGTCTGGGCCACACACACACTCTTCACTGTGATGTGACCAGAGTTGTTCTGACCGCTTGTCTCTCTCTCTGGAGCCCTGTCCACCCGAACAGTCAGAAAGACGTCCACACTCACTTATTGTGTACACATATATATGCTCTATGGTATATAGACACACTGAACTTTTATCTCTTGTTCTGTATTACGTTTACATATTCTGTTGTGCTGCAGAAAGCAGGAATTTTACTTCGGAGTCACGTGAGTGACTACGTGAAGAACCCGCCTCACGCTGGCAACGGCATGACGTCAACGCTGACGGCGGATGGAGGAGCTGCGGTAAGGAGCAGCTCCTCGCAGCGGTCGGAACGGCCCGCAGGGTAAGTGAATTCACATCGGGCAGTTTTAGGTTACGCTGGGTAGCTCCAGCATCGAAAGTAAAAGTAAAATTTTAGACGTTAGCGTGCTGATTGAGCACAGATTAAACGGAAAATGGAGAAATCGGGAAAGAAGGTTTCGCGGGTGAAGAAAGTCTCCCGGGGTGAAAGTAAAAATACGGGACGCGAAACTAGAGTGGACCCGGTTCCGATACCGCTGGCCACTGATTTACCCGATATAGAATTTCCAGATTCTCCAGAAATTGTAACCACGGAGGAAAATGTTCCTAAACAAAGTAAAGCAAAAAGCTGTGAGGCCCGTGGTTTCTGATGATTCTGATTCTGAAAGACCTCCAGACAATAAAACTATGTGGCTTAAAATGGAGCATATGGAGAAAGTTCTCCAAACTATTATGAGACAAGGGTCAAAGTACCCACATGAATCCCAAAAAATCCCTAAGGGGTTTGAATATGATGAATATGGCTCTGGGCCAAGTTGGGAATATGATACTCCGGACCCACGAGCTGGGCTGGAAGAAGTCTCATGGGAAAGTATCCCGATGGATTTAGGGCTGCAGAAGGCAGACCCTGCTGATATTGAAATGGCTTTTGAAAGCACGCCACAAAATAAAAAGAAAAGGCTTGATGTGCCTGGGATAGCACAAGAGTTTGCTATACCTGAAGGAAGTGGTGAGGATATGGAAGAAAGTCTGGCTGCCAATATTAATTATATGGTATCTCACCAACTTCACAATTCTGTGATGAATGAATTATCAGAATTATATAAAGCACCAGGCAATTGTGCCTCACTGGAAGTGCCTACGGTGAATCCGATGGTATGGGCATCTATGACTCCAAGTATGAGAGCCCAAGAAGTGAAATTTCAAAAGGTGCTAAAATTATTTTCTGCTGCCATTACGGCATATGGCAGGCAAATGGAGAATCTAGAAATGACAAAAATTCAAAAAGATACTTTGGGCTTATTGTGCAATTCATTTTTTGAAATCAATTGCATGAGAAAAGCGGCGATTCGGCCCATTTTTCACCCTAGATTTGCAAGCCTGTGTCAAGAAAGTGGAGTTCAAGCTCCTGGGTATTTGTTTGGAGAAAATCTGCCGAAACAGTTGAAACAATTGGATGAAGAAGCTAAATATTTTAGCACTATTAAGCCTTTTGTCTTTGGACAAAGAAGGGGATTTTCGGCCCGAAGGGGTGCTGATTTTCGGTACAGAGGCAGAAATTTGTCACGAAAATATTATCGTGCTGTACAGGCCAGTGCTTCCCTGCAGTCGGGAAGGAGGAGACCATCACGCTCCTATGGAGAGGTATTAAAGACTTCTATCCTTAAAGAAACTGTGAATGAATCTCCAGTTGGAGGGAGATTGCAAAAGTTTTATAATGCCTGGCTTAATATTACTTCTGATAGATTTATATTGCAAGCAGTTTCGGGAGCTATTATTGTTTTCAAAGAAGGGGTCAATCCTCCTGTACAGAATAAACCTGCTTATGCTTATGTGTTTTCTGCAGCAGAAAGAATGGAGATTAATGTGGAAATTGACAAATTATCCGGAAAAGGGGTAATTGAAAAAACTTGTGAACATAAGCATCAATTTGTCTCTAATATATTTCGCAGAGATAAGAAAGATGGTGGTTGTAGAATTATTCTCGACCTTACAGATTTGAATAAGTTTGTAGAATACAAACATTTTAAGATGGAGACATTTAATACTGCAAAATATTTGATTTCAGCAGGTTGTTATATGGCTAAGATTGATTTGAAAGACGCCTATTATTCTGTGGCAATTCATCATCTCTTTCGGAGATATTTAAAGTTTTATTGGCAGGGGCAATTGTGGCAGTTTAAAGCTTTGCCAAATGGATTGAGTTCGGCTCCCAGACTCTTTACAAAACTGTTGAAACCAGTTTTAGCCCAATTAAGAGCACAGAAACACATTGTAATGGCTTATCTGGATGATATTCTGATCATTAATGATACTCAAGAGTCAGCTGAGCACTCAGTTTCAGTTACTAAAGCTTTGTTTGAAGAACTTGGATTCTTAATCCATCCAATTAAGTCACAGCTGCAGCCAGTTCAATCAATTAACTTTCTGGGGTTTGTAATTAACTCAGTAACTATGTTAGTTACTTTGCCAACAGAAAAGGCAAATGATATTTTGCAAATGTGTGATTACCTTATTCACAAACCTTTTCCCTCCATCCGAGAGGTGGCGAAGGCCATTGGTAAACTGGTGGCAGCATTTCCGGCAGTGGAATTTGGGCCATTACATTATCAAAATCTTCAAAGGGACAAAATTAAGGCTCTGAAAGTTATGGCAGGTCACTTTGACAGACCTATGCAATTAACAAGAAAAGCAGTGTTGGAATTGCAATGGTGGATTGAAAATGTCCCAAAAGCTGTTAAGAATATAACGGTTCAACAGCCTGAAATGATTTTACAAACAGATGCTAGTGCTCTTGGATGGGGGGCTACAGATTTATCCTCCAGTTGTGGGGGTAGATGGAAAACTGAAGAAGAAGTGCTCCTTCAAGAGTATGGTATTAATTATTTGGAATTATTGGGAGCCTTTTATGGGCTTAAAGCATATTGTTGTACTAAACAAGGCCTACATGTGTTAATACAGTTAGACAATTATACGGCTGTGGCTTACATTAATCACATGGGAGGAGTTAAATCAGTATCATGTGATTGTCTGGTCAACGAGATATGGCAATGGTGTATTGATCGGCAGATATGGATCTCAGCAAGCTACATTCCAGGTAAAGATAATGTGGTAGCAGATGAGAGGTCCAGGATTTTTAAAGATAATACGGAATGGATGCTTAAGCCAGCAATATTTAAGAATATTGTTAGCCGATTTGGGTTGCCAGAAATTGATTTGTTTGCGTCTAGGCTTAATCATCAATTGCCTCATTATGTGTCTTGGGAACACGATCCGGACGCAGTTACAGTAGATGCTTTTTCATTACATTGGGGAAAGATGTTCTTTTATGCTTTTCCACCATTTGCTCTGATTCAGAGATGCTTGAAGAAAATTGAGCAAGATTCAGCTTCCGGATTGCTGGTTGTTCCAAATTGGCCAACGCAACCTTGGTTCCCAGTTATGCTCAATATGATTAAAGAACCGTGCATGCAGATTCCTAATTGTAGTGATATATTGACTAATCCAGTGACTAATGAAAATTACCCATTGTATGCATATATGAATTTGTTAATCTGCAGGTTTTGACCAGACCACTACAGGAACTGGGATTGTCGGACAAAACTATGGAAGTTATTGGTGCATCATGGCGAGATAGCACACAAAAACAATATATGACACATATTAAGAAATGGGAAGAATATTGCACACAGTCAAATATTTCTGATGATTCTGTAAATGTTACTCATGTTTTGGAATTCCTTGCTAATTTGCACTTTGAGCAACATTTAAGTTACAGTGCCATTAACACGGCACGCAGTGCACTGTCGTCCTATTTAGGACTTATGAGTGAGCAGAAATCAATTGGGTCACATCCATTGATAGCACGATTCATGAAAGGGATTTTTCACATGAATCCGCCAAGACCTAGATATACTGAAATTTGGGATGTGAGCATTGTACTGACTCTGCTAAGAAAATGGACTCCAATTGAAGGGTTACCATTGGATAAGTTGACATTGAAATTGGTCATGTTAATGTCACTGGTTTCAGCTCAAAGAGTGCAAACTTTACAAATGTTACGTTTAGACTGTATGTATGTGACTACAGATAACGTTGTGTTTTATGTTTATGATCTGATTAAGCAAAGTAGACCAGGGAGGTCTGGAACAAAGGTAACTTTTCAAGCTTATCATATTGAGCCCGCTTTGTGTGTGGTTAGACATTTGAACCAATATATTAAAGTTACGGACATTTTTCGAGGAAACGAAAAGACATTACTGCTTACGCACAAAAAGCCACACACAAAAGCTTCAGTTCAAACTATCTCAAAATGGTTGAAACAGGTGTTGGTTTTAGCGGGTGTGGACACTGATGTCTTCAAATCTCACTCCACCAGGGCGGCAGCTACGTCCGCGGCGAAGGGGCGGGACGTACCTCTCGAGCACATTTTAAAAATCGCAGGGTGGAGTAAAGAAGAAACTTTTTCAAAGTTCTACAACAAACCTGTTCACACTATGACAAGCTTTGGGCACGCGGTGTTGGGAGCACCATAATCATCTGCTTTGTTTGCTATTAATTGCCATTAATTGCTATAATCAGTTGTGTAGTCACTTATATCTTTTCACTTGTAATCATTTTCCCTCAAATATTAGGAGGGTGGTATATGGTTTCAACCATTAAAAAGTTAATTGTGAAAAGATCTAACATTTTGTCTGGTTTCATGTATATGTTTACTCAGCCGGACTGTCGTATGGATTAATTCTACGACATGAAAAACACAGAAAGCTTTAAAATCTTCACGTAGTCACTCACGTGACTCCGAAGTAAAATAGTAAGATTAAACGAGAACTTACCTGTTCGAAGTTTGATCATTATTTTACGAGGAGTTACGATGAGGGATTACGTGCCCTCCACTCCCACCCTCGTAAAATAATAGATCAAATGGTAGTTCTAAGTCTTTTTATGAGCCTTACTATGTTACTCCGGCTCTGGTGTTCTGTGTTTTTCATGCCGCTGCTTTGAAGTCATGCCGTTGCCAGCGTGAGGCGGGTTCTTCACGTAATCCCTCATCGTAACTCCTCGTAAAATAATGATCAAACTTCGAACAGGTAAGTTCTCGTTTAATCTTACTATTTCATTGTCCTATCTGGGACACATGACAATAAAACTCTCTTGACTCTTGAATGGTCAGGTTAAGATCCCTGACTTACAACAACAGGGACTGGCAACTCTGTCAACTGTCTCAGTGTCCCACTGCGATACACTTGTACTGTATCTGAGATGCTTATCTAAGATGTATCTAAGTGATTATGTGTAATGATACTTGTACTGAACTGTGTACAGAAATGTGACAAATAAAGTACCGTGCCATCCCTTTACTAATCAAGAACATATCAATCTCCACTTTAAAAATACCTAATGACTTGGCTTCCACCACTGTCTGGGCAATTAATTCCACAGGTTCACCACCGTCTGGCTGAAGAATTCCTCCTTATCTCCATTCTAAAGATACGTCCTTTTATTTTGATGCTGTGCCCTCTAGTCCTAGACTCTCCCACTACTGGAAACATCCTCTCCATGTCCACTCTATCTAGTTTAGTTTATTGTCACGTGGCCCCACATCTGGTTCAACGCCCAAAAAACCCAGTTTCTTAAATAAAAATGTGGCACATGGTTTTTAACAGCTGACGTCAGAAGTGGATGAACATGCATCACACAAGTATTTCCCACAAAGACTTGGCTGTGCTCTGTTCTGGTTGCATTCCTCCTTCTCCTTCAGTTCTGAAACAGACACAAGGCGGAAGTTCAGTTAGTTTAGTTGAGTTTAGTTTATTGTCACGTGTACCGAGGTACAGGGAAAAGCTCTTTGTCGCATGCTATCTCGTTGGTGGAGAGACTATACACGATTACAATCAGGCTGTCCACAGTGTACAGATACAGGATTAAGGGAATCTGGGCCTTTCAGTATTCGGTTGGTCTGAGCAGCACAGTGGACAGACCAGAGCCACAGGAGGGCGAGAGAGAGATGGAGTTGGTGTGAGCACTATGAGTGATACAGAGGCTCCAGCAGGGGGAGAGAGAAGATTAGAAATGAGTGCCTATCTAAAGTTTAGATACGATTTGATAGAACTTTATTAAACCCAGGAGGGAAATTGAGGGGGAGATTCTGTCGGGGGGCAGGGAAGAGGGTGAGCAGATAGACACATAATGCTGGAGCAACTCAGCAGTTCAGGCACTATCTCTGGTGAAAAGGTATAGGTGACGTTTCAGGTCGCGACCCTTCTTCAAATGGCATTTTCTTTACCTTCCTTCCATCCTTAACCCCATATACCTGAGTTGTCCTGAGCGGTTGGTCCACAGCCTGCTATGGCAATTCCAATGCACAGACATGCAAGAGGCTGCAGAGAGTGGTGAACTCAGCCCGGTCTATCAGGGGTCCAGCCCACCCCACCAGCAGAAACATCCTCACCAGACGCAGCCTCAAGAAGGTTGCATCTGGATCTGGATCCGGTAGTACACTGAGAAGCTCTAGGTAGAGCATCACTCAACACTATAATGGTGGTATCTTCCTAACACCCAATATCCCATCCCTCCCTCCTACCCAAAGTTCACCCATCTCACTCTTCCCCCCTTTGCCAAAAGTCCTCATGCCAAGCATCCATCCCTCCATACCGTCCCTCGCACCTCCTCCTCCTCAAAGACCAGCTTTCCCCCTCCTTCCATCCGACCATCCCCCCCTTCCCTTCTTGTCCCACTCCCCGTTCAACTTCCCTCCCCCACTTCCCCCCATCTATCATCAAGGATCCCCAGCATCCGGGCCCTGCCCTCTTCTCACTGTTTACCGTCTAACAGGAGGTACAGAAGCCTGAAGTCCCAAACCACCAAGTTGAGGAACAGTTATTTTCCTACAACCATCGGGTAATCCTACCTTTCCAACAGGTATTTCCTGACTACCCAACCCATGCCTCTCATAATTTGATATTCTTCTAACAGGTCTCCCAAAAACCTTCACCAGTCTAGAGAAAAATATCCAAGTTTATCTGAAGAAGGGTTCCGACTCAAAACTTCACTTTGATTTTCTCCAGAGATGTTGCTTGACCCATTGATTTACTCCAGCATTTTGTGTCTATTCAAATTTGCCCAACCTCTCTATATAGACAATGCCTTCTGATCTAGGCTGCATTCAGAAATCTCCTGCAACCCTCCCCAGATGCTCCACACCCGACCTGTCTATATGTCTCTGCCTCATACTTTCATCTAATTGAGTGACATAACTGTGACTGGGCAAAATACATTTTTTACAATTAGATGTTTCATAGATACATAGACGATAAAGTGCAGGAGTAGGCCATGTAGTGGCAGATTTTCATATATTTCTAGAAATTAACTCCCTAGCCACTAAATGGGATGAGCATGGTTAAGGGGGGTGTCTTTGAAACGCATGCGAGCTGGCCGACAGAGATCTTCAGAGCTTCTTCACAGACACGGCATCAAAACACAGTCTTTTGATGAATAAATGAGTTATTGTTGATAGAAAACAGTAAGATACATTCAAATTTCTTACGACTCATTACTACAATCTTCATCGAACTCCAGCTTATTACTTCAAACATTAGGAAACTCCTCATGTCTCCATTACACTTCGCATGATCTCCTTTATGGCTCGCGTGGTCGAAGGGTTAACCTTCTCCCTACTCGCTCCAAACGACACTAAAAACTAAACTTCTGCGCAAGCATCTTAGCACCAAACACGCCCAAAAACACGTCATAAATCTCACCCACAATGTAGCGAGCAGTCTACAATTTAAAGGCACATGCCATCATCAATGACATGCAAAACAGGCCAAATGGCCACTACATACCGGCCTCTAATTGTTCCAAGTATATCACGAGGCAATTACTAATAAACATTGTTTTAAAGTGGCCATAAAGGCTTAACATATATATAAAGTAAAAGGTCAGGGAATAAACCCTGTGGCTCCTCATCGGGAAATTGAACCCCGGTCTCCCACGTGACAGGCGGGGATACTAATCACTATACTAACGAGGAAAAAATAGCATGCACTACATATCTGCAATCAAAATTCTTCATCGACTCTTCCATCTTCACTTTCGCCTTCTAGAAACAAGCACAACTAAGTTATTAATCTTATTAAATCAGTGGTTTTAGTTCAAATTCGTATTGTGTGCACCAAACCCTTAAAATCAGGCATGATACCCAGTATGTAGTCCAAAACATAATAGTCCAAAGCCTTGACAGTATGAAACGTCTTCCTCCATGTCCGATCAACTCATGAATGTGTCGTAACAGCAATGTTGTTTGAAAATCCTTCAAAAGAATAACAGGATCTTTAGCAATAAATTTCACCATCAGGTTGGGTATTTAATGTCTGAATCATTAGCAGATATTTCAAATCCCAGCTCAGGCTTTGACCATTCTCTGTCTGGCTTACAGAGAGATTTTAGTGCATTGATCCATCTCTTATCGCTTAAGAAACCGTTCACTGTCAGTTCTCTGGAAAGCTTCATTCACATAATTTCTTCTGTGTTAACATATTTCAGTTGTACAACATTAGTAACTCCCAATGCTCTTTTCCATTGGCCGATTGTCTCTGTTCAAATCCAACTCTCTGGTTTCTTTGGCTCTATCATCTAGTGGAATGCTTTCACAATTGTCACTGTTCCACTTAGAAAGTGTGAATCCTCCCTTATTGCAAAGAGAAGTCAGATGTTCTACTGGTAGAAATTGCTTCCTGCTCAGTAGACATGAACTTTAGGCAATCACCCTTGTAGAAATTATTCTTCAAAGAGATTCTTACTTCATGAAATTTAGTATTCTCGCCAAACTTGCATTTCAAAGTCTGGGGATGTTGCTCTGCCATTCGACGATTATTCGGCAGATTAACACTTTCTTATTTGAAAGGTAAGTCCACATAATAGTGTCCGTCAGTTTTCACTGAGTAGTTCATAATATCCATGAACTTCAACTCTTCATTCGACATCGCTTCAGATTCCTTGCTGGTTCTTTCCTTGAAGCCATGATTGTATGGCTTCATCACCGGCTTTTCTAATTCTTCAGTAGACATTTGATTAACAGCAATGACAGGATAGTTCCTCTGATTCCCGTTTTCATGGTTCCTTATCGCCTTGGCTCCTAACAATCTGTAGAGGTTCCAAAGCCTTCAAAACATTCATTCCGATAGGTAGATCAACACTAGAATTAATTTCAGAAATCTTGACATCCTTCAGGTAAGGCCATTATTGTTTCAAGTCTTCATGTCTTGGTATATTTTGATGACCAACAGGCATAGTTCCACGTGTAAACACTTCAGGTATCGGTATAAAATTATCATCATCCAAACTGGATATCTCCATACTCGTAATGTAATGACTCCTGCTCCCTTTTTCTTTAGTCATGGTACGTAATCGAATCTTAGTCTCTTCTCCTGTGATATTCAAACTTTCATCAGGTTTTCTGTCCAAAAGGTAGTCAAACATCTGTGATCCAGAAAAGTATATGTTTGCAACACTGTGTTCGTCTTGCTGTTCCTTACCTGTACTGGTAAGATAGTAAAATTACAAGCTTCTACCCCGGAGCCAATATGAGCAGTTACTTGAGGCGAGGTGATAGCATTTATAGCAGCTGACTCCTCTTTTTGCTTTGTATGGTCTGGCTCTTTCTTTACAGGGTGAAGCACATCAGGATGATTCTGCTTACACTTGTCATAAATTATTGGGCACTTACAGTTTTTTACCATGTGCCCCTTCTTTAGACATCCAAAGCAGATTCCATTTATTTTTAAGAAGTCCATCTTGTCTTCATATTCTTTCATCTTGAATCTTCGACATCATCTTATGGTGTGACCAACTTCATCACATAACAAACAAAATACTATTTGCTTGCTAGTAGACACATTTCCTTTCTTTCTGTCTGTCTTTTCCACAGGTGTGGTCGTGATAGCAAAACTACTTCTCTAAGGTTCAGATATTTCTTCAGTTTTGGTAAAGGTAGAACCTTTGTTAGTTGCAATCGGTTTGTAATCTTCAATAGTCCAGTGTGGTTCTAACATGTTCCGTACTTCCCTTTCTAAGAATTCCACCAGGTCTGGTAGCCTGTCTACTTGGTTCCTTTCTTCTCTTATTTTGCCTGCTTCATCTCTCCACTTTTCTCGCAGTCTTCCGGGCAAGTTGCTCAAGATGATTCTAGTATTACTCACAAGATTCATTTCTTCCATGTGGCCAAAATTTCTCATCGAGCTGCAACAGTCTCTCAGAAATATTGCATAATTGCCTCCCCATCTTCCAGTTTGATTTCTTTCCAAGCATCGGTCTTCTCCATGTAAGCGTTAGCAATCCTGTGTTCATCACCAAAATGCTCTTTCAGTAATTTTCTCACCTTTTTGTAGCCTAGATCGCCTGGCTCCATCTGACAACTTTTAACAAGTACTTTCACACTTCCACTTGTGTACTTCACCAGAAATCGTAAGCGCTCTTTCTCATTCATAACATTTGTTTCTAATACCTCCTCTAATGCCCTTATGAAAGCTTCATACTGCAAAGGATCTCCACCATACGTAGGAATTTCTACTGGTGGTAAAATGAGAGAAGTATTTTGTCTGGCGATTAATTCAGTTTGATTTTTCACCAATGCCATTAACCCATCCTGATATCCTTGGCTTGACTCCACCTTTCAATGAACAGGTCTTCGTGACTCAAACTGGCTTGATCGAGCCTATACATCAGGCCTCGGAAAAGTGTGGCCTGCAATTGGTCTATCTCGAGAATCCACAGGTGCTCCAATGGTAGTTTGTTTCAATCTAGCACTCATTTGCTGAGATGATCTTTTATCCATCTTACTCTGTTCCAATGGGTTTTCAAAGCCAAGATATCTGCTGGACCTCGATTGTGGATTTGAAGGGGGTTTGATTCTGGGGCAGGGACCAGCAGAGGCAGGGAGATGGGTACAAAGCATTACACCCAGTACAGCCCACATCAACCCTTATATTGGGAGAAGGAGATCTTCTAGTTCATTTACGGAGGTACAGAAACTTCATTCCATCACAGATGGAACTTCTGGAGAACAACCAGGTGTAGATTACAATTGTTTTATAATGAATGATGCTGCATAATATCTGATCGATTTATACTAGATACTGTGTCAGGCTCTACAATAGAATTATGGCAGGAGTTGATCCACCTGTATAGAATAGGCCTAATAGAGTCTTGGTGTTTGCTGCACCAGAAACTCGTCAGGTTGAAAAATAAATTAAATATTTATCCAGAGAGGGATAATTCAGAGGGTGAATCATCCTCAACAAATTGTGTCCAATATATCCCCAGACCGCAGAAAGATTGGGGTTGCAGGGTCATTCTGGACCTCACAAACTTAAATTCATATGTTCAGTATGGGCATTTAAAACGGACACCTTTAACACTGTAAAGCAGTTGTTCTCACAAGGCTGTTATATGGCTACTAAAGACTTAAAAATGATGCTTATTATTCAGTACCAATTCATCATCATTATCGCAGGTACTTTAAATTAATTGGTGGGTCAGCTGAGGCAATTTAAAGAATTACCTAATGGGTTAACTTCAGCTCTCAGGCTGTTCACAAAATTATTGAAACCAGCACTGGTGTACTGAGTGCTCAGAATCACATTGTAATGGCTTATCTAGAGGATATGTTTATTGTAAATGCCACTCAGGAGACAGCTGAAGAACTGGTTTCAGCAACCATAAGCCTGTTTGAAAGGCTAGGGTTTCTGATCCATCCAACAAAAACTAAGTTACAGCCATCCCAAACAATTGATTGTTTGAGGTTTGTCATTAATTCAGTTGATATGTCAGTAACTTTGTCAACAGCTAAGGTTGTGGATATTACAAATGCCTGTACTTGCCTCGCTGGGAAATCATATCCCTCCATCCGAGAAGTAGCTAGGGTTATTGATAAAATGGTAGCAGCATTTCCTGCTGTCGAGTTTGGACCTCTGCACTATCAAAGTCTGCAAAGAGCCAGAGAACAAGCACTAAAAAAGCGTGCAGGTCATTTTGATAGGTCCATGCAGTTAACAACTAAAGCTTTAGTTGAATTGCAATGGTGGATCCTCAATGTTGCACAAGCTACTGAAAATATTTTGGTTCAGCAAACTTCAGTGGTTTTACAAACTGATGTGAGCGCTCTCAGATGGGGAGCTAAGGACAGCAACACCAGCTGTGGTGGTAGATGGACTGTCCAAGAGGATTAATTCTCCAAACACATGGTATCAATTATTTGGAGTTATTGGGGGCGTTTTATGGATTGAAAGCTTTTTGTTCTACAATGAGTGACTTACATGTTCAATTTCAGGTAGACAATACCACAGCGGTGGCATATATCAATCACATGGGGGGAGTAAGATCAGTATCATGTGATAATCTGGTCAACCCCATGTGGCACTGGTGTATCTCCAGGAATATCTGGCTTTCAGCTATTTATCTACCAGGGAGAGACAATGTGGTGGCAGACAACAGATCACAAAAGTTCAATGACAATACGGAATGGATGTTAAATCCAGAAGTTTTCAAAAAGAGTGTCAGTCGGTATGGGTTACCAGATATTGATCTGTTTGGGTCCAGATTAAATCACCAGTTGCCTAAATATGTCTCATGGGAGCCAGACCCAGGAGCGGTAGCGGTGGATGCATTCTCGCTACATTGGGCAAGTATAGTCTTCTATGCTTTTCCCCATTTTGCCTGATTATGCAATGTCTCGCCAAAATAGAGCAAGACTCCACTGCAGGCGTTTTGGTGGTTCCAAACTGGCCTATACAGCCATGGTTCCCATTGGTGCTCAGTATGATCTCAGCCATTCATGACAACAACCCAGCTGCAATAATTTGTTGGTACATCCAGTAACAGGAGAAAGTCATCCATCACAAGTTCGTATTAATTTGTTAATCTGCAGGTTCTGACCAGACCATTACAAGGGCTTGGACTGTCGGATAGGACCATGGATGTCATAACTGCAGCTTGGAGAGATAGCACTAAGAAACAATATATGTCTCGTATAAAGAAATGGGAAATGTTTTGTGTACAGTCAGATACCTCTTATCACACTGCAAACATATTGGATGTATTGGAGTTCCTTGCCATGTTGCATTTTGATCAGCACCTGAGTTACACTGCCATTAATAGTGCTTGGAGTGCTTTGTCCTCCTATTTAGGACAATTTTCAGAACGGCAATCTCATCCGTTAATATCCCGATTTATGAGAGAAATTTTTTTAATAAAAATCCTACCAAACCCAGATATACAGAAATCTGGGATGTCAGTATAGTTCTCACATTGCTACGGCAGTGGGCTCCAATTACGTCACTGTCTTTTCAGAAGTTAACATTTAAAGTGGTTATGCTCATGGCATTAGTGTCAGCACAACGAGTACAAACATTACAAATGTTTGCAGTTAGATTGTATGCAGTTGTCTGTAGATAAAATTACTTTTTATGTCTATGATCTAATCAAGCCAAAGCAGGCTGGGAAAGGCTGGAACCAAGGTAATCTTTAAAGCATACCCTGTGGACCAAACATTGTGTGTGGTTAAGCATCTGACTCAACATATAACTAAGAGTCTCCAAGGTTGTGAGACAGCAATGCTCATTACCCACAAAAAACCATATTAAAAAAAGTGACAGTACAAACTATTTCTAGATGGTTAAAACAGGTTCTGGATTTAGCGGGAGTGGACACTCATGTGTTTAAATCTTACTCCATCAGGGCGGCATCAACGTCCGCGGCGAAGGCGCAGGACGTGCTGCTTGACCAAATTCTAGAGGCCACAGGATGGTCTAAAGAAGAAACTTTTTCTAAATTTTATGATAAACCTGTTGTCACAGTGCCAGGGTTTGGACATGCTGTGTTGGGTTCGGTTTAATTTGTTTGCTTTGTTTCATATCATTTGTTTCATATGATTGTTGTAATTTCCCCTGGGATAGCGGGGTTATTACTTTCCTTTGTTTATTATTATTATTATTATTATTATTATTATTTATTATTAAAATAGTTATTGAATTAATTTAAGCAATGTTCAATATTTTATTTATTCACTTACTGTGTCAACTGAAGCAGTGTGTGTCACGTGACTCCGAAGTAAAATAGTAAGATTAAACGAGAACTTACCTGTTCAAAGTTTGATCCTTATTTTATGAGGAGTTACAATGAGGGATTACGTGCCCTCTGCTTCCGGCCCTCATAATCTAAAGGATCATCTGGTAGTTCTAGTTTCTGTAAGCCTTACTATCTTACTTCAGCTATCGGTTTCTGTGTTTTCACGCCACTGCTTTGAAGTATGACGCGCATGCGCCTGGCAGGGCTACTTCACATAATCCCTCATCGTAACACCTGATAAAATAAGGATCAAACTTCGAACAGGTAAGTTCTCGTTTAAATCTTACTATTTTATTACAACTCATTACTACAATCTTCATCAAAACTCCAGCTTATTAATTCAAACATTAGAATACTCCTCGTGTCTCCATTACACTTTGCATGATCTCCTTTATGGCTCGCATGGTCGAAGGGTTAACCTTCTCCTACTCGCTCCAAACTACTCTAAAAACTAAACGTCTGCACAAGCATCTTAGCTCCAACACACCCCAAAAACAGGTGTCATAAATCCTACCCACAATATAACGGGCAGTCTACAATTTAAGGCACATGCCATCATCAAATGACATCCAAAACTGGCCAAAATAGCCACTACAGGCCATTCGGCCCTTTGAGCCAACACCGCCATTCAATGTGATCATGGCTGACCATCCACAATCAGTACCCATTCTTGCTATCTCTCCATATCCCTTAACTCCGCTATCCCTAAGAACTCTAACTCTCTCTTGAAAGCATCCAGAGAACTGGCCTCCACCATCCTCTGAGGCAGAGAATTCTACACACTCACAACTCTGTGTGTGAAATCTTTTTCCTCAATCTCATGTTCTAAATGCTTACCCCTTATTCTTAAACTATGGCCCCTGGTACTTGACTCCCCCAACATTGGGAACATGTTTTCCTGCCTCTAGCATGTCCATACCCTTAATAATCGATGGGACATGAGCAGAGAGACAGAGGGTTTGTAAAATGAGGTAGAAGCAATAGGTAAGTAAGGTGAAAAGTAAAAGTGGCAGGGCAGAAAAAAATCCAGGGCAACATCAAAAAAGGGCCACTTTTCAACATTTTGTTATAAAGGGGTAAGAGTGTTGTAAGAACAAGCCTGAAGGCTTTGTGTCTCAATGCAAGGAGCATTCATACTAAGGTGGAGAGTTAAATAAATGTGCCGGAAGTTACTAATGAATATGATATAGCTGGGATCCGGAGACAAGGCTACAGGGTGACCAAGGCTGGGAGTCTGAAAACATCCAGGTATATTCAATATTCAGGAGGGAAAGACATAAAGGTAAAGAAGAGGAGTGGAGTAATTTTTGCTGGTTAGAGAGGAGATTAACGATTTAAGCTGCAGGATGGAAAATTAGGTTGAAGGATGTGGAATGGATATGGGAGTAGAGCTGCGAAACACCAAGGGGCAGGAAAATTCTAGTGGGTGTTGTGTACATGGCCACCTAACAGTAGTAGTGGAGTTGGGTGAAGTGGGCATCAAACAGGAAATTAGAAATGCATGCAACAAAGGTAAAAACAGTTATAATGGGGTGACTTCAATCTACCTATAGATTGGGTGAATCAAATTGGCAGGTGTTGCTGAGGTAAGAGCATTTCTTGGGAATGTATGTGTGGAGATAGTTTTCTAAACCAACACGTAGAGGAAACAATGAGAGAGGAAGTGCTAGGCTATTCTAGACTGGGTGTTGAGTAATGAGGAATAAGGGTTTACGCAGTCTTGTAGTGGGTGGCCCCTTGGCCAAGAGTGACCATAATATCGATGTTGAGTTTCTTCCTTAGGATGGAGAGTGACATTGTATTCAGAACAGGGTTCTGAACTAAAACAAAGGTAACTTTGAGGGTATGAGATTGAATATGGCCAGCGATGGACTGGCAATAGATTCTTCAAGGTGTTGACGGTGGATTGAATGGAAGGCATTTTAAAGACTGCATGGATGACCTACAACATGGTTCATTCCAGTTTGGGAAAAATAATAAACCAGGAAGGTAGTGCATCGTGGCATAACAGGGAAAATCACGGGAATGAGTGTCAAACCTCCAGATGAAGCTACAACATTATCCAGGGAACCCGCAGCTTCCCCAGCGGACAGGCTCCATTCCGAGACCGAGAGGAGGACCAAGGTCCCAAAATTAGGACCTTGGTC
>CM069143.1:69291991-69360805 GCA_035221665.1 Okamejei kenojei
GGGCATGGCGGACTACGGCGGCTTCATGGCCCCGACCAGGAGCAAACAGGAGACAGGATGACTGAACTGTGTTGCTACGGACCACACGAGACGAATGGGGGGGGCTTTGGGGGTCGATATTGTCCTGGATTTTTTAGTCTTTTGCGTTCATTTTTTTCAATTTATCTCTTCTCCTCCCTGTGGCAAATTCCTTTCACTGCACTTCGATGGAGCAAGTGACGAATCTGCGGTCACGCTGCTGGTCGAAAATTACGATAATCGGTTGTACCATAGTACTGATTTGCGCAGCCCCAGCACTTGTTCACCAGTCATAAATCCTGGACAGGGGGTAGTCGTGTGCTATTGTGTCCATGGCGAACTGGCGGACGTAGACTTGACGCCTGTGATCCCCTCCACATGTGTTTGCGGTCATGATGGCAGTTACGCAGTCTTGGATTATTAAATCAGCTGATAGTGACTTGACGTCTAGCTAGACAGGGCTTGCTTTTAATTTGTGTTACAATGCCGGATCACCGACATGTTAATTTTTAAATATTGCCCACATCGGTTGGCCCTCATACCATTAACAAACTGTCTGGTCGCATACCCTTGCTAGCTGCCTTTAGTATCCTTTTGGCCATGTCTGATGTTACACGTATCTTACCACTTCTGCCTTGTTCGGCCATGTGATGAGGCGACAGAAGGCAATGATCACGGACTGTAGCTGATAATTATTCTGCCGTCCTGGGAGTTAGTAACGTCCTGAGTGGTCTTGGCGATTCGGGGATTATCCCTGATCCTCCGTTGTTTATAGTTCATGCTACATTTTATCTGCATGTGTCTCCCTGGGTCGTCTTGTTATCTTGCCTAGGGATGGTAACAGCTCTCATAGGAGTTGCACAAGTCCCCTTTAGCTCGTTTGTTTTAGTCGCATCCCGATGTTCACTGCGTCACTCACAAAGTATGTTCACTTTCGACTCCCTCGCACATTCCTTCCTCTGATTCTCTGTCTGGCGTATCGCTTTGCTCCCATAGATTCTGGCTCGGGCATATGAGATGTTACTACCGGCAAGCGTAGCTCCGCTTGCGGATGGTCACTAGGGAGGTGGGCATTCCAGGGATTTTCCAAATCCTCACTTCACTTCCACACATGTTCGGCTTTGCCAAACATAAAGGTTTCTTCCTTAGGACTCCCAGCAATAGGTTTCTTTGAACAATTACCTGTGTCCGACTGTTCTGTAAGTCCTGAGTTTTTTTTCTTTGTTCCTCTGCCAAGGCTTCTATGTGCACACCCTTTCCATCCTTTTCATAGTGTCTCTTGGTTCCTTAACTCTATTCCTGTCTACCACGCTTATACCAACTCTTGCTCCCCACTCTCTCGTGCTCTCTCTGCCAACCGTCTTTCCGTTTTTCATGCTCTTTTTCCATTTATTTCGTGGGTTCTTTACCATATCAAACATCTCTGCTCTTTTAATTGTCTTAATTCCAAGTCCCTCTGACTGTCCGATTCATCTCTAAACGTTTTGTCAACTTAAAACGTAATGCTCTATAATCTATATTACTTTTACGTTTCCAATAACATACATGTTGTTGTACGGCCGTTCCCGTGTCATTTCTGTCCAATTTATTCCATCATAGCCGGATGTCCTATGTGCTCAGCCGCTATTTGGTTGACGCCAACTTTTCCAGTTTGCGGAGCCAATCGCCGACTACTTTCTTTGTAGCAAAATACCTTGCCGGCTACTCTCCTAGTAGCAAAACATCTTACTAACTACTTTCCTAGCAGCAAGTTACACATTTACGGCAAACCGTTTTACTTTGCCATTCCCCATCGCCGACCACTCTCTTGGTAGCCCAACAACCAACAGCGACTTGTCTTCCCTGCGTACGTCAGTATCCAAGGCCCTGGGCAGGGACCAGATACCCTCTGCAGAGGGTGAACCACAGCTATTCCCGCGAGCTCCTACGGAATCTGTCCCAAAAGGTCAGATTTAGAGCCGAGTTTCTCGTCCAATCCGGTCACTGTTACAGCCTCTTACACAGTCATCGATGTCGGTCCCAGTGAGATCCTGGGCGATATACAACCACCATAAATTTCCTTTCCGTAAAAACTGACAAACCACACATGCGTCAACCAACTCACGCTTTACTGAATCATCAGCCGTTCGGAAGAGACGGGGATTACACAGTCAAGTAAGCAACAGACATTTTGACTTCCCGAGCTCTGACGATTCATTGCAACACAGACTCGCAGGTGTTTTGTTATCTGTGAGTGGTCTCTTAGTGCCCTTACAAAGGCTACGTGCCTGATCACAAGATGCAGCACCAGGGACGTGGTTGGTCTCTCTTCGTCAATTGCACCTCAGGTCAAAGACATTCGAAAGATGAGCACAGAGTAGGAGTAAACGGATCTTTTCAGAAAAGGCAGGCAGTGACGTGGGGTCCCGCAAGGTCAGTCCTGGGACCCCAGCTATTTACATAGATGTATTACTGATCTGGATGCGGAATTGAATGCAACCTCTCCAAGTTGCAGCTGACACGACGTGGCGGGCAGTGTTAGTGTGAGGAGATGTAGGAGGCTGCAAGGTGACTTGGATAGGTTGGGTGAGGGGGCCAATGCATGGCAGATGCGTATGAATGTGGTAAATGTGAGGGTTATCACTTTGGCAGCAAAAACAGGAGGATAGATTCTTAATGAATGGTGGCCGATTAGAAAGGGGAGATGCAACGACCCTGGGTGTCATGGTACACCAGTCATTGAAAAGCGACATGCAGGAGCCGCAGGTGTGAAGAAAGCGAAGGGTCTGTTGGCATTCATGGCAAAGGGATTGAGTACAAGAGCAGGGAGGTTTATGTGTTAGTATAGGGCCTTGGTGATGCCACACCTGGAATATCTGCGTAACCGTTATGGGACGATAATCAGCAGAAATGCATTCTTGCCTGGAGGAGTTCAGAGAAGGATCGCAGACTGGATCTGGATGGCAGGACTTTCAAGTGAAGTAAAGATCTGGACAGATCTGGCTTGTCTCGCTGGCATTTCGGAGATTAACGGGGGATCTTAAAGAGGCTTACACCTTCTTACGGGTTGGACGCTAGATTGGACAGGAGCTTGTTCCCGATGTTGGGGAACTCCAGAACAAGGGATCACAGATTTATGGATAAGGGGAAGTCTATTAGGGACCGAGATAGAAGATCTTTTTCCACCGGACAGTGGTGGTCTGTGGATTCCTCTGCCACAGACTGTCGATGAGGCCAGTTCAATTGGTATAGTTGTAAGAGTGATTTAGCTGTTGGCCTGTGGCTAAGGGTCAAGGGGTATGGAGCGGAAGGCCTGTACAGGGATACTGAGTGGTTGATCAGCCATGATCATATTGACTGGTGGTACGGCTCGAATGGCCAATGGCCTAATCCTGCCACCTATTTTCTATGATTCTATGGGATTCTGTGATACAAAGATGCAAATTTGTCGACTATCCCATAATGTATAACACCCATAAATGTATTATTCTGTATTTAAAGCATTTAACCCTTTCAATTGAATGATGCGGTGAGGAAATCGTAACACGTGTGGATCGATGGAAGTTAACAACAATATCCCCTTTGCTGAAAAAATGTCGCTCCCAATTAGCATCCCTCAGAACCGCAACAACACCCTGTATTTGCATCAATTCCCTAAATAAATCACGACCTGCTTCAGCGGGATTTCACTTGGCTGACGTCATCTGTTTGCGAATCATTTCAAAATAGCAATTTTTAATTATGTTCAAATTCAGTGTCCCGGTGGAGAAGGAAAATGGTATTAAGTGTCCGGGAATTTTCGGCCACTGCATCTCATTTCTGTCTGAGAGATTACCGGTAGCTCACGGTGACACATTGCTGGACCGAGCACATGGGAGAAACGCTCAGGGAATATCGCAGTGTTGAGAAAATCTTGTACGTGATCACTGCTGCGGTTGGAGTCCCTGGTAAGTCAGCGCACAATTCTGTTTTATCACTCCATGCGTGGAAAACCGGTGTGATCCTGCTATTGATCATGATTACACGTTTCCTAACTGAGAAACGTTGTACAAGGTACTATGTGAAGTACACCAATCATCTCAGTATATCAGTATATCAACCCTCTCAGTGAAATATGTTTGAATTAGCGCTGTGATTTTTCGATTTTTCAGACAGTCAAAACTAACCCTCTTTCTTTCTCACCCGTCGGGACGCACTAGAATGTTGTTCTTGCCCAGAGTTGTTGTCCCAGTGCTCGGGACAGGCAGCTCTCCGGGATGGTGTGACTGGGAGGGGTTTACATTGTGAAGTTCACTGTGACTGAGTTAGTGATCTGGATGAAAACCCGCTCCTGTAGAGAAGTCTCACTGTGCAGTCTGTCACAGTCGGATTCAACCGCCTGTTGGTCAATAATTGGATCTCTGACAGTTGGCGCGATCTACCGGCGTGTGTTGTTACCGACTGAACTACTGTGTGGAATGAATACATTAACGGAGCCACTCTGCTGCGGGATTCTAAGTTGTCCCTGCCTTCCCTCTGGAACTCTCCTCGTTCCCAGAGCCCTGGTAAAACTCGGACGGTCGCGGTTATATCTGTGAAACCAGCCTCATCAGAGATTGTGACAGCAGGTTTACCCTGAAAGGCCCATTTCGCTATTGCAGCGCGGTGGCTGGCTCGTTCCTGTCCCCGCCTTTACCCGCTCGCCGTCGCCTTATTCCTCTCTCCCTGAAGCACGCAGGTCGTGCAGCAGTCGGAGCCGGCTGACATTGTTAAAACCTTGCAGCCGCGCCACCGACTCCAACACTTCTGAGTGAGACTGAAGTGGAGCCGTGTTCACCTCGAGAACATGTTAAGTAATGCCAAGTGTTTGTTCCTTCACTTTCTTTTTTTTACCGTCAATTTAGTGGCGATGTGATCCTATCCCGGGAAAGTGCGGCTCTCGTCCTGCCACCCCACCGCCTACTGGTGGCCAAGGCAGAGACCGTCTACTAGTCCTATCATCGAGGTCATTATGCCATCGGCTCCGAGATTATTTCTTTTATTGGAGTTTCTGTCCATACCCGGTGTGCCACTATGTTATCCTTGTAGACGGTATGAGTTAACACTGCTCTGTGTGGATCACCGTCACATTCACTTCGATCGGCTTTTGTCGCTATTTGTTGCCCGAAGCCTGAAAAACTCCATATTGCCCGGAAATAACGAGTGTGGTTCTGGCATTCAACCGGCGTTCTGCTCTGTCTGAAAACCGTTTCCCCTTACTTCCAAAAAGGTCCCGGATAATCATCGACAATGTTCCCGTGGGGATGTGCATGTTCGACGTTATTTCTGACCCGGGTGGGTGGCATTGCTGGATCGGACCCGGCTTAACTCCACTCCTCCCTTTCGCTATAATCCTCTTGCTCAACGTCTGACAGTCCGGCCACTTTTGCTGGCCAGTCGGATCGTAAGAGCTGAGGGGGTGGGGGAGAGCACGGGGGACAACCGCAGAGGGAACCCAGAGATGGAGGAGGAGGACAGTCTGTGGTTTTACTCTTCCCCATCTCCGGCAGCTTCATTCCTCCAGTGGCTGACGTTTGTTGTTATTCTTCCCTCTTCTTAAGATCCCAGTCCATGGGCTGATCGCACGATTATACCTATCTTTTTAAACATCGGTCTTTCTGAGGAATCTCCGTGCTGTACAAAAAAAACATATATTTACCTGCGCGCAGTCCAAGTTCAGGAGCCAGGTGAAGGCGCCGGTGAAATATCTCTCACTCCAAAGCTTCCGCTCCTTAATATATCCCCCCTGAGCGCATCCCTCCAGAGCTGGCCGCAGTCTCTCCGCTCCGGGCTCTGGCTCCGACTACATCGCCGGGATTTCAGGTGTTCCAATCCCGGGCAGATGATTACATCGACAGCCGAGCTTCTCGAACCTCCAGACCATCACAGCTCGATCTGTCACATCACCCCAATAGGGACCTTCTATCGCATGGGGACCGGTGTGGTATGAACTCTACCCACGGACCAATCATCCCTTCTACCTCTGCAGTGGGGACCGGTCTGAGATGAACTCTACCCAGGGACTAATCATCCCGTCTGCCTCCGCAGTGGGGACCAGTCTGGGATAAACTCTACCCTGGGAACAATGATCCGGTCTCACTCCGCGGATCACTTCTTCCTTTTGAGCTTTGGTGTAACCATTCCCTAGAATCATTCTCCAATCTCGCACTAGTGACTGGTCCAGTTGGTGTGCCCCTCCCCCAGGGTCCACTGTCCCATCTCATGGAGTCTGAGAGTCATGGGGTCATGCAGTACGGAAACATCTTCAGCCCAACACGTCCACTCCAATTCAACATTGCCCTTCTATTCCAGTCCCACCTGCCCGTGTTTATCCAACATCCCTCTCAAACTGTTCCAGTCTAAATGTTTCTTCAAGGTTGTAGAAACATAGAAAATATGTGCAGGAGGAGACGTACCTCCCTTTGAGCCAGCACCGCCATTCATTGTGATCATGCTGATCGTCCCCTATCAATTACCCCTGCCTGCCTTCTCCCCATATCCCTTGATTCCACTAGCCTCTAGAGCTCAATCTAATTCTCTTTGAAATCCATCCAGTGATTTGGCTACACTGCCCTTGCGGCAGGGAAATTCCATAATTCACAACTCTCTGGTGGAAAAAGTTTTATTCTCACCCAATCTTAAATGCTTTTTTATTTAAGAATGTGACCTGGTTTGACTCGTGCCCAACATTGGGACATTTTTCCTGCATCTAGCTTGTCTAGTCCTTTTTTTTTTTTTTATAATTAATAATTTCTATAAGATCCCCTCAATCCTTCTAAACCAGAGATTACAAAGGCTATTCTTTTCAATCTTTCCTCAATCTTTCCTCAGTCCGCCATCCAGGGATCCATCTCGTGAACAAACGCTGCACTGCCTAAATCACCCGGATGTCGTCCCTCAAATTAGAGAGACAAAAACTGTACAACAATCCTCCATCTGTGGTTTCACGAGCCTTAAACATTAGCATACGAACCTCTTAAATTCCTATACTGACATCTCTGTTATGAAGGCCAACTTCCATTCGCTTTCTCACTGTCTGCTGTACTTTTATGCAAACTTTCATAGACCAGGGTACCAGGACACAAGGTCTTCTTGTACCTCTCCCTTAACATACCTAGCTCAATGAGAAAAATAATCTAGCCCTGCTTTTGTCCGCAAAGTGGGGTTACCTTCACATTTACCTATATTATACTGCATCTGCCACGCATCTGCCCACATACCCAACCTGTCCATGTCACCCTGCCACCTCCTAACATCCTCTTCACAATTCATGCTGCCACCCAGCTTCGTGTCATCTGCAAACTTGCTAGTGTTGCTCCTAATTCCCTCATGCAAATCATTACTATATATGGTAAACCGTTGTGGCACTCTGCTCGCCACTGCCTGCCATTCTGAAAATGGCCCGTTCACTCCTACTCTTTGCTTCCGGTCAGCGAACCAATTTTCTATCCATGTCAACACCCCACCCCCAATACCATGTGCTCTAATATTAGTCACCAGTCTCACGTGCGAGACCTTATCAAAGGCTTTCTGAAAGTCTAGATAAACTACAGCCATTGGCACCCCTTCATCCATTTTAACCATATAACCATATAACAATTACAGCACGGAAACAGGCCCTCTCGGCCCTTCCAGTCCGTGCCGACCATTTGTTTTCCCTCTTGTCCATTACCTGCCACTCAGACCTCCATTCCCTTCACGTCCATTACCTATCCACTTTACTCCTTAAATTGTTAAAATCGATCCTGCCATCCACCACTTTCAGCTGGGAAGCGATGTCCACACAGCCACCACCCTCTGAGTCAAAAGTTCCCCCTCACGTTACCCGAAACCTCTGTCCTTAATTCTCATGGCATGCCCTCTGCGTTGAAACTTCCTCCCTCAATGGAGAAAAAGTCTCCACGTTCAACTCTGTCTATCCCTTTCATATTTTACAGACCTCAATCAAGTCCCTTAAAATTCTGCGCTCCAACGAACAAGGGACTATTGTTCAACCTTTCTCTGTAACATAGTTGCTGGAAACCCTGGCAACATTATAGTAAAATTCTCTGTACTCTCTCTATTTTGTTGACATCTTTCCTATAACTAGGCGACAAACTTGTACACCATCCCCAGAATGTTTACCAATGCCTTGTAAATTTTAACATACTCCCTACTCTATATCATGCTTGATTTATAAAGGCCAGCACCCAAAGGCGTTTCTTTACCACCTATTACAAACGAATCCACCTTCAGGGAATCTATGCAAGTTATTCTAGATCCCTCTGTTCCACAGCTTCCTCAATTCCCTACCATATACATGTACTTTCCTATTTGATTTGTCCTGCCAAGATGTAGCACTTCACACTTATCCGCCTTAAACACCATCTGCATCTTTCAGGCCCACTTTTCCAAATGGCCCAAATTCTCTCTGTAGGCTTTGAAAATCTACTTATTATCCACAACACCACCAATCATAGTATATCTGCATACTTACTTATCCCATTGACCACCCCATCATCCAGTTCATTGATGTACATGACCAAACAACAGTGGACCCAAACACGATCCCTAAGGCACCCACTGGTCACCGGCTTCACCTGACAAACAGCATCCACCACTTAACTCTTGACATCTCCCTTCAGCCACTGTTGAATCCATCTTGTACTCCGCCATTAACACCAAAGATTGACCTTCTAACAACATTCCATGGGGAATTTGTCAAAGGCCTTACCTGAATCTATAGACAAACAACCACTGCTTTACTAATCAATTTCTCGTTACGCTTCAAAACTTCAAGAAGGTTTAGTCAAACATGACCTTCAGGCACAAACCATGTTGCTGTACCTGATCGCCTGTATATCCAGATGCTTCTATATATTATCACTCTAAGTATCTTTCCATTAATTTGCCCCCACTGACGTCAAACTAATTGGTTCTAATTGGCTAGGTTCTTCTTTGCCCTTTTTACAACCCCCCCCCCTTAACAACATGGCAGTACGCAACTCCTCCGGACTATTCGTTTCTAATGAATTTGAAAATATTTCTGTCATGCTCCTGCTATATCTACATAACTTCCCTCAATGTCCTAGGGAATCTCCTGTCAGGACCTGGAGCTTATCCACTTTTATCTTTTTCAAAAGTGTCAGTACTTCCTCCTCTTTGAATCTCATATTTTCCATAGCTACTCTCTCTTTCCCTTAATCACCGAGTTCAATATCCTTCTCCTTGGTGACTACGGAGAAAAAGAAAATGTTCCATATTCCCATCTCTTTTGGCTTGCAATGCGTCCATTCTGGTACTCTAATGGTCAATTTTTCTGTTATCCTTTTGATTAATATAGCGTAGAAAACCCTATGTGTTTACTTTCACACTTTGAGCCAAAGCAACCTCATATTCTTCTTTTAGCTTCTAATTCTTTTCTTAGATTCTTTTTACATTCTTATACTCCTCTGGACGCATTTACCCATTGCTCCTATATTAATTGTAGATATCTTATTTTTTCGAACACGTGTCCAATTTTGACAAACATGGTTTCCATTTTTACTATTTCCTTTCAACTAACAGGGACTAAGGATTCTGTATCTTACAATTTCCCCTTTAAATGTCCTCCATTTGTCTTCTACATCCTTCCATGAAAACAAGGTCCCAATGCACTCCTTTAAAATCCTGTTAGCATTCCTCAAAGTTAGCCTTTCACCAATCAAAATCTCTACTCGTCCAGTTTTGACTCTTCATAATTATATTGAAACTAATGGATTGTGATCACTGGTCCGAATTGCTCACAACGATACCCTCCGTCACTGAACCTGCTATTTCCAAACGGAGTCCAGTAGCCTTTTCTGGTCGATACCTCTATGGACTGCTGCAAACATATCTGCACAATTTTACAAACTCCAATACCCATCCAGTCCATTTACGAATTACTTGTTAATCCTCAAAAATTGCAGAAGATTAGTCAACCATTATTACCCTTTTATAATTCCATGTTGACTTGGACTAATAATTTGACTGCTACCACTTGCCCCATTAATTACCTCTTTAATGATTTTTTGTTAAATATATTTTATTTAGAAACTATATTTATGAAACAATGCAAAGTTTACTAACGAAAATCCGTCATTTATATACTTTCATAATATTAATAATATTGATCTTATACTTAATATTAAAATTAGGACTGTAGCTCTAATGCTTTTTAAATTATTTTTATAAAGTGGGAAAAGTAGAGATAACTAATGAAGAAACTATGGAAAAAGCGACTGGGGGGAGTATGATTCATTAATCCGTCATTGGAGATTAGGCATGATTTATTATATATATTTCTACATCCACTTAATATTCAGGCTCAGTCAAGCCCTCGTACGAGCCGTATGACTTGTAAATATTCATTTATGGAGACCATATCCTTGAAGAGAATCTAATGTCCATTGGCCAAGCTCCAATCTCTCCAGATGAGAGTTCCGCATTTCTGTATTCACAATTTGATTGTAGGGATGTAGGGCCTTACCAAATTTTAATATTATTTTTCCACAATTATTAACCATAATCAATAAAAATTATTTGTCTGTTGGTATAATTGTTCTGTTTCCAGTATTCTCGTATTATTCGCTTTCCAATCAGGTATCAAATTTATATTAACAACATTTGAAAATTATCCTAAAATTTCAATCCAAAATTTTGTGATTTTTAATACAGTTTCTAAATGAATGTGCCAATATTGGGCTTTAATGTTGACATTTATCACATATAAGGAGGATACTTTTGGGACACATATTTATGTAATTTGGATTTTGGAATAATATAGTCTATGTAATATTTTAACTGTATAAGAGAGAGGGTTTATCATTTAGCGAACAATGATGTATTGTTGTAAAACTTATCATTCCAATACCTCTGCACGACCTCTCGGTGGCTCCGCACTTCAACTCCCTTCCATTCCGCATCCGACCTCTTGGTCTGGGCCTCCTCACGGCCAGAGTGAGCCAACCGCACGTTGTGGAACAGCACTCATATTCGTTTGGGGAGTCTGCATCCTATGGGCTTGAACATTGAATTTTCTCAATTCTGTTAACCCTTGCTGTCTCCTCCCCTCCCATCTCTCCCTCAGTCCTCGGGCCCTGGCATTCCCTCTATCTCTATCTCCCTCCCCCACCCCAGTCGCACCAGCTTCTCATTTTCACACCACAAACAGCTTACAATGGCTTGTTCCCTTTATCATCGATACTTTTTTGCATATCTTTCACTCATTGTTCCTTATCTCTCCACATCACCGTCTATATCTCTCGTTCCCCTGATCCCTGACCAGTCTGAAGAAGGGTCTCGACCCGAAACGTCGCCTATGTCCTTCGCTCCTTAGATGCTGCTGCACCCGCTGAGTTTCTCCAGCTTTTTGTGTAACCATCCCATACTTCTGGTCTGATAGTTTGGCATAATTCATTTTCCCAAGATTGTCTATGTATTTATGTTGATGGAACATCACCTTCCAATAAGATGTTATATATATATGAAATCATTGTTCTGTATTCGGATATTCATTCAAACATTCATCTAATATTTCTGTCTTTCTATTTCTGAGTTCTTGCGTATTTGCTTGAACATAATCTCTAATTTGTAAATATCTAAAGTAATCTTTAGAGCGTAGTCCATAAATTTGTTGTACGTCTTGAAATGAAAGGATGGAGTTTTCCCTTATAGAGATCACCGATCTTAATAATTCCATTATTTTTCCATTGTAAAAAAGCTTTATCCATCATTGAAGGTTTAAACGTAACATTATTTACAATGCTAAGAGATAGTGGTATAGAATTTTAGTTTAAATGGTTTCTTTATTTGTTTCAAATACGTATTACCACTTCCTATTATTGGGTTTTCACTATAAGTTTTCTTAGCTAGAATAATATTAGCGAATATTGTACGAACTAATTTCAAAAGGAGAACAATCTTCTTTTTCCATATTTTAACCAAGTTGGTTGGTTATCTATTTCTAATAACCAAAAATTCATATTTTTAATGTTCGCCCAATAATAAAACATAAAATTCGGTAGAGCTAGACCTCCATTTATTTTTGATTTACATAAATGTTTTTTTATTTATTCTATGGCACTTATAATCCCAAATGGAAGTTAGTGACATAAAGAGTCCACCTTTTTAAAGAGATTTTTAGGAGGTATATCGGGATTGATTGGAAAAGTATAATAATTGTGGCAGAAACACATTTTTATTAAATTATTTTTTTCTATAAATTGAAATAGGTAAAGTTTTCCAATATAAAATATCTTATTTAATTTGATCCATAATAATGGGAATTAGCTTTAACCCCCCCCCCCCCCTAATGTCAAATCTTTTTGTTACGAAAATTCAAGATATTTATGTTTTTCATTTGTTTTTAAAAGGGATTGCTGTATATCTGTTAAATTGTTTACCGTTATTGGCATAAGTTCACTTTTAGTCCAGTTAATACTATATCCTGAATAGGATCCAAATTCAGTTATTCATTTTAACAAATTACGAACACTAGTTTCTGGTTTTGTGATGTAAAGTAGCACATCATCCGCATATAAAGAAATTTTATTTTTAGTGTCTCTAGTATCGTATCCATATATTTCCGGATGTGATCTCACCCTCAGAGCTAGCGGTTCTATTGCCTGTGCAAACAATTAAGGGGATAAAGGGCAGCCTTGTCTACAACCTCGAGAGAAATTGAATTTAGGTGATACCTTTATTCTTTGGAGCGCAGAAGGTTAAGGGGGGACTTGATTGAGGTCTTTAAAATGATGAAAGGGATAGACAGAGTTGACGTGGATAAGCTTTTCCCATTGAGGGTAGGGAAGATTCAAACAAGAGGGCATGTCATGAGAATTAAGGGACAGAAGTTTAGGGGTAACGTGAGGGGGAACTTCTTTACTCAGAGGGAGGCTGTGTGGAATGAGCTTCCAGCAGAGGTGGTGGAGGCAGGATCGATTTTAACATTTAAAAGTAAAGTGGATAAGTATATGGACGTGAAGGGAATGGAGGGGTATGGTCTGAGTGCAGGTAGATGGGACTAGGGGAAAACAAATGGTCAGCACGGACTGGAAGGGCCGAGAGGGCCTGTCTCCGTGCTGTAATTGTTATATGGTTATATGGTTACATGATACCATTTGGTTTGTTATTATTTTAGCTGTCGGATTTATAGCAATTTGATCCAGGTAATAAACTTTTCTCCCAATTTAAAAGCTTCCATAACCGAGAACAAATAAGGCCATCCACTTGATCAAAGGCTTTCTCTACATCTAACGAAATAACTACTAGATCTTTATTAATATCTCTTTTCGAGTATATAATATTGAATAACCGTCTCAAATTATATGAAGAATATCGTTTTGGTATAAATCCTGTTTGATCAGGGTGAACTAATTTATTAACAACTGAACTTAACCTTTGTGCTAATATTTTAGTTAATATCTTTTGATCAGTATTTAGAAGAGCTATTGCTCTAAATGACCCTGGTTCATACAAGTCTTTGTTTATTTTAGGTAAAAGTGTTATAGTAGATTCATTTAATGTTTCTGGTAGTTGTTGCTGTATATATATATGTTCATATAATAATTTCAAATGTGGTACGATCTGATCATAAAATATTTTATAAAATTCCGAGCCAATGCCGTCTGGTCCCGGTGTTATACCCTTTTTTAATGATCTGATAGATTATTGGTTTTCTTTTATCGTGATATCAGCATTCAGTAACTCTATATTTTGTGAATCCAACCCTTTCAGGTTACATTTTTTAAGAATGCTTCAATTCCTATTTTATTATCTGTTGTTTTCGCAGTGTATAGTTTTTATAATATTGCATAAATCTTTCATTAATATCTTTAGGGTGTGTTAACAATTCGCCATTATGTGATTTAATCCTATGGATTATTTTTTCAGCTTCCATTTTCCTTAGTTGACGAGCCAATAATTGTTGAGGTTTATCACCGAATTCAAACTGTAATTGTTTAGTATGTTGATAAAGTAAACGACTTGATCTGTAAATATTTTATTTAATTTATATTTCAATGCTGCAATTTTATTATGTAATATAGTAGTTGGATACATTGCCATTCTGATATCTAATTGTTTAATCTCCTTTTCCAAATCTTGCTGATCCCTTACGATTCTTTTATTATAAAATGCTTGAGAGGAAATCATGATTCCCCGGAGGTATGCTTTAATGTTTCCCATAATAAGGAACAGGATATTTCCGGTTTATCATTTATTTCGAAAAAAATCTTAATTTGTTCTGTGATATATTCCTGAGTAGTTTTATTTTCTAATATTTGTGGGTTAAATCTCCACTGTTCTGATTTTTGTAGTTTTGCCGTTTATTTTGATCTTGAATGTTAATGGTGCATGATCTGAAATTATAATATTATGATAATTGGATTTATAAGTAAGTTAGATAAGTTTATCGTCCACCAAAAAGTAATCTATTCTTGAGTAAGTTTTATGTACTGACGAGTAAAAAGAGTATTCTCGTCCCGTAGGGTTTACAATTCTCCAAACATCTTTGATATTAGTAGTTTCCATATATGCATTTAATAAGTCACTAGAATGTGATTTAGTTTTCCTTTGCCTTGTAGATCTAAGTATGGATCTAGTGTACAATTAAAGTCTATTCCAATTATTAGATTGTGTTGTGTTAATTCCGGGATATTATTAAATACCTTATAACCATATAACCATATAACAATTACAGCACGGAAACAGGCACTCTCGGCCCTTCCAGTCCATGCTGACCATTTGTTTTCCCCTAGTCCCATCTACCTGCACTCAGACCATACCCCTCCATTCCCTTCACGTCCATATACCTATCCACTTTATTCTTAAATGTTAAAATCGATCCTGCCTCCACCACTTCTGCTGGAAGCTCATTCCACACAGCCACCACCCTCTGAGTAAAGAAGTTCCCCCTCACGTTACCCCGAAAACCTCTGTCCCTTAATTCTCATATCATGCCCTCTGTTTGAATCTTCCCTACCCTCAATGGGAAAAACGTATCCACGTTAACTCTGTCTACCCCTTTCATCATTTTAAAGACCTCAATCAAGTCCCCCCTTAACCTTCTGTGCTCCAAAGAATAAAGACCTAACTTGTTCAACCTTTCTCTGTAACATAGTTGCTGGAACCCTGGCAACATTCTAGTAAATCTCCTCTGTAATCTCTCTATTTTGTTGACATCCTTCCTATAACTAGGCGACCAAAATTGTACACCATACTCCAGAATTGGTCTTACCAATGCCTTGTACAATTTTAACATTACTTCCCTACTCCTATATTCAATGCTCTGATTTATAAAGGCCAGCACACCAAACCTTCTTAAAAAACAATGGGCTATCGAAATTTGGTCCATATACATTAACAAAAATGATTTTTGTGTATTTAATTCTCCTATGACGATAATGTATCTTCCATCTTTATCAGTTATAGTTGATGTATGTTTAAATAAAATACCTTTACGAAATAATATTGCTACACCTCTTGATTTATGCGTAAAAGAAGAGTGATACATTTTATCTATCCATTTAGCTTTCAATCTATGTTCAGCATTTTTTTAGATGGGTTTCTTGAATAAAAATTACATCAGCTTTATTTGCCTTTAAATGTGTAAAAACTTTTCCTCTCTTAATCGGTTCATTAATACCTTTAACATTCCAACTACAAAACGTTATTCCCTCATTCCCTATATTTATTTTTGAGTCTTGCATCTTTTGACTATGGAGGTCTGCAATAGAGTCTATGGTTCAGCACATCAGACCCGACCTTACACCCGAACATCGAATAGATGAATTTTAAGTCTCGTGCATGTCTCTCACGTATATATCTCCATTGATCCAATATATAACTCCATTCAAATTGCAAACAAACATAATAGATTATATGAAAAAAGAACAAAGGATAGCTAAGAGGTTAGTAATGTGCAAAAAGAGAGGAAAAACTACATCTAGAATTGTTGCAGTTAGTGCTAGCCATACTAGATGGCTAACCATCTACCGACTTCCGTCGTTGATGTTGGTAACTTAACCAGCTCCCAGGTTTTTGGAATTGTTATTCCATAAAAATATATTACCGGGGTTGTAGCATTAGAAAAAAAAAGAAAGGGGAAAAAGAGGGTATAAATTAAGACTTATTTAGTAAAGGCATATTTAAATTATAACAATTAAAGGTATAGAAATACAATTATTTAAGACATTTAAAAATCTAATTATTATAAACAAGAGGAACAAAAAAAAGAAGATATCAAAATACATATTTAGAACTTAATTAAAAATCTAACCATTTTAAACAGAAAGAACACAAAAAAAAAGATAAAAAGAAAAAAGAAAAAAAATCCACCCAACAAAAAGAAAACAGAAATTAAGAATAAAAATGAAAAATTGCTGGCAAAAAAGAAAAAATCTCCAAATGAAATCAATCCCTAATTTTAACTCTATTCGTTCCAACATAGAAAATCATTAATTTTACTTCGGAGTCACTTGAGTGACTACGTGAAGAAGGCCCGCCTGGCGCTGGAACGGCATTACATCGACGCTGACGGCAGAAGCAGGAGCTGCACAGACAGCTCCTCGACAGCGGTAGGTACGGAACCGGCAGGTAAGTGCAGTTGAATTTTTTTTTTTTTAGGTAGTCTGCAAAACTCCGTGCCTGGTGGATTGAACCAGGGTTTTTTTTTTAAAAGTTTTCAAAAACAAAGTAAAAGTTTAAATTCAACAGAAATACTCTGTTAAAAACAACGGAGTTTTGAAAAGAACGTCCCAGGGGAATACCCAGCGATCGGGACGAGAGATTAATTACGGGGCCGGTTCCGATACTGGTACCATTAAAAATACGGTAGAGAGGTTAAAATGTTCCACAATCTTTTGGCAGGAAATTTAAAAGTCAGAAAGGCTGTAATTTAAAAAGTTAATAAATTTCGTGATATGGAGAAAGTACTCCAAAATATAAAAAAGAGACAAGGGTCACAGTACCCAAACAGTTCCCCAAAAAAGACCCTGAGGGGCTTGAATATACAAAATATGGCTATGTGCCAAATTGAGAATTTGAAACTCTGGACCCTGGATTAGGGTGGAGGAAGTCTCTTTGGATATAATTCCAAGTGGATCAGGGCTGCAAAAGACAAACCCTGCAAGTGGTGATGTGAATTATGAATGCACACCACAAATAAAAAAGAGAGGCCAGATGTGCTGAGATAGCAAAAGATTTTGCTATATCTAAAGGAAGTGGTGAGGCTACGGAAGAAAACCTAGCTGCCAACATTAATTATATGGTATCTCACCAACTTCAAGAATACAATAAAACGTTTATGTTTTATTAAAATATCAACGGTAAATCCGTTTATAATATCCATGTCTCAAATTATATGAGATATAAGAAATACAATATCAAAGTATTTCAAAATGGTGCAAATAAGTAATACCTTCAAAATAAAATAAATTGCCATCAGTTGTGGAGCTCAATGGGAAGAAATATATATAATTTACCAAATCTGCACTATAGGTTCGCAGATCAATACAAACCAGGATATATTAAACTCCTAAATATATAAATGATTATTATGGAATAATCCTGCCTTATGATAAATCAAAGATATTAATTACAAAAGAACAGACTACTGATCTTTAAACTTTGGGGAGAAAAACTATGATCCAATGAAAAATTTGATAATGGATCAAAACAAAGGCAAAGATCTTTTAACTTGCGGGGAAAAACTAAGATCCAATGAAAGATTTGATAATGGATCAAAACAAAGGCAGAAGTGGTATAATCCAAACATAGCCTTATCCAAACCTATATAATTAGGAAAAAGAAGGCTTGAAGTACGTTGAAGAAGTGCAAACATCTGGTTACAAAATAAGTTCAATGAAATCTCCAATTATGGGGGATTACAGGTGTATTATGATTGTTAATTTAATATAACTAAGGAAGGATTGGTTCACCTGTATAAGAAAACTTTAAAAATTGATTTCAGGTTTGCACTCAAAAGTAATTTTAATAAGAAGGGGTACGTACATGTATATTATAAAAATTACCTCAGTGTAAAGATTTCATGGTATAAACCATACAAAACATCATTATATTTACACTTTCACAGTGTAAGAAAATGGAAACATCTAGAACATGGAAAAACTGTTGTGATTAACAAAGTGTTAATCAATATTAACAGGTGCTTGAAATTAATTAAAGTGGGTCAAGCTGTGCAAGTTAAAACATTGTCCAAACAATCAAATCAGTTCAAGGCTGTTAAACCGAACACTGAAGGAACAATTATACTGATAAAAGATCAGCACTTGCACTAATGAGGTCATGGTCATGGGTTATCTCGATTACATTTAAATTGGAAGAGATAAAGAGCAGCTGCAAATTAGTGCCTGTAATTACAAACCTGGTGGGAAGGTAAGGACCTGACCCATTACATAAAGCATATTCTTAGGCATTAATAAAATATTCATAAATTACTATTCTGAGTTTAGAAGTAATTCAAGCACCATAAGAGAGGGAAAATTGTTCCATGATACAAATATGTCTAATTGTTGTTGACATACTTTGTCCCTCCATTCGGTTAGGTAAAAAATAAATAAAGTTCCAAAAGAAGGAATGCAGAAGCTTATAAGAATATGTATGCCTTGTGAAGAGGCTTATGCAAAATATCAAATGATACGTTATCATTATTTAAGTAATGTAAAAAAAATGGTTCACAACCTGCTTCAACTATAAGATTAACAGCTGTTGCAAACTGAAGCAAGTGTTACAGATGATGTACAGCTTCTGTGAATGTTTGGGTAAAGATAAGAATATTATCTATTCTTATAACAATAATTGATATGTCTCTTGTTCGGACTGTAGACAATAATACCAGGTGAACATAAATGGTTTGTCCTAAGAAATGTTCCAAACATTCGTTGTAATTGTTGAAGTATAAGGAGTTATGGATTAAAGATCGATTGTTTTATTATTGAACTGTCCATGTCGTATCAAGATGAACAATACCACGGCTGTGGCATATGTTAACAATGGTATCGGAGACAACAAATTTGAGACAAAAACATATTGTCATTATTTTGCATTACTTACAATTTATCTGGTTGTATACAGATTAAATCACTGACTTTTCAAATGTTTCTTGTGGGTCACAAGATAAGTCAAATAACAATCATGGGATTATCTGAGTAAACAGATGTGGCATATTTTAAAGTTTAGTCCACCTGTTTATCTCTAAAGAAGAGACAATGGTATCGGAAGACAACAAATTTGGGAGGAAAAACATATTGTCATTAATATGGATTACTTACGATTAATCTGATTACATACAGATTAAATCACCGGTCTTTCGAATATTTCTTGTGGGTAAACCAAGAATAGCGAAGGTGGATGCTTTTCTCCCAATTACATGAGGAAAAGATTTCTTTTGTGTTCCTCATTTTGTTTGATAGGGCAGTGTCTGGTGAAAATGTAGCGGGACACTGCCAGAGGCATTTGGTGGCCTTATACGGATCCTTTATGGTTTCATAAATATCGTGTGATTTTGAACTGCTAGTGATGATTCATAGTGGCAGCAATTTATTGAAGTCTAAAAAGGGGTCTCGACCCAGGTCGTTGCCTGTCTCCTTTCGCTCTTTGGATGCTGCTGCACCCACTGGGATCTCCAGGTTTGAGAAACCCTGCAGTAATTTATTGTTGTACAAAAGCATCCATGGCATGAAAATATGAATTTGACTATCTGCAGGCTGACCAGACCATTACAACAGCTGATGGTCAAAGAAGTCTATGAATGTTAACTAAATATAACAACATATCAATAAAATAATTATGTATAAAGAAGTGTTATACCTGCAATTTGCAGAAATACGTCTAAAAAACAATATTTTGTGATAAGAAATTGGAGGTCTGTATATAAAGTTATTTTATCATATTAGATATATGTGAATTCCTTGTGGATTGCATTTTCTAAGTATCTAATTGATAGAGCCAATAATAGGGCTCAGAGTGTTACCATCTTATAAACGGACAATATATTAACCAAGAAGTTATCAGATGCATTCATAATATCCTGATATGGAAAGGGATATATATGTAAATGTTAATAAATAAATATATATATATATATAATCTGTCCAAAATTGTAAAAAATATAAAGGCAGGAGATAAATAATCTTGAATTGCCTTAAGAAATGGACTCTATCTATGATTCAAAAAACTTAAACATTGAAAATGATAATGCTGATAACTTTAGTATCAATATAAGAGTGCAAACATTGCAAATGTTACGTTATAATTGCATGTGGATACAGATTGCATTATCATATATGTTTATGAATCTACCAAACAAAGCACACCAAGAAGACCTGAAACCAAGGTAAACCTATAAGCATATCCTGCCGGCTTTAAGTTGTGTGTGTGTGTGTGTGTGTGTGAACATTGATGAAAATGTTGCAGTAGGTGAGAGTCTCTGTGGCAATGAGACTGCTTATTACACACAAAAACCACATTGGGTTCAGTAAAAACTGATGGTTATAGAGGAATGTATTTCTAGATGGTTAGAAATTGGATACATTCAGTAGGAACTAGACACTGAAAGGTGGAAAATCACTCTGTTAATGAGGTAAATACATTCACAGGAATGGCACGGGATGAGCCACTCGAGCAAAGATGCAAGGCCGCAGGAGGCTGTAGATTACTGTTAAAGTAAAAAGGAACCAGTCATGGTCAGATTTGGACACGCAATGTTCGGTTCTCTATAATTGTTGCTTTGTCATGCCATCAAAATATATATATCAATTGGTATTTGTGATTAACTTGCCTTTCAATGGAAAGGACATTACTTTCATTTTTTTATAATGTGAAAATAATTTATCACGTAAACTTGAGGCAATGTTTGGGGAAAAATGTGTTATTCGCTCGTTATTGTGTTAAATGAGCCGTACTGTCGTATGGAATAAATTCTACGACACGAAAAACACAGAAAGCTTCAAACTCTTCACGTAGTCACTCACGTGACTCCGAAGTAAAATGGTAAGATTAAACGAGAACTTACCAGTTCGAAGTTTGATCGCTATTTTATGAGGAGTAACAATGAGAGATTACGTGCCCTCCACTCCCCACCCTCATAAAATGAATGATCATCTGGTAGTTCTAAATCTATGATGAGCCTTACTATCTTACTCCGGCTATTTTGTGTTCTGTGTTTTTCATGCCGCTGCTTTGAAGTATGCCGTTCCAGCGCCAGGCGGGCCTTCTTCACGTAATCCCTCATCGTTACTCCTCATAAAATAACGATCAAACTTCGAACTGGTAAGTTCTCGTTTAATCTTACTATTATTAGTAATAGTGATTAATATTAATTAGTAAAAATGGTGTTAGTAAAAATACCGCGGTGTGTCTGTAATATGTGTTAGTTATTTATATTAATAGTGTAATGATGTTAGTTATTAGTATCCAAGTGAAGTTTTCTGATCCACTTCTTTCTCCGACTTCCATCCAACGTTGCCCAGTTCAGTCCAGTCCTGCATTGTTTTGTGGAGTCTTGCGAAGTCTTGGAGATTCTTGTAGCATTCTTAAGAGTCAATATATTTGAAAGTAGCTGCTTCTCAGGTCCGGATCTGGCGCGCAAAGTCCATTGCTGCTGCTGGGTTGGAAAAGAAATGCTCCTCGTTTTTGAAGGTAACTCTTAGAATAGCTGGGTAATTCCGGCCGTATTTCAGGTGTGCCACTCCTCTCATAAGACTTTTAGCCTCATTGAATGCTTTCCGTTTCCTGGAAACCTCTGCAGGATAATCTCGGTAGATACTGATCCTGTGACCTTCAAATTCCAGATTTCTATTTCTCGAGGATTTCCGCATTATCTCATCCAAGACAAAGTCGTATTGTAGCTTTATAATCATTTGCCTTGGAGGGGCATTTGCTCTTGTCTGACGTCTTCTGACTCTGAGCTCGGGCTAATAAAGGCTTTTGTTCCAGAGATAAAACATGTTGTAACAAGTTCGCAGTAAATTCTCGAGGATCTTCATCTTTCTCTCGTCCTTCAGGAATACCTGCAATTCTTAGGTTTTGTCTTCTCTGGCGACCTTCTAGCTCAGTACATTTCTCAGATATTTTAGTCAGTAAGTTCGTTAGACGTTCGCAGGCAGCAGGTATGTCCGTTAATCCCCCGTTTTTTCCCGTTTTTTTCACGGAGCTGGCTGGTGTTGTCCTCTAGCCCTCCATAGCGCCACCGGAAGTCGTTACCTCTTTAATAATTGACTCCAGCTACTTTCCCACCACCGAAGTCAGGTTAACTGGTCTGTAATTCCCCGTTTCCTCTCTCGCTCATTTCTTCAAAAGTGGGATAACATTAGCGAAACTGCAATCCACAGGAACGGATCCTGAATCTATTGAACATTGGAAACTGATCACCAATGCGTCCATTATTTCTAGAGCCACCTCCCTGAGGACCCTGAAGCATGATAAATCCCCTGGGATGCAGATCATCAGGCCCAGAGGATTTATCATCCTTCAGTCCCATTAGCCTACCCAATACTATTTCTCACGTAATGAAAATTTACTTTTGTTCCTCTACCCCCTTAGATCCTCCGTCCTCCAGTACATCTGGGAGATTGCTTGTGTCTTCCTTAGTCTTCCTTCCCTACTTTGGCCAGCACCTCTCTCATGGCTTCATAGTGCCCTTTGTTCAACTGCATCACGGACACGTCCGATTTAACGTTCTCCTTCTCAAATTGCAGATAAAAACTAATCATATTATGATCACTACCTCCAAGCGGTTCCTTTACCTCTAGTTCTCTTATCATATCTGGTTCATTGGACAACACTAAATCCAGAATTGCCTATTCGCTGGTCGGCTCCATTACAAGCTGCTCTAAGAATCCATCTCGGAGGCATTCTACAAACTCACTTTCTTGGGGTCCTGAACCAACCTGATTTTCCCAGTCTACCTGAATATTGAAATCACCCATCACCACAATGGCATTACCTTTGTTACATGCAAATTTTAACTCCTGCTGTAAACTACGCCCTACATCCGGGCTAGTATTTGGGGGTCTGTAGATAACACCAATTAGTGTCTTCTTGCCTTTACAATTCCTCAACTCAATCGACAGTGACTTTACCTCGTCAGTCCCTATGTCTTCCCTTGCAAGGGATTGAATTCCATCCCTCAACAGCAGAGCTAGCCCCCCCCCCCCCTCCTCTGCCCATCTGCCTTTCCTTTCTATAAGATGTATAACCCTGAATATTAAGTTCCCAGGACCGATCCTCCTGCAGCCACGTCTCAGTAATCCCCACAATGTCTTATCTACCAACCTCTAACTGAGCTTCAAGCTCATCTACTTTACTTCTTATACTTCGCGCATTCATATACAATACTTTTAATTCCTTACACATCTCACCTTTCACATCGATCCCTATTGCACTTGGCCATACTCTCCTATCCCTTTGTGAGCTTCCTTTCCCATTACTTTTGGTGCCATTGACCATCCCTTTACTCTCTTTCCCTTTAACTCCATCGTCGACGATCCCATTTGACAACTCACCCCCCTTATTCAGTTTATAACCTCTCTCTCTCTCTGTCTCTCTCTCTCTCTCTCTCTCTCTCTCTCTCTCTCTCTCTCTCTCTCTCTCTCTCTCTCTCTCTCTCTCTCTCTCTCTCTCTCTCTCTCTCTCTCTCTCTCTCTCGTTATTTTAGCCATTTAGCTCATACCTGTGGCATTAGTTTAATACATTTTGTAGTAATGCTTTTATAATTTTTACTTAATTCGATGGAATTTTAATTTTGTCATTGTCCTTTCTGTCATTTTGTTTTATTTTAGCATAATTAATTATGTTTTTTATTTCAAGAATAAACATTTAAAAAAAAAGCTACAACCGTTAGACTCAAAACTTTATGGACGTGAGTCTAAAAGGCATCCTGATGATTCATGTGGTTCTTATGAAATGCTAACTTGTGTAATGTCATCACAGCGGATTTAGAATTATTTTACCGAGGGGTCGGGGTTGGATATTTTGGATACGACTCCACAGCACAGTTTATTCCGCTCCCCGTGTGTTTACAACATTATTTACCCCAGTTTTACCGGGTTTATTCCCCCAGATGTGTAGTTGATTTGGTGATTTATTAATTATTTACAGGGGGGGGGGGGAGCTAGAGGGAGATGTTTATAACGTGGTTTATCTCAGGACGTGCTCCAGACGGTGAGTTTACCTCAGTTTTACCCCAGATCGGGTTTAATTTGCTCCCCTTTGTGTTTATAACATTATTTACCTCAGTTTTGCCCCAGGCTGGGTGTATTCCGCTCCCCTGTGGGTTTATAACATTATTTACCTCAGTTTTACTCCAGATCGGGTTTATTCCCCCAGACGTGCAGTTTATTTGGTGATTTATTAATTATTTACAGGGGGCGAAGCCAGAGGGAAAAGTTTATAACGTGTATTATCTCAGGACGTGCTCCAGACGGTGAGTTTTCCTCAGTTTTACCCCAGACAAGGTTAATTCCGCTCCCTTGTGGGTTTATAACATTATTAAAATTTCCTGGATGTCCAGCCAGGTCCGCACACTTCTCAGAGTCCGCGATGATGTCTTCAGGTTGCTCGAGCCGATCTGGAAAGGGGAATTAAAAAGCCAAGGTAGATCATAAGAGGAGCATAGAGTCCCACCTGTCCAGCAATAACATACGGGAGGTATGGCGGGGCATACAAGGAATCACAAACTACAGAGGCTGTGCCACAACGACAGAAGACCTGAGTGCGCTGCTGGCAGAGAAGATACATTGCTTATTTTCCCGCTTTGAAACATCACAACAGCAGCACTCATCTACTACAGCCCTGCTCCCACCCTTACCTGGCTCCTGCACGACTCCACTCACTGTAAGGGAGCACGATGCCAGACGGGTGCTCCTGGCAGTGAACCCCAAGAAGGCTGCCGGCCCAGATGGAGTACCTGGTGAGATGCTCAAAGCTTGTGCCCACCAGCTCACCGTCATCTTCAGCAGAATCTTCAATCTCTCCCTGGACCAAGCAGTTATCGCGTCCTGCCTAAAATCAGCCATAATCGTCCAAGTGCCGAAGAAGTCCCCCATCACCTAAACGATTATCATCCTGTGGCCCTCACTCTGGTAATCACGAAGTGCTTCGAGAGATTGGTCCTCCAGCACATCTAGGACTATCTCCCTCCAGACTTCGACCCCCACCAGTTCGCCTATCGCCCAAACAGGTCCACAGAAGACGCCATCACCGTAGCTCTCCACTCTGTGCTGAGCCACCTGGAGCTGGGGCAGAGCTACGTCCGGATGCTCTTTGTGGATTACAGCTCAGCTTTAAATACTATCATCCTGGACATTCTCATCGACAAACTGGTCACTCTCGGCCTCCTCACTCTCACATGTGCCTGGATAAAGGACTTCCTCACCAACCGGCCCCAGACGGTGAGACTCGGCCCCCACCTCTCCTCCACTCGCATGTTGAGTACTGGCTCCCCACAGGGCTGTGTGCTAAGCCCTCTCCTATACTGTCTCTACACCCACGACTGTAGTCCGGTCCACAACAACCGCATCGTCAAGTTTGCTGATGACACTACAGTAATCGGACTCATCTCAAGGGGAGACGAGGCAGCCTACAGAGAGGAAGTCCTGAAGTTGACAGCCTGGTGCTCAGAAAACAACCTGGTTCTGAACACCATGAAAACTAAAGAGATCATTGTCGACTTCAGGAGGCACAGCACTGACTTAGCTCCCTTATACATCAACGGTGAGTGTGTGAAGAGGGTCTACACCTTCCGGTTTCTCGGCGTCCTCATCTCCGCTGACATCTCCTGGACAGATAACATCACAGCGGTCATCAAGAAGGCTCAGCAGCGGCTGCACTTCCTGTGGCTCCTCAGGAACACAACCTAGACTCCAACCTGCTGCTGACCTTCTACCGCTCGTCCATTGAGAGCCTGCTGACATACTGCATTACAGCATGGTACGGCAGCTGCACCATGGCAGACAGGGAGAGGCTTCCGACGGTAGTTAGGGCAGCACAGAAGATCATCGGCTGCCCTCTCCCCTCTATGATGGACATTTACACCTCCTGCTGCCTAAGCAGGGCGAAGAACATTATTAAGGACACATCCCATCCTGCATTTGGCCTGTTCAACCTGCTGTCCTCAGGGAGGCGCTATAGGAGCATCAGCACAAGGAAAAATAGACTCAAGAACAGTTTATTTTCAAATCCATTATCTCCCTGAACTCACAAATGCACTGACTTCACAGCCTAACCCCCGGACCTTCATCAATCCACCTACTGTAATTTGTACTGCAACTGTAATTCTATTTATCCATTGTCTTTTATAGATATGTATATAGCGCCGCAGGAACTGTGCACCTTATTCCCCTCCCCCCTTTTTGTTTTTACACTGAGTAGGAGCAGCTTTTACTCTCATTGTAGATGTGTATAGTGACAATAAAAAAGGCATTCTATTCTATTTACCCCAGTTTTACCCCACACTGGGTTTATTCCGCTCCCCTGTGGGTTTATAACATTATTTACCTCAATTTTGCCCCAGACCGGGTTTATTCCGCTCCCCTGTGGGTTCATAACATTATTTACCCCAGTTTTACCCCAGACTGGGTTTATTCAAGATTCAAGAGAGTTTATTGTCATGTGTCCCAGAGAGGACAATGAAATTCTTGCTTTGCTTCAGCACAACAGAATATTAGACGGCATGGATACAGAACAGATCAGTGTGTCCATATACCATTGTATAAATATATACACACATCAATAAATAAAACAGATAAAGTGCAAATAAACTGATAATGGGCTATTAATGTTCAGGGTTTTGTTTGTGTTGACTTCAATAGCCTGGTGGTTGTGGGGAAGTGTGTATTTTGCTTCCTTGTGTGTTTATAACATTATTTACCTCAGTTTTACCCCAGACCGGGTTTATACCGCTCCCCTGTGTGTAGGTATGTTATAAAACGTACCTTCAGCGGCGCTGCAGTTCTGTCACTGGCCGTGTGCACGACTTTGGCGCCTTTGAGGTGGGGGGGGGAGGGGGGGAGCGGGGTTAAAATGCGTTTTTTCTCCTACCTGTCCTGGATATATTTTATCGGGGTGCAAGCTTTTGCTGAATATTTGTTCCAACGGCCGTTCTGTGATTTTTGTTTTTAATCGCTGGACTATTTCAGCGCTGGAGTAAAATAAAAATCAGCTTCTAATGCCGTGAACGCCAACAACGGGGGCGGATTTTACGTACGGGACTGGTAAAGGAAAGCCGTTTATTTTACATATAAACGTGCTTCATAGGATGCCTTTCATCCAAATTTTACGTTGCGAAAAGGTGATTTAGACCCCATACGAACCAGCAGTATTTTTCCTGCCGATATGGGGTTTAAATTCACCGCAACTGCAACGTACCAATCGATCACGTTCCACATAATCCCACACACAAGATGATTTAAATGACAATTAATTTACGGGAATACACTACATTTCTTCCATTTGGCATATAAATTCATGACAATGAGATTTAAAAGTCATGTTGTATTGTGAATTATTGTGTGAACGTTATTTGGACACTTAGGTTATTTAAAAATGTTAATCTTTTCTTAAGAAATGGATAGATGTTTAAACCTAGTAATTGAATTTTGTAATTAGTTACAACTAATTATATGCTTTAATTTCAGGTCATCTAAGTAAGATAGTTTCATCTAACAATCTATGTATCTTTTCCCTAAAAATATCCACTGACTTGCGGCCTCCACCGTCGTCTGTGGCATCGGATCCCACAGATTCACCATCCTCTGGCTAAAGAAATTCATCCTCATCTCCTTCCTAAAGGAACATTCTTTAATTGTGAGGCTGTGACCTCTGGTCCTATACTCTCCCACTATTGGTAACATCCTCTCCACATCCACTTTATCCACGCCTTTCACTATTCAGTGAAGTTTTAATGAGGTCACCCCCCCCCCCTCATTCTTCTAAACTCCAGCGAGTACAGGCGCAGTGCCGACAAACGCCCATCGTACGTTAACCCACTCATTCCTGGGATCGTTCTGGTAAACCTCCTCTAGACCCTCTCCAGACCGGGACACCCTTCCTCAGATACGGGGTCCACAACTGCTTGACAAGACACCAAATACGGCCTGACCAACGCCTTGTAGAGCCTCGGCATTTACTGCCTTGGTTTTGTATACAAGCCCTCTGGAAATTTGGTGGCAAGAACAAGAAAGCGGATTATTATCTAAATTATTTGAAGTTGGGAAAAGGGGAAGTACAACGAGATCTGGGTGTCCTTGTTCATCAGTCACTGAAAGTAAGCATGCAGGTACAGCAGGCAGTACAGAAAGCGAATAGCATTTTGGCCTAAAGAAATTCCTCCTCATCTCCTTCCGAAAGAAACGTCCTTTAATTCTGAGACTGTGCCCTCTGGTCCTAGACTCTCCCACTAGTGGAAACATCCTCTCCACATCCACTCTATCCAGGCCTTTCACTATTCGGTGACGTTTCAAATGAGGTCCCTCCCCTCGTTCTTCTAAACTCCCGCGAGCACAGACCCTGTGCCGACAAACGCTCATTGCAGTTTATTCATTCTTCCAGTTCCAAACTAAACTAATTTTTGTTCCATGTCAGAAAATGGATTGAGAAAGAGATATCGATAAGGCAGAGATACATGTGGATAGATTATTGATTAATCCGGGTGCCAGGGATTATGGGGAGAAGGCAGGAGAATGGGGTTAGGAGGTGGAGATGAATCAGCCATGATTCAATAGCAGAGTGGACTCGATGGGCCGAATGGCCTAATTCTGCTCCGAGAAGGTGTGACCTGATGAATAAATTATTTCTCTATTTGATTTTCTTTCAATTATGAAATCAACTTTTTTCTTTCCAAGGTTACTTTAGAAACTTTTTTTCTAAAGTAACCTTTTTATCTCTAATTACTAAAACAAACTTTTATCTTTTTACTTCCAAAATAAACCATTTTTTCTCTTTTTACCATTTTTAGCTGAAAGTTTTTTAAATAAAAAAAAAACTTTCAGCTAAAAACGTTAAAAAGAGAAAAAAATTCTTATTAACATTTTTAGCTGAAAGTTTTTTAAATTTCAAACAGTGAACATTTTGCTTTTTATTTGAAAAAATATCTATATTTTAATTTAATTTTCCAATTACTAAAATAAACTTCTATTTGATTTTTAGTTCAAAAACAAACTTTTCCCCCTCTCTCGTTACTAACAGAAATTTACATTTTTATTTGAACAACAAAGTTAAAAAAAAACTTCTTAAGAATTATTTCTCTCGAATTTCTTGAATACACCTTTTCTGGCTATTATTGAAATAAACTTTTATCTCTCGAATTACTCAAACAAACTTTCTTCTCTACAATGAAAGTTGGATGTGGCCCTTGTGGCTGAAGGGATCAGGGGGTATGGAGAGAAGGCTACCGAATTGGATGATCAGCCATGATCATATTGAATGGCGGTGCAGGCTCGAAGGGCCAAATGACCTGCTCCTGCACCTAATTTATATGTTTCTATTCGTTCCAACACGAAACGATGGATTTCCAGCTTCCCGACAAAACGTCTTCAGCGTGTGTGTGTGAACGTAAAGAGCTCCAATTGGCACCCAGTGTTGAGTGATACACCCCAGGGCACATTACTTGGCCCACACCTATTATTGCTTTACATCAATGACATCCATGAAAAAGTCGCGTGCGATCAGACTATTTGCTGATGATTGTTTGCTGTGCCGTCCAATTAAGTCAGCTGAAGATGAAGATGCTCTCCAAAAAGATCTCGATACTATGGTCGAGTGGTCACAACAATTGGGCATGCAGTTCAACCCTACCAAATGTGAAACCATGCGGGTCACCAGAAAGAGGAATCCAGGCGTCACATCTTGCAACATACTTGGTGTCACCCTAGAAGAATCCAAACAAACCAAGTATTATATAGAGATAATATATATAAGCATCTGGATAAACAGGGTCTGATCAGGAACAGTCAACATGGATTTGTGCCTGGAAGGTCATGTTTGACAAACCTTCTTAATTTTTCTTGAAGCGGACATGAGAATTAAGGGACAGAAGTTTAGGGGTAACATGAGGGGGAACTTCTTTACTCAGAGGGTGGTGGCTGTGTGGAATGAGCTTCCAGCAGAAGTGGTCGAGGCAGGATCGATTTTAACATTTAAAAGTAAAGTGGATAGGTATATGGACGTGAAGGGAATGGAGGGGTATGATCTGAGTGCAGGTAGATGGGACTAGGGGAAAACAAATGGCCGGCACGGACTGGAAGGGCCGAGAGGGCCTGTTTCCGTGCTGTAATTGTTATATGGTTATATAGTTTATTATCTTGGCATCAAATTGCAGAATGATCTACGTTGGAATGGTCAGACTCATCATGCAACAGTGAAAGCAACAGGTGTCCTGAACTTCCTGAGGCACAACTTCCATCATTGTACAACTTCTGTCAAGGAGAATCTGTATTTAACCCTCGTTAGACCTCATCTGGACTACGCAGTTGCAGCTTGAGACCCATACACAGATAAAAACATTTCATTCATCGAACGTGTCCAAAGACAGGCCGCTCGATTTGTTACTAACACCTACGAGAGAGAAGCGAGTGTCACCAAATTTCTCTGGGGTGGAACCCTCTCCAAGACAGACATGAAACTCACCGTTTGACCTGTTTTTACAAAATCTTAAATGGTCAGCTAGATATAGATCACAAGACCTACACCAACCCCAAATCAATTAGGAGCAGACGAGGGCATTCGATCCAATTTGTGGTCCCAGCCACAAAGACAGATGTGTACAGCAATTCGTTCTTCCTACGCACTATTAAAGCATGGAATAAACTCCACCAAACCACAGTTGCCCAGACAGATGCAACTAAATTTAAAGTGGCACTTTCTCCCAATAACCCTCTCTGGCTAAAGCCCTCCCTTCACCACCTCCAGTTTAAATTCCAGTTGGAATATTTTGGAGGACCAAGTAACCAAGAACCAACCAAGAACCACCACTGCGTGATTGAAGCACACTCTGCAGAAGACCTCCAGGGCATCTTGAATGCCTTTGCCAAAGCAAACAGATTCATGGGCCTAGACCCAGGTCCCACATCAACCTCCTCCAAACCAGCCATCTAAATGTGGACGACGCCACTCTTGAAGACATTGGCCACATCCCGTACCTTAGCTGCATTCTTTCCTCAAAAGCTAATATCGACTCTGAGGTCAACCATCACCTGAGATGTGCCACCGGAGCCTGCGCCAGACTCGGGAGAAGAGTCCTTGAAGACCTAAAGGCTCAAAGAAAACTGCTAGTCTAGAGAGCCGTTGTCCTTTCCACCCTGTTGTATGGAGTTGAGTAATGGACCACCTACAGCAGGCACCTGTGAACCCTGGAACAATATCATCGAAGATCCTTACAAAAAATTCCGAGGATCAGCTGGGAGGACAAACGCACCAACAACAGCGTTTTGGAGGAAGACGACATGACCTGCATCACCACCACAATAGTGCATCACCAACTTTGATGGACTGGCCAAATCATCCGCATGTTCAACACACGTCTCCCTAAACAAATCCTGTAATCTCAACTGAAGGAAGGTCGGCGATTACCTGGCAGGCCAAAGAAAAGTTTCAAGGACAACACCACGAACAGTCTGAATAAATTCCACATCACATGAAGGAACTGGGAATCCATTGCACTAGACATGCACTCCTGGAGGAAGTCCGTGCAGGAATGAGCTGCACTTCACAAAATGGAACGGCGCCGTGTCGCAGAGACAAAGCGACAGCACCGCAGGGAGAGACGGACGGGGGCTCGACAACTACCAACCGCCGCCAGTCTCCACTGCCCACGTTGCACCAAGGTGTGTGGATCGTGGATCGGTTTTTACAGAAGCCTGCAGACCCACAAGTGGACGACCCTATGGAGAGGACAGTCATACTAGTTTTGAGTGACCGCCGATGATCACACAAGAGAGACAATTTAAACGGTTATGCCAAGCCAATTTATGTATATAATGTAAATAAATGAGCTGGACATCAATGTTGAATGGTTACGTTTAATTTCAAGATACAGCGCGGAGCCCGACACGATGGCCCAGTAAAAGTGGAGCCCACAATGGTCTATTCGTTGTCATGGAAGAGATAAAAACAGGGAAACTAGCGGAACAAGAAAGTTGGGGAGGAACAGAGAGAGGGAAAGCAAGGGTAATTTGTGTTTAGAGAAGTCAATGTTTATACCTCTGGGGTGTAAGTTGCCCAAGCGAAATATGAGGTGCTGTTCTTCCAATGCAGTTGTTTGTAACTATGAAACACCAGTATGTCTTTAGCTATCCAGTATGTAGCCATGTTGCTAGCTACCAAGTTATCCAGTTGGTAGGTCAGTCTCAGTAGCTACCTAGCTGTCCAGTATGTAGAACACTCAAGCTAGCTACCTAGCTATCCAGTATGTAGCTCAGTCATGCTATCTACCTAGCTATCCAGGATGTAGCCATCTAGCTTGCTTCCTAGATATACAGGATGTAGCCATCTAGCTGGCTCAATTATGATCAAGTTTTGTCTTTCTGCTAACTGGTTAACAAGCGACTAAAGTGTTTCACTGTACATCGGTACACGTGCGAATAAATTAATGAGGGGGAAAGAATTATATCAGATTGTTATGTGGATTGGTGTAACAACACACCAGTTGTTGTAAAGCTTCAGTTGTTGTTGTTGCTCATATTGTAGGTTCAAAGGTTCTTTATTAGTCACATACACTAATTGGTGTAGTGAAATGCGTATTGCCATTGCAGCACATAAAACAATAATACTAAAGAAATTTAAACATAGAAAACATCCCCCCACAATGGTTCCCATTATGTGGGAAGGCACAGATTCCAGTCCCCATGTCCATCCATAGTCGGGCCTATTTTGGCCTCTACAGTCGCCGTTAAGGAAGTCCGATCTTCCACGCCCTTCTCGCCAGATGATGGTGCTCCGGCAACGGGAGAATCCTCACAGCAGCATGCGAAACCTGGAACGGCCACCTCCTTACTGGAGACCGCGGCTTCCGAAGCCGACAGGCAGCGCTGGATGGAGCTCCACTGCTGCCGATCTTTGCGAGAGATCCCAGGCTCCCGATGTTAAAGTTAGCGCCGCCGCCCGCGGTTGGCCGCTCCACAGACCCGCAGCTCCGCGATGTGTAATCGCCGTTCCAGCGCGTGGCCCAGACAAGGCATCGCCCGCTCCTCGACAGCGCTCCAGCGCTGTGCCGCCACCGACGCCGAGGTTCTGGCCGGTCCCCTCAGGAAATGCCGCTCCAGGGCCGCTGGTAGGCTTCGAGGATGGGTCGAAGGTGCTGCTTGGAGAAAAGCCGCCTCTCCAACCAGGTAGGGACACTGAAAAGCAGTTTCCCCCTCCCCCCCCCAACCCCCCACATAAAAAAGACTAGAGATCCACAAACAAAACATTTTAACTCTCTAAAAATAAAAAAGATGAAATAACGGACATCTGCAGACTGGGCAGCCATACCCATACAGGACGGCGCCCCCTGTATTGTTCCTTTGCGGACCAATTGAATAACTACTTTGGTTTCGTCTTCACTAAGGAAGACAAAAATAATCTGCCGGAAATAGCAAGGGACTGCGGGTCAAAGGAGGAATTGAGTGAAATCCAGGTTAGTCGGGAAGTAGTGTTGGGTAAATTGAATAGATTAAAGGCCGATAAATCCCCAGGGCCAGATAGGCTGCATCCCAGAGTACTTAAGGAAGTAGCTCAGGAAATAGTGGATGCATTAGTGATATTCTTTCAAAACTCTTTAGATTCTGGAGTAGTTCCTGAGGATTGGCGGGTAGCAAACGTAACCCCTCTTTTTAAGAAGGGAGGGAGAGAAAACGGGGAATTACAGACCAGTTAGTCTAACATCGGTAGTGGGGAAACTGCTAGAGTCAGTTATTAAAGATGGGATAGCAGCACATTTGGAAAGTGGTGAAATCATTGGACAAAGTCAGCATGGATTTACGAAAGGTAAATCATGTCTGACGAATCTTGTGGAATTTTTCGACAATGTAACTAGTAGCGTTGATAAGGGTGAACCAGTGGATGTGGTATATCTGGACTTCCAGAAGGCTTTCGACAAGGTCACACATAAGAGATTAGTATACAAACTTAAAGCATACGGCATTAGGGGTTCAGTATTGATGTGGATAGTGAAATGGCTGGCAAATAGGAAGCAAAGAGTAGGAGTAAACGGGTCCTTTCACAATGGCAGGCAGTGACTAGTGGGGTACCGCAGGGCTCAGTGCTGGGACCCCAGCTATTTACAATATATATTAATGATCTGGATGAGGGAATTGAAGGCAATATCTCCAAGTTTGTGGATGACACTAAGCTGGGGTCAGTGTTAGCTGTGAGGAGGATGCTAGGAGACTGTAAGGTGACTTGGATAGGCTGGGTGAGTGGGCAAATGTTTGGCAGATGCAGTATAATGTGGATAAATGTGAGGTTATCCACTTTGGTGGCAAAATCAGGAAAGCAGACTATTATCTAAATGGTGGCCGATTAGGAAAAGGGGAGATGCAGCGAGACCTGGGTGTCATGGTACACCAGTCATTGAAAGTAGGCATGCAGGTGCAGCAGGCAGTGACAAAAAGCGAAATGTATGTTAACTTTCATAGCAAAAGGATTTGAGTAAAGGAGCAGGGAGGTTTTACTTCAGTTGTACAGGGTCTTGGTGAGACCACACCTGGAGTACTGCGTACAGTTTTGGTCTCCAAATCTGAGGAAGGACATTATTGCCATAGAGGGAGTGCAGAGAAGGTTCACCAGAATGATTCCTGGGATGTCAGGACTGACTTATGAAGAAAGACTGGATAGACTCGGTTTAGACTCTCTAGAATTTAGATTGAGAGGGGATCTTATAGAAACTTACAAAATTCTTAAGGGGTTGGACAGGCTAGATGCAGGAAAATTGTTCCAGATGTTGGGGAAGTCCAGGACAAGGAGTCACATCTTAAGGATAAGTGGGAAATCCTTTAAGACCGAGATGAGAAAAACTATTTTCACACAAAGAGTAGTGAGTCTCTGGAACTCTCTGCGACAGAGGGTAGTTGAGGCCAGTTCATTGGCAATATTTAAGAGGGAGTTAGAAGTGGCCCTTGTGGCTAAGGGGATCAGAGTGTATGGATAGAAGGCAGGTACGGGATACTGAGTTGGATGATCAGCCATGATCATATTGAATGGCGGTGCAGGTTCGAAGGGCCGAGTGGCCAACTCCTGCACCTAATTTCTAGGTTTCTATCTATGTTTCCTTTACAGATGCGCTCCCCAAAATCTACCATAAATTTGCAGATGCCATCCAGACTGCACCATTTAAAGGTGTCCTCCCCTAATTCACCATTTACAGGTACCCGACTAATTCACCATTTAAAGGTGCCCTCCCCTAAACCCTCCTCCCATATACATGCCCTACCCCAAATCCACATTTACCGGTGCCCTTCCCTAACCCCCTCCCTCTATTTCTAGGTACCCTCCCCTATATTTAGCCATCTAGCTAGCTATCCAGTGTCCAGCTCATTCCAGCTAGCTACCTCGTTTTCCAGTATTTAGCCTCAGTCTAGCTAGCTACCTAGCTATCCAGTATGTTGCTCAGTCTAGCTATCTATTTAGCTATCCAAGTAAGCAGTTTAATAGAAAGATTAAATGAGAACTTAGCAGTTTGAAGTTTGATCTTTATGTTATGAGGAGTTTCAATGCGCGATTACGTGAAGATGGCCGTCAACCCGCATGTGCGTCAATCTTCAAAGCAGTCGTGTGAAATCACAGATAACAGTTGTTGAACTAACATAGTAAGATTAGCGATGACTAGAACTACCAGATGATCTTTATGATACTAGGTTTGGGAGCGGAGGGCACGTAATCGCTCATCATAACACCTCATAAAATAAAGATCAAACTTCAAACTGGAAAGTTTACGTTTAATCTTGCTATATTACTTCAGAGTCACATGAGTGACTACGTGAAGATTTTGAAGCTCAGTGATTTCATGCCATGGAAAACGAGTCCACTGAAGCAAGACCATCCATCAGTTGACACAGATAAGGGAAATATTTATATTGCATGCAGACATGACATAGATTTAAAACATGCTGATGCTGGTAAATGAACAAATAATAATAACAGTAACCCTTCTCATCCGAGAGGAAACTATAAAATATAATCTAAAATAGAGTTGGCTAATAACCCTGGTCTGGCAATGGGTTAAATAAAATGTTGGAACCTCGTTCGTTAGACCATCCTGCAGTCGGCAGGATGTGGTCCAGAGGACCGTATATAACCCTTGCTGCTGATGTAGCAGCCCTGGAGGAGTGAGATTAGAAATTTAGTATCTACTCCTGTATAAGCCAAAACCCCGTATTAACCACCTAGAGATGGTCTGAACTGATACCTTCATATGAGGTTTTGTGTAAGTAACAAATATAGCTATTATCAGAGCCTCTAAGGCTCCAGATGACCTTGACATAATGTTTTAAATGTGTGACCACACATAACCAAAGGTGCATGGTGTATGCCACGAGAACTAGTTTGAGACCTGACACCCCTGGGCTGCCCTGCTTAACTAAATCGGAACCATGAAATATTATATTGCAGGTGTAACCATCCTGTGCAGTCGCAATTTATGTAATGACTGGACCCGTGCGCTGAGGGCAGTGCCAGGAAAATAACTACCTATGAGAGCCGAACCAAATATAGAGATATAGCCAGAGCCCCATGGTAAATCAATGTTACACAATGTCAATATCCCATACTTCCGTGTACTTGGGTCTGGGAGAACTTGTGTTAATGATATCCTTAATAGCTGGATATCAGAGGGTGCTGCTTGCTTTCCTCAACTACGATGAGAAGCACGTTGGGCACAGTTAATGGTACTGTAACTTAATTTATTGTCAAATACCCATAGAAATGAAATCTAAGACATCAGTGTCCGTGCCGTATTATATGTAACAACATTTGCTTTCCAATGAAAAATGTTGCAGTTTTGTGTCGGCTAACATAGACACATCCCTTGAAATTAATAAAACTGAGTCTGTATCCTGTTCTTTAATTTGGGAAACTTTAAAAGCCTACTTAAGAGGTCAAATCATATCTTGTACTTCATACGCCAATAAAGAACGTAAGAAGGAAATCGAAACCCTGTTAAAATCCATCTTGACCCAGGATAGGCAATATTCTGAAGCACCCACCACCCAATTACACAAAAGCTGGCTGATTTACAAATGAAATTCAATCTTTTATCTACCTAATCAAACATAACAACTCATTCTCCAGACTGGTGGTCTTTATTATGAATATGGTGATAAGGCGAGCCAGTTTATGGCTCACCAGCTGAAACGTCAATCCGCATCACGGCTTATTCCTCAGATAAGAGACATACACCAAGACATAACAAGCAATCCAAAAGAAATAAACAATACTTTCACAGCCTTTTATTCTTCTCTTTACACCCCAGAATTCCCCTTGGATACTATGAATATGGAAACTTTCTTAAATGATTTGGAAATACCCACTCTGGAATTAGACGACTAGAAAATCTGGACCAACCACTTGGGCAGGAAGATATTAATAATGCCATTATGGCAATGCAGAGTGGTAAAACCCCTGGCCCTGACGGCTACCCATTAGAATTTTATAAGAAATTTAAGGATAAGCTCACACCTGTTCTTTTAGAAATATTTGAATAATCTTTGGAAAAGGGTTCATTACCCCCCCCCCCCCCCCACTCTTTCACAGGCTTCTATTTCACTTCTTCTTTAAAAAGACAAGGATCCGACTCAATGTGGATCATACCGCCTCATCTCACTTTTGAATGTAGATGTAAGAAGTTTGGCGAAGGCGCTGGCTTGCCGTTTAGAATGCCAACTTCACAAAATAATCTCAGAAGATCAAACAGGTTTCATTAAAAATCGTCATTCCTTTTCAAATATCCGTCGATTGGCCAGCGTGGTCTATTCGCCCAGTGCTTCTCTGCGCCCAGAGGCTGTTATCTCTTTGGACGCGGAGAAGGCATTTGATCGAGTGGAGTGGCCATATTTGTTCAGAGTCATGCAGAGATTTGGATTTGGCAAAATATTTGTAGCCTGGGTTAAGCTATTGCATCATTCACCCTTAGCATGTATACACACAACTTAATTGCGAACTGATTATTTTCAATTAACACGTGGCACTCGACAAGGCTGCCCACTGTCTCCGCTTATTTTTGCCATTGCAATTGAGCCTCTCTCTATCACACTTATGTCAACTACATTATTCCAGGGCATTAGGAGAGGAAACAGGGAACATTGTGTGTCTCTATATGCTGATGACCTTCTTTATGTGAGCGACCCTATAGCCAGTAGCCCTGCAATTGTGTCCTTGTTGGATCAGTTTGGGACTTTTTCTGGCTATAAATTAAACCTCCAAAAAAGCAAATGCTTTCCCATCAACTTAGCCCTACAGATCCAACAGGAAATCCTGCCCTTTCTCATATCTCAAGAAGGGTTTGTATATTTAGGAATACACATCAACCGCTTTTCCACATCCCTATTTGCAGCTAACTACATGCCTCAAGTTAGCCAAATGAAGGCTGACTTTGAGAAATGGCATAGTCTGCCACTCATTATGGCTGGGAGAGTGCAGTCAGTGAAGATGACTGTACTTCCCAGATTTCTTTACTTGTTCCAATGTTTGCCGGTTTTCCCACCCAAGTTATTTTTTAACTTAGTTAACCAATCTACCATATAACCATATAACAATTACAGCACAGAAACAGGCCCTCTCTGGCCCTTCCAGTCCTGCCGGCCATTTGTTTTCCCCTAGTCCCATCCATCTGCACTCAGACCATACTCCTCCATTCCCTTCACGTCCATATGCCTATCCACTTTACTCTTAAATGTTAAAATCGATCCTGCCTCCACCACTTCTGCTGGAAGCTCATTCCACACAGCCACCACCCTCTGAGTAAAGAAGTTCCCCCTCACGTTAGCCCGAAACTTCTGTCCCTTAATTCTCATATCATGCCCTCTTGTTTGAATCTTCCCTACCCTCAATGGGAAAAACGTATCCACGTTAACTCTGTCTAAACCTATAAACTCTATCTATAACCTTTATATTGGGTAACAAGGTTCCAAAGGTCAATAAGTGGACTCTCCAAAGAGATCGTGAAGTAGGTGGACTGGGCCTTCCTAGCTTTATTAATTATTACTTGGCATCCAATATCCAAAAGATATTACTCTGGCTCCACCGACCAGATACAGACTGGTGTCTGCTTGAATCACAATCCTGTTACTCCTCGTCTCTCCCAGCTTTAGTATATTCCTCCCTGCCATTGGAACCCTCTAGATTTACATCCAGCCCTGTCGTACTATCAACCATCAAAATGTTTAACCAATTTCGTTGCCATTATGATCTTACATCAGCTTCAGTTCTGGGTCCCATTCACAGTAACCATTTATTCCCCCCCTCTACACTTGACTCAACCTTTCGACAGTGGGGTTTGAATGGTCTTATGTCCATTAAGGATTTATACACTAACAACATATTTGATAGTTTCGACTACCTACACAAAACACATGGCCTCCCACATAATCATTTCTTTAAATATCTTCAGTTTCGCCATTTTGTCATGAAACAATTTCCTTCTTTTCCTGATCTCCCTCCTGTCACAGTGTTGGATAAACTCACTCGTAACTTTGCAAATAAAGGACTGATCTCTGCAGTATATTTTCGATTGACGTATTTAGGAGATCAAAACCTGAACAAAGTTAAAGCTAGGTGGGAGGATGACCTTGGTATGAACCTGTCTGAGGAATGCTGGACAGAAGCCCTGAAAAAAAGTCCACTCCTCGTCATCATGTGCTAGATTGGGGCTCATACAATTTAAAGTTTTACACAGGGTTCATTTAAGCAAAGCCAGGCTTGCTAACATATATCCAGGGACGGACGCTGGCTGTGACAAGTCCTCGTTCTCTCCAGCCAATCTAGCTCTTGCATTCTGGTTCTGCCCCAAACTACTGGGCAGTGGTATTTAAAACCATCAGTGAAGTCCTTGGATTGACAGTGAGACCTTGCCCGCTTGTAGCTGTATTTGGTGTAGCAGATAAAACCTTCCGTTTAAATACAACCCAGTCTGATATCATTACATTTACATCACTTTTGGCACGTAGGAGAATCTTGCTGGTCTGGAAATCTAACACTCCTCCATCTGCCGTTGCTTGGCTGGAAGACGTCATGTTTTTTTTAAGGCTAGAAAAGATTAAATTCAGATTGAGGGGGTCTGTGAAAACGTTTTATTTGAAATGGGAACCCTTTTTATCATACTTTGAGGGTCTAAAGGAACTACCTGTTGACTGAGGGCACTTGACATTAAGTGGGGATCTGCCTTTATTCTGTTTGTCACTTTATTATTGTTAAAAAGTGTATTTGATTTTGTGATATATTTGGATTGTGAAAAAATAAGCTGCCAAGGGGCATTGAGGGAGGGTGGGTTAGGGTTATTTTGTTTATATTATTACTATTATTATTTATTAAAAACAAAATGGTGGAAAATGTAATACCATACATCAGATGTAATGTTAATTTTTTTTCCTCCAATAAAAAACTATTAATTACAAAAATAAAAATGTATCCCATCTCCTGAAGAGGCAAAGTACTGCTTTTTTGGCGCTATCCCTCCACTCTGCTGTGAGCACATACATGGATCAATCTGACAGCACGAGCTGCAGGAGCGGTCTTCTCAGATTCTGTAAAGCAATGAATTGATTAATCATGTAGAGGCTGGTTCCCCGAATCGCAGGCTGAACCAGCAAAGTTTTATGTTTAGAATAAGTTCTATTATTATTCCCAACATTTGCGGGAAACCATGGCTGCGAAGGCCAGTCAGGCAGTACGAGAACCCAGAAGCGGGATCTTGCTGAATTAATGCAAGGCCCGACTGATGAGGTAAAATGGAGAAATCACATAAAAGAACATTCCTCTCCCATGTAGCGATAATGCATCTCTCGCCACTGTGATGCCACATGTTTTTACAACTGGTGAATAAGCCTGTATGCAAACATATTGATATTGGGAGCCGTAATATCCTAAAACACTTTGTGATCCAACATTCATTCTGTATTGTCATTGATTTTACATGATGATACACCAGCGCCAAAAAAGGTTGGGTAAATTATGACAGGATATTTTTACTTGATTGCACACATGTGACTAACATATGCCACTACCACAGTGTACCAACTTGGAAACTGAGCATGCAGATGTTGCTTATTCGCACAATAACCCTTTAACCCATAGTATGCACCTAATGTCTATAGGTAGTTGATACCAATAACTGAAGAATTGGTGATTCATGCAAATCCCATCCACCTTCGTTACTAGAGATGGCATTTGTAAATTCCCATCTTTGAGCACAATATAACTGAAGATTATTTGACCAAAACTACTGGAGCAATGCTGAATATAGTTCGATCCCCATTGTGACTTTGGTAGCTTCAGCTGGTAATAGCATAGGTCTATTAACAATGACCTATATGGCACTTGAGAGGTTACTACTTGCACATTGAAAGTTCTGATAAAGCAAGGCCCAATTGTACAGCTGAAACACAGTTGCTATATTGCCAATTTACACTTGATGAATTCCCTGCCACAGCGGGCAGTGGAGGCCAAATCACTGGATGGATTTAAGAGAGAATTAGATAGAGCTCTGGGGGCTAGTGGAATCAAGGGATATGGCGAGAAGACAGGCGTGATCATGATGAATGGCGGTGCTGGTTCGAGGGCCAAATGGCCTCCTACTGCACCTATTTGACATGTTTCTATGTTTTTATGCATAGAAGACTGCTTGATAACATGGTTGTTACATGCTTCTATTAATTCCAACTTGTTGCCTCAGGGAAGTCCAAACCATGCTTGGTACCCTTGTATACTGTTTAATAATTACCCATCACATGTTGTCATTTTATTATAACTGATCTGAATCTCATGGTATCATTGTCATTTGTTCAAAACAAGTGTAAATATTACCACTTGTAAATGGTCCACTTACCCCATGTTTCGGATGAACCAGACCCACCTACCTCCATGGTTACCGGTGGTTTTATGGTAAGCCCAAAGGCCCCTGATGTGGGTTCTATCCCCATCCTTGATTGGAGAGTAGGAATGGTAGTGTATGTGAATTCCATATTTCCTGACACCGGCTTAGCCCTTGGTCTGAGAGACCTCTGCCCAGCTTTCAAGTGGCCATCAGCTTCAGTGAACCTTATGAGGCATGGGGGTGTCATTGCCGATACGGTGAAGCTTGCTTTCTCATCCAGTTATACCTGTTGGATAGGTCTTACCTGTAGAGAAGATTCGGAGGCTGGTTTCATTTGATAGCTCTGTTCATTACCGGCACTTGTAGAATGAGGGTAAATCTGGCCCCTTCCGGGTTTTCTGCCTCTTCGCTTGTGAGCATATTCTTGCACTCCCCTCCATAGAGAGGGAGACTCGTAGACAACCCAGAGACAGGTGCTGCCGCAGGCCCCTGGGGACACCTGCGCTGACATGGCCCTTTGGCCCTATATCAGTATATTGCTCTGGGCCAGACTGAAACTGACCCTGGATGCTCCCATCCTCAGAGAGGGAGACATTGTGCAGCCGTGATACTGCTCTTCTTTGGAGCATATATCTTTGGAGCAACCTCTCCATCAGGTGCTCCAGGTGGGTTTTAGGCATCCACAGACGCGACCAATAGAAGGAGGGGAACCCTCCTGGCTCGACTTGCCCGGGTCCCAAGACTTGACCGGCTTCCTGGTGGTTTAACCTCTTTTCTGGGGGACCCATAGTGGTCCGTGAGTTGCTGACCCCATTGTCAGCGACTGGGGTAGCGAGACCGGCTACTGCCAGTTTTCCCCTTATTTGGGGAGACCTTAGCGGTCTGGGAGATACTGACCACATTGTCAGCGACTAGGGTAGCGAGACCGGCTAGTGGCAGTCTAACCCATTTTTCTGGAGAACCATTGCTGACCTCATAGTGAGCGACTGTGGTAGCGAGACTGGTTTACTGCCAGTCTAACCCCTTTGCCTGAGGGGACCATTGTGGTCTGGGAGCTGCTGACTCCACAGTGAGGGACGGGGGTTGCAAGACCAACTTTCACTTGCTCTACCTCCATACTGGGAAAACCCCCACTCGCACTCCCCTCCTGGGTGTCGCTGACCTACCTCCTTGTCAGCGACTTCGGAGCGAACCCGACGGCCGCCGGCTACCCGCGCTTCTGCGGTCCAGACCGGGATCCCCCCACGGCCCATAACCGGTTTCCCCCGCGGCCCGTCCAGCAGGAAAACTCTACGAGCAGCTTCCTGCAATACAAAAACAACCCTAGAAATAAGTTTGAACGTAGTTTCCAGGTATAAACTTACCACTGGCAGGAGCAGCGCTAGTCAGTCGTTGCACAATGTGCTAGATGTAATGATGCACATGCGGGCTGATGGCCTTCTTCACGTAGTCATTCATGTGACTCCGAAGTAAAATTTAGTGCGCTACCTAGCTATCCAGTATTTAGATCACTCTAGCTAGCTACCTAGCTATCCAGTATGTAGCTCAGTCTTGCTATCTACCGAGCTATCCTGTATTTAGCCATCTAGCTAACTATCTAGATATACAGGATATAGCCATCTAGCTGGCCCATTTGTGATCATGTATTGTCTTTCTGCTAACTGGTTAGCACGCAACTAAAGTTTTTCTCTGTACCTCAGTACACGTGAGAATAAATCAATGAGAGGGAAATAAGTATATGAGATTGTTATGTGGATTGGTGTAACAACACACCAGTTGTTGCTGTAAAGCTTCAGTTGTTGTTGCTCATATTGTATTGCTCCTTTACAGGTGCTCTCCCCTAAATCTACCCTAAATATACAGATGCCTTCCCTGCTGAACCATTTAGAGGTGCCCTCCCCTAATTCACCATTTAGAGGTGCCCTCCCCTAATTCACCATTTAAAGGTGCTCTCCCCTAAATCTACCTCCCATTTCCGCCAAATCCTAAATCCACAGTTACAGGTGCCCTTCCCTAACCGCCCCCTCCTATTTCTAGGCACCCTCCCCTGTATGTAGCCATGTAGCTAGCATTATGTGTCATGTAATTTTATCGCTTTTCATGAAGGTTTGTCACTTTTCGCATGCTGAATTTTTGTCGCTTCTCGCATGCTGACTTTTGATCGCTTTTCGTGTGCTGAAGTTTCATCGCCATTCATGTCCTGAAATGTTGTTGTTTTATGAGTGCTTCATTTTCATCACTTTTCACGTCCTGAAGGTTTGTCGCTTTTCGCATGCTGAATTTTTGTCACTTTTCGCGTGCTGAATTTATACAGCTTTCAATGTGCTGAATTTTAGTTGCAGTTTGCGTCCTGATATTTCGTCGCTTTTTGCATCCTGAATTTTTGTGCATTTCATGTCCTAAAATTTAGTCGCTTTTCGCATCCTGAAATATTTCCCTTTTTGCTTTCTGAATTACATCGCATTTCATGTACTGTAATTTTGTCGCTTTTCGCATGCTGAATTTTCAAAGCTTTTAGCATGGTGAAATGTTGTTGCTTTTCACATTTAGAGATAATGTATATAAGCATCTGGATAAACAAGGTCTGATCAGGAACAGTCAACATGGATTTGTGCCTGGAAGGTCATGTTTGACAAACCTTCTTGAATTTTTTAAGTGGTAACTAGGGAAATTGATGAGGGTAAAACAGTGGATGTTGTCTATGAGGATTTCAGTAAGGCCTTTTACAAGGTTCCCCATGGAAGGTTGGTTAAGAAGGTTCAATCTTTGGGTGTTAATGCCGGAGTAGCAAGATGGATTCAACAGTGGCTGAATGGGAGATGTCAGAGAGTAATGGTGGATGGCAGTTTGTCAGGTTGGAAGCCGGTGACCAGTGGGGTGCCTCAGGGATCTGTGTTGGGTCCACTGTTGTTTGTCATGTACATCAATGATCTGGATGATGGGGTGGAAAATTGGATAAGTAAGTATGCAGATGATACTAAGATAGGTGGTGCTGTGGATAATGAAGTAGATTTTCAAAGTCTACAGAGAGATTTGGGCCATTTGGAAAAGTGGGCTGAAAGATGGCAGATGGAGTTTAATGCTGATAAGTGTGAAGTGCTACATCTTGGCAGGACAAATCAAAATAGGACGTACATGAGGAATTGAGGAATGCTGTGGGACAGAGGGATCTAGGAATAACTGTGCATAGTTCCCTGAAGGTAGAATCGCATGATGATAGGGTGGTAAACAAAGCCTTTGGAGTGCTGGCCTTTATAAATCAGAGCATTGAATATAGGAGTAGGGAAGTAATATTAAAATTGTACAAGGCATTGGTAAGACCAATTCTGGAGTATGGTGTACAATTTTGGTCGCCTAGTTATAGGAAGGATGTCAACAAAATAGAGAGAGTACAGAGGAGATTTACTAGAATGTTGCCAGGGTTTCAGCAACTATGTTACAGAGAAAGGTTGAATAAGTTAGGTCTTTATGCTTTGAGCGCAGAAGGTTAAGGGGGGACTTGATTGAGGTCTTTAAAATGATGAAAGGGATAGACAGAGTTGACGTGGATACGTTTTTCCCATTAAGGGTAGGGAAGATTCAAACAAGAGGGCATGACATGAGAATTAAGGGACAGAGGTTTCGGGTAACGTGAGGGGGAACTTCTTTACTCAGAGGATGGTGGCTGTGTGGAATCAGCTTCCAGCAGAAGTGGTGGAGGCAGGATCGATTTTAACATTTAAGAGTAAAGTGGATAGGTATATGGACATGAAGGGAATGGAGGGGTATGGTCCGAGTGCAGGTAGATGGGACTAGGGGAAAACAAATGGTCGGCACGGACTGGAAGGGCCGAGAGGGTCTGTTTCCGTGCTGTAATTGTTATATGGTTATATGGTTTCACATCCTGAAATTTAGTTTCATTTCGCTTCTTGAATTTTTGTCACTTTTCTTTTTTTTATATAAAATATTTTTATTAGAAGTAATTACATATTAAGAAGAAATAATATAAGATCAAAGAAAAAGAAAACATTATCGTCACATACATTCTTAATATTTTTAAAATTTACAGTCAATCTTATTTATACTTCTATATTTTTTTATTTTATAACAATAGGAAATAGAGATAGATAATAAAGAGAAAGAGAAATAAAAAAGAGATAAATTAAATGAGTGGAGTATTAAACAAGATATTCTTCATTGGAGATATATTCACAATCTATTGTATATAATACTTCATCTATTCCTTCATTCAGGCTTAAATATTCAATCATTGGAGACCATATTCCTCTGAATTGATCCAACCTGTCCATCAGGACAAGTCTTAATCGTTCAAGGTGAAGTGTCTCCGACATTTCTGTAATCCACATTTTAATTGTAGGGGATATGGGACCTTTCCAAAATCTTAGTATTAATTTTCTACCAATTATTAAACTATAACCAATAAAAATTATTTGTTGTGTTGTTAATATCTAATATTCCCAATATGATTAATTTTGAGTCTGGAATTAAATTTGCATTTTACTTCGGAGTCACGTGAGTGACTACGTGAATAGAAGCCCGTACAGCCGTCCGTGCGTCATTACGTCAGACGCTCGTGCAGTCGACTGTGGAGCAGCGCTGCTCCTCCAACGGTAAGTCTAAAATAGTTTCAGGTAAGTGCTATTTCTTACCTGTTCTAGGTTTCCTTCAGGAACCTCCGGGGTTCTTGCGGGATGGTCGCGAGGCCGACGAGTGAACCAGCCTAGGGCTTTGGGGGAAAACCCTGGTCCGACCGCGGGAGCGGGGAGCTGGCGAATGTCGGGTTTGCGATCGGAGTCACTGATAACGCGGTCAGTGACTCCACATGTTGGGTTCCCGGGGAGGGGATACCCAAGAATAGTGCGGTTCCAGACCGCAGTAGTCCCTAGGGGATGGGGCTTAACGGACCTGAAAGGTCAGCCTGAGTTCCCGGTGGTGGGGAAACTCAAGTGTATGCGGTTCCCAGACCGGAGTAGTCCCTAGGGGTTGGGGCTTAACGGACCTGAAAGGTCAGCCTGGGTTCCCGGTGGTGGGGAAACTCAAGTGTTTGCGGTTCCCAGACCGCAGTAGTCGCCAAGAAATGGGGTTTAATTCAAGTTAATGAGTAACCCGGGTGCCCGGGGATTGATTCCCAGGGAGGGGAAATTCACTTATGGGGTTCCCTAACCACAATAATGCCCAGGATATGGGGACAGTTGACAAAATAGTCAGAGTAATTAAGAAAGATTTGGTAGGTTCACCTCTGCGAATGAATTTAGAGAAACTCCTTTAGGCAGGAGGTGGATCAGTAGTAAAGTTATGGGGAATACCAAGTTATGTCAGTGCCAGCCTATGGGAGAGGTTGTGCCAAAAGTACCTTTGGGAAGGGCTGCATCATGGGAATGCCAAGTTATGGCAGTGCCGGCCTATGGGAGAGGTTGTGCCAGCAGTACCTTTGGGAAGGGCTGCATCATTGGAATGCCAAGTTATGGCAGGCGAGCCTATGGGAGAGGCTGTGCCAGCAGTACCTTTGATCAGGACTGCTCATGGGGATGCCAAGCTATGGCAGGCTAGCCTATTGGAGAGGCGATGCCAGCAGTACCTTTGCTCAGGACTGCTCATGGGAATGCCAAGCTATGGCAGGCTAGCCTATTAACAATATAACAATATAACAATTACAGCACGGAAACAGGCCCTCTCTGGCCCTTCCAGTCCGTGCCGACCATTTGTTTTCCCCTAGTCCCATCTACCTGCACTCAGACCATACCCCTCCATTCCCTTCACGTCCATATACCTATCCACTTTACTTTTAAATGTTAACATCGATCCTGCCTCCACCACTTCTGCTGGAAGCTCATTCCACACAGCCACCACCCTCTGAGTAAAGAAGTTACCCCAAAACTTCTGTCCCTTAATTCTCATGTCATGCCATCTTTTTTGAACCTTCCCTACCCTCAATGGGAAAGACGTATCCACGTTAACTCTGTCTATCCCTTTCATCATTTTAAAGACCCCAATCAAGTCCCCCCTTAACCTTCTGCGCTCCAAAGAATAAAGACCTAACTTGTTCAACCTTTCTCTGTAACATAGTTGCTGGAACCCTGGCAACATTCTAGTAAATCTCCTCTGTACTCTCTCTATTTTGATGACATCCTTCCTATAACTAGGCGACCAAAATTGTACACCATACTCCAGAATTGGTCTTACCAATGCCTTGTACAATTTTAACATTACTTCCCTACTCCTATATTCAATGCTCTGATTTATAAAGGCCAGCACACCACAGGCTTTCTTTACCACCCTATCTACATGCGATTCCACCTTCAGGGAACTATGCACAGTTATTCCTAGATCCCTCTGTTCCACAGCATTCCTCAATTCCCTACCATTTACCATGTACGTCCTATTTTGATTTGTCCTGCCAAGATGTAGCACTTCACAATTAACAGCATTAAACTCCATCTATTGGAGAGGCTGTGCCAGCAGTACCTTTGCTCAGGACTGCTCATGGGGATGCCAAGCTGTGTCAGGCTAGCCTATTGGATAGGCTGTGCCAGCAGTACCTTTGCTCAGGACTGCTCATGGGAATGCCAAGTTATGGCAGGCTAGCCTATTGGAGAGGTTATGCCAGCAGCACCTTTGCTCAGGGCTGCTTCATGAAAACGCCAAATCTATGGCAAATACTGGTCTATGGGAAAGGCCGCGCCAGCAGCACCTTTCTTCAGGGCTGCTTTATGGGCGCCAGCAGTACCTTCTTCAGGGCTGCTTTATGGGAATAGCTGTTTAGTAGGGTATTCCCATTTACAGTGATCATGGGGGATGAGGGGTCATTGTTAGGATAAGGCAATATAACAGGATCTGTTAAGTCTTAAACTATATTTGAGAAATTGGGCTCCTCCATCCAGCTAGATTAAGTTTATCAAATAGACTTGTAGGATGTTGGGATTCACTTTTAGGTATTCAATTGGCTGAGATGACGGCCGGGGCAACAGATGGCTGTCAATAAACTCTGGTAACAGGTTTACTAGTCGTTAGATTAATTGTTAAAAGTATAGATGTGATTCAGCTGTGCAAGTAAGACAACTTATCTTGTTAAATGGTTAACTATTAAGTGCATTATAGGTCATTGTTAACACACCTTGTTTCTCCATGTGAAATTAATAAAGTCACAAGGATGGACAAACGGTATTCATTACTGCTCCAGTTGTTGTTAAGTAAATCTTCAATTTTACTTCGGAGTCACGTGAGTGACTACGTGAAGAGCCCACCTGGCGCTGGCAAACGGCATTACGTCGACGCTGACGGCGGAAGGAGGAGCTGCAGTAAGGAGCAGCTCCTCGCAGCGGTCGGAACGGCCCGTAGGGTAAGTGAAATTATATCGGGCAGTTTTAGGTTACGCTGGGTGACTCCAGCTTTGAAAGTAAAGGGAAAATTAGACGTTAGAGTGCTGTTTGAGCACAAAAAAATTAACTTAAAATTGGAAAAATCGGGGAAGAAGTTTCGCGGGTTAAGAAAGTCCCGGGGTGATAATAAAGATACGGGACGCGAAACTAGAGTGGACCCGGTTCCGATACCGCTGGCCACTGATTGACCCGATATAGAATTTCCAGATTCTCCAGAAATGATAAACCACGGAGGAATTTGTTCCTAAATAAAGTAAAAAGAAAACTGTGAGGCCCGTGGTTTCTGATGATTCTGATTATAAAAGACCTCCAGACAATTAAAATATGTGGCTAAAAATGGAGCATATGGTGAAAGTTCTCCAAACTATTATGAGACAAGGGTCAAAGTACCCATATGAATCCCAAAAAATCCCTATGGGGTTGGAATATGATGAATATGGCTGTGGGCCAAATTGGGATTATGATAATCCGGACCCACGAGTTGGGCTGGAAGAAGTCTCATGGGGTAATATCCCGATGGATTTAGGGCTGCAGAAGGCAGACCCTGTTAATGATGAAATGGCTTTTTGAAAGCATGCCACAAAGTAAAAGAAAAGGCCTGATGTGCCTGGGATAGCACAAGAGTTTGCTATACTTAAAGGAAGTGGTGAGAATATGGACAATATTAATTATATGATATTTCACCAACTTCACAATTCTGTGATGAATGAATTATCAGAATTATTAAGCACCAGGCATTTGTGCCTTATTGGAAGTGCCTTCGGTGAATCCGATGGTATGGGCATCTATGACTCCGAGTATGAGAGCCCAAAAAGTGAAAATTCAAAAGGTGCTAAAATTATCTACTGCCATTACAGCATATGGCAGGCAAATGGAGAATCTGGAAATGGTTTTAAGTTTATTAAGATACTTTGGGCCTATTATGCAATTCATTTTATGAAATCAATGGCATGAGGAAAATGGCAATTTGGCCCATATTTCACCCTAAATTTGCAAGCCTGTGCCAATAAAGTGGAGTTCAAGCTCCTGGGTATTTGTTTGAAGAAAATCTGCCGAAACAGCTGAAGCAGTTGGATGAAAAGCTAAATATTTTTAGCACTATTAAGCCTTTTGTCTTTGGACAAAGAAAAGGGTTTGGCCCAAAGGGGTTTTGATTCTTGGTATAAAGGCAGATATTTGTCACGAAAATATTATCGTGCTATGCAGGCTAGTGCTTCCCTGCATTCGGGAAGGAGGAGACCATTACGCTCATATGGAGAGGTATTAAAGACTTCTATCCTTAAAGAAACTGTGGATGAATTCTCCAGTTGGAGGGAGATTGTAAAAGTTTTATTATTGCTGGCTTAATATCACTTCTGATAGTTTATATTACAAGCAGTTTCGGGAGCGATTATTGTTTTAATGAAGGGGTCAATCCTCCTGTACAGAATAAACCTGCTTATGCTTATGTGTTTTCTGCAGAAGAAAGAATGCAGATTAATGTGGAAATTGACAAATTATCCGGTAAAGGGGTAATGGGAAAATCTGTGAACATAAGCATCAATTTGTCTCTAATATATTTCGCAGAGATAAGAAAGATGGTGGTTGTAGAATTATTCTCGACCTTACAGATTTGAATAAGTTTGTAGAATACAAACATTTTTAAATGGAGACATTTTAAAACTGCAAAATATTTGATTTCAGCAGGTTGTTATATGGCTAAGATTGATTTGAAAGACGCCTATTATTCTGTGGCAATTCATCATCTCTTTCGGAGATACTTAAAGTTTTATTGGCAGGGGCAATTGTGGCAGTTTAAAGCTTTGCCAAATGGATTGAGTTCGGCTCCCAGGCTCTTTACAAAACTGTTGAAAACCAGTTTTAGCTCAATTAAGAGCACAGAAAACACATTGTAATGGCTTATCTGGATGATATTCTGATCATTAATGATAATCAGGAGTCAGCTGAGCACTCAGTTTCAGTTGCTAAAGCTTTTTTTGAAGAACTTGGATTCTTAATCCATCCAATTAAGTCACAGCTGCAGCCAGCACAATCAATTAACTTCTGGGGTTTGTAATTAACTCAGTAACTATGTTAGTTACTTTGCCAACAGGAAAAGCAAATGATTTTGCAAATGTGTGATTACCTTATTCACAAACCTTTTCCTTCCATCCGAGAAGTGGCGAAGGCCATTGGTAAACTGGTGGCAGCATTTCCGGCAGTGGAATTTGGGCCATTACATTATTAAAATCTTCAAAGGGACAAAATTAAAGCTCTGAAAGATATGGCAGGTCACTTTGACAGACCTATGCAATTAACAAGAAAAGCAGTGTTGGAATTGCAATGGTGGATTGAAAATGTCCCAAAAGCTGTTAAGAATATTATGGTTTAAACAGCCTGAAATGGTTTTTTACAAACAGATGCTAGTGCTCTCGGATGGGGGGCTACAGATTTATCCTCCAGTTGTGGGGGTAGATGGAAAGTTGAAAAAGAAGTGCTACTTCAAGAGTATGGTATTAACTATTTGGAATTATTTGGGAGCCTTGTATGGGCTTAAAAGCATATTGTTGTGCTAAACAAGGTCTACATGTGTTAATACAGTTAGACAATTATACGGCTGTGGCTTACATTAATCACATGGGAGGAATTAAATCAGTATCAATGTGATTGTCTGGTCAACGAGATATGGCAATGGTGTATTGATCGGCAGATATGGATCTCAGCAAGCTACATTCCAGGTAAAGATAATGTGGTAGCAGATGAGAGGTCCAGGATTTTTAAAGATAATACGGAATGGATGCTTTAAGCCAGCAATATTTAAGAATATTGTTAGCCGATTTGGGTTGCCAGAAATTGATTTGTTTGCGTCTAGGCTTAATCATCAATTGCCTCATTATGTGTCTTGGGAACACGATCCGGACGCAGTTACAGTAGCTGCTTTTTCATTACATTGGGGAAAGATGTTCTTTTATGCTTTTCCACCATTTGCTCTGATTCAGAGATGCTTGAAGAAAATTGAGCAAGATTCAGCTTCCGGATTGTTGGTTGTTCCAAATTGGCCAACTCAACCTTGGTTCCCAGTTATGCTGAATATGATTAAAAGAACCATGCATGCAGATTCCTAATTTGTAATGATATATTGACTAATCCAGTGACTAATGAAAATTACCCATTGTATGCATATATGAATTTGTTAATCTGCAGGTTTTGACCAGACCACTACAGGAACTGGGATTGTCGGACAAAACTATGGAAGTTATTGGTGCATCATGGCGAGATAGCACACAAAAAACAATATATGACACATATTAAGAAATGGGAAGAATATTGCACACAGTCAAATATTTCTGATGATTTCTGTAGATGTTACTCATGTTTTGGAATTCCTTGCTAATTTGCACTTTGAGCAACATTTAAGTTACAGTGCCATTAACACTGCACGCAGTGCCTTGTCGTCCTATTTAGGACTTATGACTGAGCAGAAATCAATTGGGTCACATCCATTGATAGCACGATTCATGAAAGGGATTTTTCACATGAATCCGCCAAGACCTAGATATACTGAAATTTGGGATGTGAGCATTGTACTGACTCTGCTAAGAAAAATGGACTCCAATTGAAGGGTTACCATTGGATAAGTTGACATTGAAATTGGTCATGTTAATGTCACTGGTTTCAGCTCAAAGAGTGCAAACTTTACAAATGTTGCGTTTAGACTGTATGCATGTGACTACAGATAACGTTGTGTTTTATGTTTATGATCTGATTAAGCAAAGTAGACCAGGGAGGTCTGGAACAAAGGTAATCTTTCAAGCTTATCATATTGAGCCCGCTTTGTGTGTGGTTAGACATTTGAACCAATATATTAAAGTTTACAGACACTTTTCGAGGAAACGAAAATACATTACTGCTTACGCACAAAAGGCCACACACAAAAGTTTCAGTTCAAACTATCTCAAAATGGTTGAAACAGGTGTTGGTTTAGCGGGTGTGGACACTGATGTCTTCAAATCTCACTCCACTAGGGCGGAAGCTACGTCCGCGGCAAAGGGGCAGGACGTACTTCTCGAGCATATTTTAAAAATCGCAGGGTGGAGTAAAGAAGAAACTTTTTCAAAGTTCTACAACAAACCTGTTCACACTATGACAAGCTTTGGGCACGCGGTGTTGGGAGCACTATAATCATCTGCTTTGTTTGCTATTAATTGCCATTAATTGCTATAATCAGTTGTGTAGTCACTTATATCTTTTCACTTGTAATCATTTTCCCTCAAGTATTAGGAGGGTGGTATATGGTTCAACCATTAAAAAAGTTAATTGTGAAAAGATCTAACATTTGTCTGGTTTCATGTATATGTTTACTCAGCCGGACTGTCGTATGGATTAATTCTACGACATGAAAAACACAGAAAGCTTTAAAATCTTCACGTAGTCACTCACGTGACTCCGAAGTAAAATAGTAAGATTAAACGAGAACTTACCTGTTCGAAGTTTGATCATTATTTTACGAGGAGTTACGATGAGGGATTACGTGCCCTCCACTCCCACCCTCGTAAAATAATAGATCAAATGGTAGTTCTAAGTCTTTTATGAGCCTTACTATGTTACTCCGGCTCTGGTGTTCTGTGTTTTTCATGCCGCTGCTTTGAAGTCATGCCGTTGCCAGCGTGAGGCGGGGGTTCTTCAACGTAAATCCCTCATCGTAACTCCTCGTAAAATAATGATCAAACTTCGAACAGGTAAGTTATCGTTTAAATCTTACTATTAAATTACAATATGGTGCTAATGGCCTTAAATAGGAAATTGTGGTCAGCAGCGCTTTTAGCAGGCCTGCTTAAGGTCTCCCTAATGGTAGGAGGAGTGCATGCTGCGTCAGTATTATTCTGACGCTGGGGCCATGGCAAAGTCGGCGTATTACTGAAGCTGCGCCAGCACAATCACCTTGCATCAGGGCTGCTTAATGGCTCCCTCACGTAAGAGGAGAGCATGTGGGATCAGTATAGTCTAATGCCAAGTCTGAGGGTAGAGCCATAGAGCATACCCAAGGGATTCAGGGCATATGCCCAGAGGTCTATGCTTGGCCAGAAAGTTACCATCCCAAAACACATATGCAGTGAATACCGCTCTAAGGGGGGCATTACATTTGGCCGTCGAAATCTTCTATTCAGGTAAGACCGATCCATTGGCGAAACCTGGAGAACAAAGCACAAGCTATTGGAACGAGCAAGGTTTCATAGTTTTGGTGATTATGCGCCCCACGTATTTATTGGCAGTAAGAGGTTCACTGAAGTTAGTGGCAGCATGAAGGCTGACCAGAGGTTCCACGCACTGTACCTGTGCTACTCTACAATTAAGGGACCACTTACAGCTTGGTAAGGTGTTCACTTAGTTAAACATTACAAATGATTGAGACATTATCAGCTATTTGAGGGGTCTAATCATGTAAAATGGTCTGTTCTAGCTTTTTCAAGCAGGTTAGAATTGCGCAGGTTCAGTAGAAGGACCAAGATTGTCTTACAAGACCGTTTCGGAAATCGGGCCACAGTTGCTGTTTACGGCGGATTCAAAAGTGGCAAATATCATCTCGATCTGGAGGTGGAGCAGATTTGCATGATTTGCAAAAATGTCTGTTGTGGGGTATCAACTATCTATAGACCCTACGGCATCATATGGGTTAAAGAGTGATTGGACAAATGTGCATATTGTGACGCTCAGGTTGATACATTATGATGATGGCATATGTTAGTGACGAGGGTGCAATCAGTTAAAGACCCATGGAATGGTTACATATCTTGTTGTCACAGGAGAATCGTCAAGTATAGGTTAATGGCAACACAGAATTGGTTTTGAAATTGCACTATATTATGAAATTCTGGTTAATGGAACACCTAACATGGTTCATGTTTATTTCACTGGTTGCAAAATAGTGGCATTACAGTGGCGAAACATACAATTTCGCTAAAAGGAGTAGGAAGGACTTTTATGGCTCCCTCCATTTTGTGTATCAATTGAGGTTTCAAATAAAGTCATTAAGAGGCCGCTTAAGGTTCCTATTGAGTGGTTATGCACATTTGATTCCTGGTTTGTCGCAAATAATATACCCTTATTTGGTTATTTTTAAACGTAATTTTCTGGTTCAGCCTGAGGCTTGGAAAACACTTGTTGCATGATAAACTCAAATTATGTTCTGCAGGTTAATAAACTGCCCTAAGATTTGGGTTGTTACATCTATCCTTCTATGTGTTCAAAGTGTTTGCATAGCACCAAACCGTGGAATTTTCTTTTCCAGGAGATGAAAGAGTTTGTTATGCTTATGTTCCACGGAAAATGTTATTGATTACTAAAGTTTCAAGTTCATGCTAAATTATCAGAGGGTGGATATCATAAGTGGATATCAGAGGGTGCTGCTTGCTTTCCCTCAACTACGATGAGAAGCACGTTGGGCACAGTTAATGGTACTGTAACTTAATTTATTGTCAAAATTCCCATAGAAATGAAATCTAAGACATCAGTGTCCTGCCGTATTATATGTAACAACATTTGCTTTCCAATGAAAAATGTTGCAGTTTTTGTGTCGGCTAACATAGACATATTCCTTGAAATTAATAAAACTGAGTCTGTATCCTGTTTCTTTAATTTGGGAAACTTTAAAAGCCTACTTAAGAGGTCAAATCATATCATTGTACTTCATACGCCAATAAAGAACGTAAGAAGGCAATGGAAACCCTGTTAAAATCCATCTTGACCCAGGATAGGCAATATTCTGAAGCACCCACCCACCCAATTATACAAAAGCTGGCTGATTTACAAATGAAATGCATCTTTTATTTATTTTAATTATGAATATGGTGATAAGGCGAGCCAGTTTATGGCTCACAAGCTGAAACGTCAATCCGCATCACGGCTTTATTCCTCAGATAAGAGACATACACCAAGACATAACAAGCAATCCAAAAGGAATAAACAATACTTTCACAGCCTTTTATTCTTCTCTTTACACCCCAGAATTCCCCTTGGATACTATGAATATGGAAACTTTCTTAAATGATTTGGAAATACCCACTCTGGAATTAGACGACTTGAAAATCTGGGACCAACCACTTGGGCAGGAAGATATTAATAATGCCATTATGGCAATGCAGAGTGGTAAAACCCCTGGCCCTGACGGCTACCCATTAGAATTTTATAAGAAATTTAAGGATAAGCTCACACCTGTTCTTTTAGAAATATTTGAATAATCTTTGGAAAAGGGTTCATTACCCCCCCCCCCCCCCACTCTTTCACAGGCTTCTATTTCACTTCTTCTTTAAAAAGACAAGGATCCGACTCAATGTGGATCATACCGCCCCATCTCACTTTTTGAATGTAGATGTAAGAGTTTGGCGAAGGCGCTGGCTTGGCGTTTAGAATGCCAACTTCACAAAATAATCTCAGAAGATCAAACAGGTTTCATTAAAAATCGTCATTCCTTTTCAAATATCCGTCGATTGGCCAGCGTGGTCTATTCGCCCAGTGCTTCTCTGCGCCCAGAGGCTGTTATCTCTTTGGACGCGGAGAAGGCATTTGATCGAGTGGAGTGGCCATATTTGTTCAGAGTCATGCAGAGATTTGGATTTGGCAAAATATTTGTAGCCTGGGTTAAGCTATTATATCATTCACCCTTAGCATGTATACACACAACTTATTTGCCAACTGATTATTTTCAATTAACACGTGGCACTCGACAAGGCTGCCCACTGTCTCCGCTTATTTTTGCCATTGCAATTGAGCCTCTCTCTATCACACTTATGTCAACTACATTATTCCAGGGCATTAGGAGAGGAAACAGGGAACATTGTGTGTCTCTATATGCTGATGACCTTCTTTATGTGAGCGACCCTATAGCCAGTAGCCCTGCAATTGTGTCCTTGTTGGATCAGTTTGGGACTTTTTCTGGCTATAAATTAAACCTCCAAAAAAGCAAATGCTTTCCCATCAACTTAGCCCTACAGATCCAACAGGAAACCCTGCCCTTTCCCATATCTCAAGAAGGGTTTGTATATTTAGGAATACACATCGACCGCTTTTTTCACATCCCTGTTTGCAGCTAACTAACATGCCTCAAGTTAGCCAAAATGAAGGCTGACTTTGAGAAATGGCATAGTCTGGCACTCATTATGGCTGGGAGAGTGCAGTCAGTGAAGATGACTGTACTTCCCAGATTTCTTTACTTGTTCCAATGTTTGCCGGTTTTCCCACCCAAGTCATTTTTTAACTTAGTTAACCAATCTACCATATAACCATATAACAATTACAGCACAGAAACAGGCCCTCTCTGGCCCTTCCAGTCCTGCCGGCCATTTGTTTTCCCCTAGTCCCATCCATCTGCACTCAGACCATACTCCTCCATTCCCTTCACGTCCATATGCCTATCCACTTTACTCTTAAATGTTAAAATCGATCCTGCCTCCACCACTTCTGCTGGAAGCTCATTCCACACACAGCCACCACCCTCTGAGTAAAGAAGTTCCCCCTCACGTTAGCCCGAAACTTCTGTCCCTTAATTCTCATATCATGCCCTCTTGTTTGAATCTTCCCTACCCTCAATGGGAAAAACGTATCCACGTTAACTCTGTCTAAACCTATAAACTCTATCTATAACCTTTATATTGGGTAACAAGGTTCCAAAGGTCAATAAGTGGACTCTCCAAAGAGATCGTGAAGTAGGTGGACTGGGCCTTCCTAGCTTTATTAATTATTACTTGGCATCCAATATCCAAAAGATATTACTCTGGCTCCACCGACCAGATACAGACTGGTGTCTGCTTGAATCACAATCCTGTTCCTCCTCGTCTCTCCCAGCTTTGGTATATTCCTCCCTGCCATTTGGAACCCTCTAGATTTACATCCAGCCCTGTCGTACTATCAACCATCAAAATGTTTAACCAATTTCGTTGCCATTATAATCTTACATCAGCTTCAGTTCTGGGTCCCATTCACAGTAACCATTTCATTTCCCCCCCCCCCTCTACACTTGACTCAACCTTTCGACAGTGGGGTTTGAATGGTCTTATGTCCATTAAGGATTTATACACTAACAACATATTTGATAGTTTCGACTACCTACAGAAAAAACATGGCCTCCCACATAATCATTTCTTTCAATATCTTCAGGTTTGCCATTTTGTCATGAAACAATTTCCTTCTTTTCCTGATCTCCCTCCTGTCACAGTGTTGGATAAACTTAACTTTGCAAATAAAGGACTGATCTCTGCAGTATATTCTCGATTGACGTATTTAGGAGATCAAAACCTGAACAAAGTTAAAGCTAGGTGGGAGGATGACCTTGGTATGAACCTGTCTGAGGAATGCTGGACAGAAGCACTGAAAAAAAGTCCACTCCTCGTCATCATGTGCTAGATTGGGGCTCATACAATTTAAAGTTTTACACAGGGTTCATTTAAGCAAAGCCAGGCTTGCTAACATATATCCAGGGACGGACGCTGGCTGTGACAATTCCTCGTTCTCTCCAGCCAAATCTAGCTCTTGCATTCTGGTTCTGCCCCAAACATGTTAACTACTGGGCAGTGGTATTTAAATCCATCAGCGAAGTCCTTGGGATGACAGTGAGACCTTCCCCGCTTGTAGCTGTATTGGTGAAGCAGATAAAACCTTCCGTTTAAATACAACCCAGTCTGATATCATTACATTTACATCACTTTTGGCACGTAGGAGAATCTTGCTGGTCTGGAAATCTAAACACTCCTCCATCTGCCGTTGCTTGGCTGGAAGACGTCATGTTTTTTTTTAAGGCTAGAAAAAAGATTAAATTCCAGATTGAGGGGGTCTGTGAAAACGTTTTTATTTGAAATGGGAACCCTTTTTTAATCATACTTTGAGGGTCTAAAGGAACTACCTGTTGACTGAGGGCATTAAGTGGGGATCTGCCTTTATTCTGTTTGTCACTTTATTATTGTTAAAAGTGTATTTGATTTTGTGATATATTTGGATTGTGAAAAAATAAGCTGCCAAGGGGCATTGAGGGAGGGTTGGGTTAGGGTTATTTTGTTTATATTATTACTATTATTATTTATTAAAAACAAAATGGTGGAAAATGTAATACCATACATCAGATGTAATGTTAAATTTTTTTTTTTCCTCCAATAAAAAACTATTAATTACAAAAATAAAAATGTATCCCATCTCCTGAAGAGGCAAAGTACTGCTTTTTTGGCGCTATCCCTCCACTCTGCTGTGAGCACATACATGGATCAGTCTGACAGCCCGAGCCGCAGGAGCGGTCTTCTCAGATTCTGTAAAGCAATGAATTGATTAATCATGTAGAGGCTGGTTCCCCGAATCGCAGGCTGAACCAGCAAAGTTTTATGTTTAGAATAAGTTCTATTATTATTCCCAACATTTGCGGGAAACCATGGCTGCGAAGGCCAGTCAGGCAGTACGAGAACCCAGAAGCGGGATCTTGCTGAATTAATGCAAGGCCCGACTGATGAGGTTAAAATGGAGAAATCAAATAAAAGAACATTCCTCTCCCATGTAGCGAGAATGCATCTCTCGCCACTGTGATGCCACATGTTTTTACAACTGGTGAATGAGCCTGTATGCAAACATATTGATATTGGGAGCCGTAATATCCTAAAACACTTTGTGATCCAACATTCATTCTGTATTGTCATTGATTTTACATGATGATACACCAGCGCCAAAAAAGGTTGGGTAAATTATGACAGGATATTTTTACTTGATTGCACACATGTGACTAACATATGCCACTACCACAGTGTATCAACTTGGAAACTGAGCATGCAGATTTTGCTTATTCGCACAATAACCCTTTAACCCATAGTATGCACCTAATGTCTATAGGTAGTTGATACCAATAACTGAAGAATTGGTGATTCATGCAAATCCCATCCACCTTCGTTACTAGAGATGGCATTTGTAAATTCCCATCTTTGAGCACAATATAACTGAAGATTATTTGACCAAAACTACTGGAGCAATGCTGAATATAGTTCGATCACCATTGTGACTTTGGTAGCTTCAGCTGGTAATAGCATAGGTCTATTAACAATGACCTATATGGCACTTGAGAGGTTACTACTTGCACATTGAAAGTTCTGATAAAGCAAGGCCCAATTGTACAGCTGAAACACAGTTGCTATATTGCCAATTTACACTTGATGAATTCCCTGCCACAGCGGGCAGTGGAGGCCAAATCACTGGATGGATTTAAGAGAGAATTAGATAGAGCTCTGGGGGCTAGTGGAATCAAGGGATATGGCGAGAAGACAGGCGTGATCATGATGAATGGCGGTGCTGGTTCGAGGGCCAAATGGCCTCCTACTGCACCTATTTGACATGTTTCTATGTTTTTATGCATAGAAGACTGCTTGATAACATGGTTGTTACATGCTTCTATTAATTCCAACTTGTTGCCTCAGGGAAGTCCAAACCATGCTTGTACCCTTGTATACTGTTTAATAATAACCCATCACATGTTGTCATTTTAGTATAACTGATCTGAATCTCATGGTATCATTGTCATTTGTTCAAAACAAGTGTAAATATTACCACTTGTAAATGGTCCACTTACCCCATGTTTCGGATGAACCAGACCCACCTACCTCCATGGTTACCGTGGTTTTATGGTAAGCCCAAAGGCCCCTGATGTGGGTTCTATCCCCATCCTTGATTGGAGAGTAGGCATGGTAGTGTATGTGAATTCATATTTCCTGACACCGGCTTGGCCCTTGGCCTGAGAGACCTCTGCCCAGCTTTCAAGTGGCCATCAGCTTCAGTGAACCTTACTGCCGATGAGGCATGGGGGTGTCATTGCCGATACGGTGAAGCTTGCTTTCTCATCCAGTTATATACCTGTTGGATAGTCTTACCTGTAGAGAAGATTCGGAGGCTGGTTTCATTTTGATAGCTCTGTTCATTACCGGCACTTGTAGAATGAGGGTAAATCTGGCCCCTTCCGGGTTTTCTGCCTCTTCGCTTGTGAGCATATTCTTGCACTCCCCTCCATAGAGAGGGAGACTCGTAGACAACCCAGAGACAGTTGCTGCCGCAGGCCCCTGAGGACACCTGCCCTGACATGGCCCTTTGGCCTATATCAATATATTGCCTCAGGGCCAGACTTAAACTGACCCTGGATGCTCCCATCCTCAGAGAGGGAGACATTGTGCAGCCGTGATACAGGTGCCGCTGCCAGCGGTTACTCCATTGTACCCGGGCTCAGATACTGCTCTTCTTTGGAGCATATATCTTTGGAGCAACCTCTCCATCAGGTGCTCCAGGTGGGTTTTAGGCATCCACAGACGCGACCAATAGAAGGAGGGGAACCCTCCTGGCTCGACTTGCCCGGGTCCCAAGACTTGACCGGCTGCCTGGTTGTTTAACCTCTCTTTTCTGGGGGACCCATAGTGGTCCGTGAGTTGCTGACCCCATTGTCAGCGACTGGGGTAGCGAGACCGGCTACTGCCAGTTTTCCCCTTATTTGGGGAGACCTTAGCGGTCTGGGAGATACTGACCCCATTGTCAGCGACTAGGGTAGCGAGAGACCGGCTAGTGGCAGTCTAACCCATTTTTCTGGATAAACCATTGCTGACCTCATAGTGAGCGACTGTGGTAGCGAGACTGGTTTACTGCCAGTCTAACCCCTTTACCTCAGACCATTGTGGTCTGGGAGCTGCTGACTCCACAGTGAGGGACGGGGGTTTGCAAGACCAACTTTCACTTGCTCTACCTCCATACTGGGAAAACCCCCACTCGCACTCCCCTCCTGGGTGTCGCTGACCTACCTCCTTGTTCAGCGACTTCGGAGCGAAACCCGACGGCCGCCGGCTACCCGCGCTTCTGCGGTCCCAGACCGGATCCCCCCCACGGCCCATAACCGGTTTTCACCCCCGCGTCCCTACGAGGAGCTTCCTGCAATACAAAAACCAACCCTAGAAATAAGTTTGAACGTATTTTTCCAGGTTTAAAACTTACCACTGGCAGGAGCAGCGCTAGTCATTTTGTACAATGTGCTAGATGTAATGACGCACAATGCGGGCTGATGGCCTTCTTCACGTAGTCATTCATGTGACTCCGGATTAAAAATTTAGTGCGCTACCTAGCTATCCAGTAATTTAGATCACTCTAGCTAGCTACCTAGCTATCCAGTATGTAGGCTCAGTCATTGCTATCTACCGAGCTAATCCTGTATTAAGCCATCTAGCTAACTACCTAGATATACAGGATATAGCTATCTTAGCTGGCTCAATTGTGATCATGTATTGTCTTTCTGCTAACTGGTTAGCACGCAGCTAAAGTTTTTCTCTGTACTTCAGTAACACGTGAGAATAAATCAATGAGAGGGAAATAAGTATATGAGATTGTTATGTGGAATTGGTGTAACAACACACCAGTTGTTTGCTGTAAAGCTTCAGTTGTTGTTGCTCAATATTGTATTGTCCTTTACAGTGCTCTCCCCTAAAATCTACCCTAAAATATACAGATGCCTTCCCTGCTGAACCATTTAGAGGTGCCCTCCCCTAATTCACCCATTTACAGATGCCCTCCTAAATTCACCATTTAAAGGTGCTCTCCCCCTAAATCTACCTCCCATTTCCGCCAAATCCTAAATCCACAGTTACAGGTGCCCTTCCCTAACCGCCCCCTCCTATTTCCTAGGCACCCTCCCCCTGTATGTAGCCATGTAGCTAGCATTATGTGTCATGTAATTTTATCGCTTTTCATGAAGGTTTTGTCACTTTCGCATGCTGAACTTTTGTCGCTTTCTCGCATGCTGCCACTTGATCACTTTTCGTGTGCTGAATTCATCGCCATTCATGTCCTGAAATGTTGTTGTTTTATGAGTGCTTCATTTTCCATCACTTTTCATGTCCTGAAGGTTTTGTCGCTTTTCGCATGCTGAATTTTTGTCACTTTTCGCGTGCTGAATTTATACAGCTTTCAATGTGCTGAATTTTAGTTGCAGTTTGCGTCCTGATGTTTCGTCACTTTTTGCATCCTGAATTTTTGTGCATTTCATGTCCTAAAATTTAGTCGCTTTTCGCATCCTGAAATATTTCCCTTTTTGCTTTCTGAATTACATCGCATTTCATGTACTGAATTTTCAAAGCTTTTAGCATGGTGAAATGTTGTTGCTTTTCACATTTAGAGATAATATATATAAGCATCTGGATAAACAGGGTCCGATCAGGAACAGTCAACATGGATTTGTGCCTGGAAGGTCATGTTTGACAAACCTTCTTGAATTTTTTTGAAGTGGTAACTAGGGAAATTGATGAGGGTTAAAACATGGTGGATGTTGTCCTATATGGATTTCAGTAAGGCCTTGACAAGGTTTCCCCATGGAAGGTTGGTTAAGAAGGTTCAATCTTTGGTTGTTAATGGCGGGACTAGCAAGATGGATTCAACAGTGGCTGAACGGAGATGTCAGAGAGTAATGGTGGATGGCAGTTTGTCAGGTTCGAAGACGGTGACCAGTGAGGTGCCTCATGGATCTGTGTTTGGGTCCCACTGTTGTTTTTGTCATGTACATCAATGATCTGGATGAAAATTGGATAATAAGTATGCAGATGATACTAAGATAGGTGGTGCAGTGGATAATGAAGTCGAGATTCAAAGTCTAATCTACAGAGAGAATTTGGGCCATTTGAAAAGTGGGCTGAAAGATGGCAGATGGAGTTTAATGCTGATAAGTGTGAAGTGTAACATCTTGGCAGGACAAATCAAAATAGACGTACATGGTAAATGGTAGGGAATTGAGGAATGCTGCGGAACAGAGGGATCTAAGAATAACTGTGCTAATTTTTCCCTGAAGGTGGAATCGCATGTTGATAGGGTTGGTAAAGAAAGCCTTTGGAGTGCTGGCCTTAATAAATCAGAAGCATTGAATAAATGGAGTAGGGAAGTAATGTAATGTTAAAATTGTAACAAGGCATTGGTAAAACCAATTCTGGAGTATGGTGAACAATTCAGGTCACCTAGTTATAGGAAGGATGTCAACAAAATAGAGAGAGTACAGAGGAGATTTACTAGAATGTTGCCAGGGTTCCAGCAACTATGTTACAGAGAAAGGTTGAATAAGTTAGGTCTTTATGTTTTTGGAGCGCCAGAAGTTTAAGGGGGGACTTGCTTGAGGTCTTTAAAAAATGATGAAAGGGATAGACAGAGTTGACGTGGGAGGATACGTTTTTTTATATATATATTTTTCCCCATTGATGGGTAGGGAAGATTCAAACAAGAGGGCATGGCATGAGAATTAAGGGACAGAGGTTTCGGGTAACGTGAGGGGGAGGAACTTCTTTACTCAGAGGGTGGTGGCTGTAATGGAATCAGCTTCCAGCAGAAGTTGTGGAGGCAGGATCGATTTTAACATTTAAGAGTAAAGTTGGATAGGTATATGGACATGAAGGGAATGGAGGTGTATGTGGTTCCGAGTGCAGGTAGGTGGGACTAGGGGAAAAAAACAATGTGTAGGTCGGCACGGACTGGAAGGGCCGAGGAGAGGGTCTGTTCCGTGCTGTAATTGTTATATGGTTATATGGTTCACATCCTGAAATTTAGTTTCATTTCCGCTTCTTGAATTTTATGTCACTTTTCTTTTTTTTATATAAAATATTTCAATCAAAGTAGTAATTACATATTAAGAAGAAATAATATAAGATCAAATAAAAAGAAAACATTATCGTCACATACATTCTTAATATTTTTAAAATTTACAATCAATCTTATTTATAACTTCTATTTTTTTATTTATAACAATAGGAAATAGAGATAGGTAATAAAGAGAAAGAAATAAAAAAGATAAATTAAATGAGTAGAGTATTAAACAAGATATTTCTTCATTGGAGATATATTCATGATCTATTGTATATAATGAGCTTCATCTATTCACTTCATTCAGGCTTAAATATTCAATCATTGGAGACCATATTCCTCTGAATTGATCCAACCTGTCCATCAGGACAAGTCTCAAATCGTTCAAGGTGAAGTGTCTCCGACATTTCTGTAATCCACATTTTAATTGTAGGATATGGGACCTTTCCAAAATCTTAGTATTAATTTTCTAACCAATTATTAAACTATAACCAATAAAAATTATTTGTTGTGTTGTTTAAATATCTACATATTCCAAATATGATTAATTTTGAGTCTGAATTTAAAATTTGCATTTTACTTCGGGTCACGTGAGTAACTACGTGAATAGAAGCCCGTACAGCCGTCCGTGCGTCATTACGTCAAACGCTCGTGCAGTCGACTGTGGAGCAGCGCAGCTCCTCCAACGGTAAGTCTAAAAAAGTTCAGGTAAGTATGCTATTTCTTACCTGTTTCGAGGTTTTCCTTCAGGAACCTCCGGGGTTCTTGCGGGATGGGTCGCGTGGCCGAGTGACGAGTGAACCAGCCCTAGGCTTTGGGGGGGGGAAACCCTGGTCCGACCGCGGGAGCGGGGAGCTGCGAATGTTGGGTTTGCGATGGAGTCACAGATAACGCGGTCAGTGACTCCACAAGTGGTTTCCCGGGGAGGGGATACACCCGAGAATACTGCGGATCCCATACCGCAGTAGTCCCTAGGGGTTGGGGCTTAACGGACCTGAAAGTCATCCTGATTTCCCGGTGGGAGAAACTAACTGTAAGCGGTCCCAGAACCGGAGTAGTCCCCTAGGGTTGGGGCTTAACGGACCTCAACGGTCAGCCTGAGTTCCCGGTGGTGGGGAAACCCAAGTTGTTTGAGGTTCCCAGACCGCATAAGTCGCCAAGAAATGGGGTTTAATTCAAGTTAATGAGTAACCCGGGTGCCGCGGGATTGATACCCAGGGAGGGGAAATTCACTTAAGGGGTTCCCTAACCACAATAATGCCCAGGATATGGGGACAGTTGACAAAATATTCAGAGTAATTAAGAAGATTTGGTAGGTTCACCTCTGCGAATGATTTTAGAGAAACTCCAATACAGGATTGGATCAGATAGTAAATTTATGGTGAATACCAAGTTATGTCAGTACCACCAATGTGAAAGGTTGTGCCCAAAAGTACTTTGGGAAGGGCTGCATCATGGGAAAGCCAAGTTATGGCAGTGCCGGCCTATGGGAGAGGTTGTGCCAGCATACCTGGGAAGGGCTGCATCATTGGAATGCCAAGTTATTGCAGGCGAGCCATAATGGAGAGTCTGGAGCCAGCAGTACCTTTGATCAGGAACTGCTCATGGGGATGCCAAGCAATTCAGGCCTAGCCTAATTGGAGAGGCGATCCAGCAGTACCACAAATTGCTCAGGACTGCTCAAGGTAATGCCTGCCTAGACCAATGGCAGGGGCAGCCATAACAATATAACTATATACCAATTACAGCACGGGAAACAAGGCCCCTCCACTGGCCTTTCCCCTTTCCCTTCCAGTCCGGCCCGCAACCATTTTTGTTTTCCCCCCCCCTTCCTGCACTCAGGACCATACCCCTCCATTCCCTTCTCGGTCCATATACCTATCCAATTTACTTTTAAATGTTAACATCGATCCCGGCCTCCACAACTCTGCTGGAAGTCATTCCACACAGCCACCACCCTTGAGGGGTTAAAGGAAGAAGTTACACCAAAACTTCTGTCCCTTAATTCTCATGTCATGCCATCTTTTTTGAACCCTCCCTACCTCAATGGAAAAAGCCGGACCTCCACGTTAAACTCTGTCTAGCCCTTTAATCACGTTTAAAAGCCTCCCCCAATCAATGCTCCCCACCTTAACCTTTACTGCGCCGACCACAAAGAATAAAGACCCACCTACGCTGTTCACTACCTTTTCCTCTGCCTAACACATAGTTGCCTGGAACCCTGGACTACATTCCCTAGTACATCTCCATCGTACTCTCTCTATTTTGATGAACATCCTTCTCCTATAACTAGGCGCTCAAAATTGTACACATACTCAGAATTAGCGGCTCCCTACCAATGCTTGCTACAATCTTTAACCCATTACTTCCCTCACTCCTATACCTTCTAATGCTCTGATTTTTAAAACGGCAGCACACCACAGGCTTTCTTTACACCTATCTCACATGAGAGCCGCACCAACTCCTTTATTCACGCCCTGAAAACTCCATGCCACATTTCTTCCTAGATCCCTCGGTTCCACACCGCACTTCCTACATTTCCCTCCATTTACCATGTACGTACACTATTCTTGAATTTGTCCTGCAAGACTGTAGCACTTCACATTAACACCGCATTAACACTCCTCTATTGGGAGAGCGCTCGTGCCAGCCCCCCAGTCACCCTTTGCTCAGGATGCTATCGGGCGATAGCCATGCTGTGTTCGGGCTAGCCTATCTGCGTTAGGGCTGTCTCGCCAAGCCACGGTCTTTGCCCCTCACGGAATGTACAAGGGGGACCCGGCAATTGCCAGTTCCATGCGACAGGATAGCCTCATGCGACGAGTGTTATGCCAGACGCAGCACCTGTTGCTCACGCGCTGGCTTCATGAAAACGCCAATTATGCAAATACTATGGAAAAGGCGCTGCCCAGCACGACCACCTTTCTCCTAACAGCGGCCATGCTCTTATCGCGCGACCGCCATCATAGCTCACCTTCTTCGGCGCTGCCTTTATGCCGAGAATAGACTGTTTAGTTGGGTATTCCCATTTAACAGCTGACTATGGGGCGCATGCAGGGCCGGTCATTGTTACGGATAACCCCGGCAATATACACAGGATCTGTTCTAAGTCTTAAACTATATTTGCAGAGAAATTGCGCGCTCCGCCATCCTCTCTTGGGCTTAGGATTAAACGTTTATCAAATACGACTTGTGGACCTCGTCTGCGCGATTCCATCTCTTTTAGGTACTTACAAATTGCGCTGAGATGACGGCCGGGCCCGGAAAACAGCATGCGCTCGTCAATAAACTCTCGCGCGGGTTAACACAGCGTTCTTACTACGCCTCGTCCGACGAAATCTAATTGTCTCTCAACACAGTCATAGATCCGTGATTTCAGCCTGTGCAAAGTAAGCACAACTTTCTTGTCTCGTTAATGGTTAACTATTCAAGTCCGCATATTTGAGTTCATTGTTACCACACCTTGTTTCTCCATGAGAACATTAACCTTAAATTCACAAGGATGCGACAAACGGGTCTTATACTCTCATTACGCTCCATCGTTGTCTGCTTAAGTAAATCTTCACATCTAAATTCTCAATATGGTGTTAATGGCCCCTCTAATAGCGCATTCGCTGACACGCAGCCGCTTTTTAGCGGCCTGCCTCTCAAGGCTCCTCCCTCCTCTGTAGGAGACCGAAGCATGCATGCCCCCGTCAGTATTATTCCTCGAGCGCTCGGCGGCTTGGCCAAAGTCGGCGTTTCGCTTGCTGCAACTGCGCAGCAGCCCTCCTGTATCACCGGGCTGCCCTCTAAGGCTCCCTCACGTCA
>CM069143.1:69361305-69417762 GCA_035221665.1 Okamejei kenojei
GTGTGCCAGGTACATCAAGGATGCTGGATGATGGGGTGGAATATTGGATACATATTATGAAATGGATACTAAGATAGGTGGTGCTGTGGATAAGAATAGAATTGTTCAAAGTCTATCATAGAGATTTGGGCCTTTGAAAAGTGGGTCTGAAAGATGGCAGATGAAGTTTTAATGCTGATAAGTGGTGAAGTGCTACAGTCCTTGGGCAGACCAAATCAAAATAGGACGTACATGAGAATTTGAGGAATTGCTGTGGGACAGAGGATCTAGGAATAACTTGCATGTTCCCTGAAGGTAGAATCGCAGTGTTGACTAGGGTGGTAAACAAAGCCTTTGGAGTGCGGCCTTTTGTTAAATCAGAGCTATTGAATATAGGGCGTAGGTAAAGTAATATTAAAATTGTACATGGCCATTGGTTAAGACCAATTCTGAGTTATGGTGTACAATTTTTGGTCGCCTAATTATAAGGAAGGATGTCAACAAAATAAGAGGAGTACGAGGGAGATTTACTAAATGTTGCCAGGTTCCACAACATATGATACAGAGAAAGGTTGAATAAGTTAAGGTCGTTATGCTTTGAGCGCAGAAGGTTAAGGTGGGACTTTGATTGAGGGTCTTGTTTAAAATGATGGAAGAGGATAGACAAGTTGACGTGGATACGTTTTTTTCTTCCCATTAAGGGTAGGAAGATTTCAAACAAGAGGGCATGACATGAGAATTTAAGGGACAGAGGAGTTTCGGGGTAACGTTTTTGACATAGGGGAACTTCTTTACTCAAGGATTGGTGGCTGTGTGGAATCACTTCCAGCAGAAGGTGGTGGGAGGAAGGATCGAATTTAAACATTTAAGAGTAAGTGATAGGTAATAATGGACATGAAGGAATGGAGGGGTAAAAAGGTCCCCCGAGTGCAGTAATGACGTAGGAAAACAAATGGTCGGCAGGCGTCTGGAAAGGGCCCGAGAGGCTTGAATTTTTGTCACTTTTCTTTTTTTATAGAATAATATTTTTATTAGAAGTAATTACATATTAAGAAGAAATAATATAAGATCAAAGAAAAAGAAACAAAATCGTCACATACATTCTTAATATTTTTAAAATTATACAGTCCAATCTTATTTATATTTTCTATAATTTTTTTATTTTATAACAATAGGAAATAGAGATAGGTAATACAGATAAAGAGAAATAAAAAAGAATGAAAATTAAATGAGTAAGAGTATTAAACCACTAATATTCTTCCATTGAAATATTACATTTCATGATCCTATTTTAATAATACTTTCATCTATCCTTCATTCAGGCTAAATATTCAATCATTTGGAGACCATATTCCTCTGAAATTGATCCCAACCTGTCCATCAGGACAAGTCTTAATCTTCAAGGTGATTGTCTCCGACATTTCTGTAATCCACATTTTTAATTGGAGGGGATATGGACCTTTCCAAATGAGGGGGGGGGGGGGGGGGCTGTTAATTTTCTACCAAGTATTAAACTATAAACCAATAAAAATTATTTTTGTATTGTTAATAATCTAATATTCCCAATATTGAGATTAAAATTTAGAGTCTGGAATTAAATTTGCATTTTACTTCGGGTCCCGTGAGTGACTTAACGTGAACTAGAAGCCCGTACACCTCCGTGCTTCATTACGTCAGACGCTCGTAGCAGTCGACTGTGGAGCAGCGCAGCTCCTCAACGTAAGTCTAAAATAGTTTTTCAGTAATGCTATTTCTTACCTGTTTCTAGGTTTCCTTCAGAACATCCGTGGTTTCTTGCGTATGGTCCGGCTGAGGTCCCAACGAGTGAACCAGCCAATGGGTTTTTGGGAAAAACCCTGGTCTCCGACCGCGGAGCGGGGAGCTGGCGAAATGTCGGGTTTGCGATCGGAGTCCACTGATAACGCGGTTCAGCGAGACTCCACATGTTGGGTTTCCTCGGGAGGGAACCCAAGAATAGTGGCGGTTCCAGACCGCATAAGTCCTAGGGGTTGGGGCATACGGACCTGAAAGGGACAGTCCAGAAGTTCCCGGTTGTGGGGAAACTCAAGTGATTTGCGGTTCCAGACCGAGTTAGTACCCTAGGGGTTGGGGCTTAACGGACCTGAGAAGTCAGCCTGGGATTCCCGGTGGTGGGGAAAAACTCAAGTTTTTGCGGTCCCAAGACCGCAGTAGTGTCCCAAGAATGGGGTTTAATTCAAAGATTAATGATAACCCGGGTGCCCGGGATTGATTCCCAGGGAGGGGAACATTCACTTATGGGGTTCCGCTAACCACAATAATGCCCAGGATAATTGGGGACAGTTGACAAAAATATGTCAGAGTAATTATGAAATTTGGTAGGTTCCACCTCTGGCGAATGAATTTAGAGAAAATTCATCTTTAAGGCAGGAGGTGGATCAGTAGAAAGTTATGGGGATATACCAAGTTATGTCATGCCAGCCTATGGGAAGAGGTTGTCCAAAAAACGCATTTGAGAAGGCTGCATCATGGGAATGCCAAGTATGGCAGTGCCGGCCTATGGGAAGTTTGTGCCCTACAGTACCTTTGGAAGGGGCCTGCATCATTGGAATGCCAAGTTATGGCAGGCGAGCCTATTGGAGAGGCTGTGGCCAGCAGTACCTTTGATCAGGAACTGCCATGGGGAATGCCTAAATCTTATGGCAGGCTAGCCCTACTTGGAGAGGCGATGCCAACAGTACCTTTGCTCAGGGACTGCTCATGGGAATGCCTAGCTATGGCAAGGCTACCTATTAAAAAAATAACAATATACCAATTACCAGCACGGAAACCAGGCCCTCTCTGGCCCTTCCAGTCCGTTGCCGACCATTTGTTTTTCCCCAGTCCCACTACTTGCACTCAGACCATAACCCCCCGCATTCCCTTCACGTCCATATACCTATCCACCTTTACTTTTAAAAAGTTAACATCGATTCCTCCTCACAACTCACTTTCCTGCTGGGAAGCTCATTCCCACACAGCCACCCACCCTCTGAGTAAAGAAGGTTCCCCTAAAACTTCCTGATCCCTATATTCTCCTTGTCTGCCATCTTTTTTGAACCTTCCCTACCCTCAATGGGAAAGACGTAATCCACTTAACTCCTGTCTAATATCCCTTTTCATCATTTTAAAGAACCCCAATAAAGTCCCCCCTTAACCTTCTCGCTCCCAAAGAAAGAAAGACCTAACTTGTTTCAACCTTTTCTCTGTAACATATTGCTGGAACCCTGGCCAAATTCGATAAATCTCCTCTGTACTCTCTCTATTTTTCTGATGACATTCCTTCCCTTATAACTAGGCGACCAAAATTGAACAACCAATACTCCAGAATTGGTCATTACACTGCCTTGTATAATTTAACATTACTTTCCCTAACTCCATATCAATGCTCCTGATTTATAAAGGCCGAGCACACCACAGTTCAGGCTTTCTGTTAACCACCCTACTACATGCATTTCCACCTTCAGGGAACTATGCCCAGTTTATTCCTAGATCCCTCTGTTCCACACAATTTCTCCAATTCCCTACCATTACCATGTACGTCCTATTTTTTGATTGTCCTGCCAAGATGTAGCACTTTCACAATTAACAGCATTAAACTCCATCTATTGGAGCGCCTGTGCCAGCAGTAACCTTTTTGCTCAGGACTGCTCATGGGATGCCAAGCTGTGTCAGGCTATGCCTAATTGGATTAGGCTGTCCAGCAGCCACCTTTGCTCAGGAATGCCTACAGGGGAATGCCCAAGTTATGGCAGGCTACCTATTGGTGAGGGTAATGCCCACAGCACCTTGCTCAGGGCTGCTTTCATGAAAACGCCAAATCTATGCAAATACTGGTCTATGGGAAAGGCCGCCCAGCAGCAACCTTTCTTCAGCTGCTTTATGGCGCCAGCAGTACTTCTTCAGGCTGCTTTTATGGGAATAGCTGTGTTAGTAGGTATTTCCCATTTACAGTGATCATGGGGATGAAGGGTCATTGTTAAGATAAGGCAATATAACATAGATCTTGTTAAGTCATTAAACTATATTTGAGAAATTGGGCCCTCCATCCTCTAGATTAAGTTTATCAAAATAGACTTGTTAGGATGTTGGAATTCACTATTAGGAATTCAATTGGCTTGAGATGACGGCCGGGGACAACACCCAGATGGGCCTGTCAATAAACTCTGGTAACAGTTTTATTAGTCCGTATAGATTACAATTGTTAACATATAAATGATTCAGCTGGGGCAAGTAAGACACTTTATAGTTAAATGGTTACTATTAAGTGCATTATAAGGTTCATTGTTAACACACCTTGTTTCTCCCCATGTGAAATTAATAAAAGTCACCAGGAAGGACAAACGGTATTCATTACTGCACCAGTTGTTGTTTAAGTAATCTTCCAATTTTACTTCGGAGTCACGTGAGGACTACGATGTAGAACCCCAGCCTACAACGCTGGCAACGGCATGACGTCAACGCATGACGGCGGAAGAGGACTGCGGTAAGGTGCAGCTCCTCGCAGCCGGTCGGAACGCCCGTAGGGTAAGTGAAATTTATAATCGGCCAGTTTTAGGTTACGCTGGGTGACTCCAGCTTTGAAAGTAAAGGAAAATTAACTTAGAGTGCTGTTTTTGAGGCACAAAAAAATTAACGTTTAAAATTTGGAAAAATTCGGGGAAGAAGTTTTCGCGGGGTTAAGAAAGGTCCCGGGGTGATAATAAAGATACGGGACGCGAAACTAGAGTGGACCCCCGGTTTCCGATATCCGCTGGCCACTGATTGACCCATATAGAATTTCCCAGATTCTCCAGAAATGAATAAACCACGGTGCATTTGTTTTCCAAAATAAGTAAAAAGAAAAACTTGGAGGCCCGTGTTTTCTGATGATTCTGAATTATAAAAAGACCCTCCAGACAATTAACATATGTGGCTAAAAATGGAGTCATATGGTTAAAAGTTCTCCAAAATATTATGAACAAGGTCATAGTACCTCATATGAATCCACAAAATCCCTAGGGGTTGTAATAAGATGAATATGGCTGGTGGGCCAAATTGGATTATGAAATAATTCCGGACCACGAGTTGGGCCTGGAAGAAAGTCTCATGGGGTAATATCCCATGGAGTTAGGGCTTGCAGAAGGCAGAACCCTGTTAATGATGAAATGCTTTTTGAAAGCAACCACAAAGTAAAAGAAAAGGCCGATGTGCCTGGATAGCACAAGAGTTTGCTATACTTAAAGGAAGTGGAGAAATATGACATTATTACTTATATGATATTTCCACCAACTTCACAATTCTTGTGATGAATGAACTTATCAGAATTATTAAGCACCAGGCATTTTGTCCTTATTGGAATGCCTTTCGGTGAATTCCGATGATGGGCATCTATGACTCCCAGTAGAGAGCCCAAAAAGTGAAATTCAAAAAGTGCTAACAATTATCTACGCCAATTACAGCATATGGCAGGCAAATGGAGAATCTGGGAAATGGTTTTTTAAGTTTTTTAAGAAACTTTGGGCCTATCATGCAATTTCAATTTATGAAATCAATGCATGAGGAAAATGGCAATTGGCCCATATTTCACCCTAAATTTTTGCAAGCCTGTTTGCCTATAAAAAGTGGAGTTCAAAGCTCCTGGGTATTTGTTTTTGAAAGAAAATCTGCCAAACACCCCTGGAAGCAAGTTGGATGACAAGGCTAAATATTTTTAGCACTATTAAGCCTTGTATTTCTTTGGACAAAGAAAAGGTTTTTTTTGGCCCAAAGGGTTTGAATTCCTTGGTATAATAAGGCAGATATTTGTCAACGAAAATATTATCGTGCTATGCAGGCTAGTGCTTCCCTGCATTCGGAAGGAGAGACCATTACGCTCATATGGGAGAAGGTATTTAAAGACTTCTATCCTTAAAGAAACTGTGGATGAAATCTCCAGTTGGAGGGAGATTGTTAAAAGTTTTTTTACATTATTGCTGGCTTAATATCATTCTGAAAGTTTTTATATTACAAGCATTTTCTCGGGAGCGATTAATTGTTTTTAAATGAAGGGGTCAATTCCTCCTTTAAGCCGAATAAACCTGCTTTATGCTTATGTGTTTTCTGCAGAAGAAAGAATGCAGATTAATGTGAAATTGACAATCTATCCGTAAAGGGTAAATGGGAAAAAATCTGTGAACATAAGCATCATTTGTTCTCTTAAATATTTCGCAGAGATAAGGAAAGATGGTGTTTGTAGAAATTATTCTCGACCTTACAGATTTGAATAAGTTATGTTAAATACCAAACATTTTAAACTGAGACATTTAAAACAAGCAAAATATTTTGATTTCAGGCAGGTTTGTCATATGGCTAAGATTTGATTTGAAAGACGCCCTATATTCCCTATTATTCTGTGGCCATTCATCCATCTCTTTCGGAGATAATTTTTAAAGTTTTATTGGCAGGGGGCAATTGTGGGCAGTTTAAAGCTATGCCAAATGGGATTGAGTTCGGCTCCTAGACTCCTTTTACAAAACTGTTGATACAAGTTTTAGTCTCCTATTTAAGACCACAGTAACACATTGGTAATGGCTTATCTGGATGATATCTGATCATTAATGATAATCATGAATCACTGAGCACTCAGTTCAGTTGCTAAAGCTTTTTTTGAAGACTTGGATTCTTATCCCATCCAATTAAGTCACAGCTGCAGCCAGCACAATCAATAATTCTGGGGTTTGTAATTAACTCATAAACAATGTTTTAATTTTGCCCAACCAGGAAAAGCAAATGATTTTTGCAAAATTTGATTACCTTATTCACAAACCTTTTCCCTTCCATCCGAAGAAGTGGCCAGGCCATTGGGTAAACTGTGGGCAGCATTTTCCGGCAGTGAAATTTGGACCATTACATATTTAAATCTTCAAAGACAAAAATTAAAGCTCTGAAAGAATATGGCAGGTCACGGTGACAGACCTTTATGCATTACAAGAAAAGCAGTGTTGGAATTGCATTGTGGAGTTGAAAATGTCCCAAAAGCTGTTAAGAATATATGGTCTAAACACCTGAAATGGTACTTAAACAAACAGATGCTAGTGCACTCGGATGGGGGGCTACAGATTTTATCCTCCAGTTTTTGGGGTAGATGGAAAGTTGAAAAAGAAAGTGCTACTTCAAGAGTATGGTATTAACTAATTTTGGAATTATTTTGGGAGCCATTTATGGGTTTAAAGCTTATTGTTTGTGCTAAACCAAGTCTACCATGTGTTAATACGTTAGACAATTATACGGCTTGTCCCTACATTAATCACATGGGAGGAATTAAATCAGTATCATGTGAAATTTCTGGTCAACGAGATATGGCAATGGTGTATTGATCTGCAGATATGGGGAAACACACATGCTACATTCCCCAGGGAAAAATAATGGAGTTAGCAGATGAGAGGTCCAGATTTTTAAAGATATTAAAGAATATGCTTTAAGCCAGCAGTATTTTAAAATAGTGTTAGCCGACATTTTTGGGTTGGCCCAGAAATTGGATTTGTTTGCGTCCCTAGGATTACTCCATCAATTGCCCTCATATGTTGTCCTTGGGAACACATCCGGACGCAGTTTTACAGTAAATGTTTTTTCATTACATTGGGAAAGATGATCTTTTATGCTTTTTTCCACATGCTCTTGATTCAGAATGCTTTGAAGAAAATTGAGCAAGATTTCTAACTTCCCGATTGTTATGTTGTTTCCAATTGGCCAACTCCAACCGTGGTTCCTTCCCCAGTTATGCTGAAAATATGATTAAAAGTCCATGCATGCCAGATTCCTAACTGTAATATATATTGAACTAATCCATTGACCTAAGGAAAATTTACCCATTGTAATCATATAGAATTTTGTTAAGCTGCAGGTTTTTGACCAGACCACTACAAGAACTTGGGATTGTCGGACAAAACTATGGAAGTTATTGTGGCATCATGGCGAGATACACACAAAAACAATATATGACACATATTAAGAAAATGGGAAGAATATTTTCACACAGTCAAATATTTTCTGATATTCTGTAGATGTTTACTCATGGTTATGGAATTCCTTGCTAATTTGCACTTTGAGCAACATATTAAGTTACAGTCCATATTAACACTGCACCCGCAGGCACTGGTCGTCCTATTTTAGGACTTATGAGTGAGCAAAAACATATGGGTCACATCCATTGATAGCATCGATTCATGAAAGGGATTTTTTCACATGAATCCGCCAAGACCATAGATATACTGAAATTTGGGGATGTTGAGCATTGTAACTGACTCGCTAAGAAAATGGACTCGCAATTGAAGGTTACCATTGGATTAAGTTGACATTGAAAATTGGTCATTAGTAATGGTCCTGGTTTCAGCTTCTAAGAGTGCAAACTTCACAAAGGTTACGTTTTTCGACTTATGTATGTGACTACAGATAACGTTTTTTTGTGTTTTAGGTTTAGAACGATTAAAGCAAAGCAGACCAGGGAGACTGGATACAAAGGTAATCCTTTCAAGCTTATCATATTGAGCCAGCTTTTGTGTGTGTTAGACATTTTGAACCAATCTATTAAAGTTTTACAGACCACTTTTTTTCGAGGAAAGAAAATACATTACTGCTTTACGCACAAAAGGCCACACCTAATCCCAAAATTTCAGTGTCTCCAAACTATCTCAAAATGGTTGAAACATGTGTTTTGGATTAGCGGGTGTGACGAATGATTGTCTTCAAATCTTCACTGACTCCATTAGGGGCCGGAAGCTACGTCCCCGGCAAAGGGGCAGGCGTACTTCTCCGAGCATATTTTTAAAAATCGCAGGGTGGAGTAAAGAAGGTAACTTTTTCAAAGTTCCTTCAACAACATCTGTTTCACACTATGACAAGCGTGGGCCCGCGGTGTTGGGACACTATAATACATCTGCTTTTGTTTTGCTATTAAATGCCATTTATTTGCTATAATCAGTTGTGTAGTCCCACTTATATCTTTCACTTGTAAGTCATTTTTCCGCGCAAGTTTTAGGAAGGGTGGTATATGGTTTCAACCGATTAAAAAAGTTTTAATTTGTGAAAAGATCTAACATTTGTCTGTTTCATGTACATGTTTAACTTCAGCCGACTGTCGTATGGATTAATTCTACGACATGAAAAACACAAAAGCCTTTACAAACCTTCAGCTATCACTCCACGTGACTCCGAAGTAAAATAGTAAGATTAAACCGAGAACTTACCCTGTTTCCGAAGTTTAGAATCATTATTATTACGAGGAGTTACGATGAGGGAATTTACGTGACCTCCACTCCACCCTCGTAAAATTAATAGATTTCAAATGGTTGGTGTTCTACTAAGTCTCATTTAATGAGCCTATACTATGTTACCCGGCCTCTGGTGTTTCTGTTTTTTTCATGCCGCTGCTTTGAAGTCAAGCCCGTTGCCAAAGCGTGAGGCGGGGTTCTTCACGTAAATCCATCACTAACTCCTCGTAAAATAATGATTCAAACTTCGAACAGGTAAGTTCTCGTTTAATCTTACTATTTAAATTACAAATGTGCTAATGGCCTTAAAAGGAAATTGTGTCCCAGTCAGCGCTTTTTAGCAGGCCTGCTTAGAGGTCTCCCTAATGTAGGAGGATTCATGCTGCGTCAAGTATTATTCTGGACGCGGTGGCCATGGCAAAGTCGGCGTATTACTGAAGCTGCCCGCCAGCAGCACCTTGCATCAGGGCTGCTTAATGGCCTCCCCTCACGTAAAGGAGAAGCATGTGGGATCAGTATAGTCTAATGCCAAGTCTGAGGGTAAGCCAAAAGATACCCAAGGGATTCAGGGCAATAGCCCAGGTCTATGCTTGCCAAGAATAGTTACCATCCCAAACACATAGGCATGAATAACCGCTCTAAGGCGGGGGCCATTACAATGGCCGTCCGAAGATCATCTATTCAGGTAAGACACTTCCATTTGGCGAAACCTGAGAACAAAACCACAAGCTATTGGAACAAAGCAGGTTTCCATAGTTATTGTGATTAAGCGCCCCACGTATATATTGGCATAAGAGTTTACCTTGAAGTTTAGTGGCAGCATGAAGGACCTGACGAGAGGTTTCCACGCACTGAACCTGTGCGAGCTCTACAAACTAAGGGACCCCTTACAGCTTGTAAAAGGTGTTTCACTTAGTTTATAAACATTACAAATGATATGAAGACATTTCAGCTATTTTGAGGGGTCTAATCATGTAAAATGGTCCAGTTCTAGCTTTTCAAGCAGGTTAGAAATGCGCAGGTTTCATAGAAGGACCAAAGATTAGTCTTACAAGACCGTTTCGGAAATCGGGCCACAGTTGCTGTTTACGGCGGGGATTCAAAGTGGCAAATATCATCTCGAGTCTGGAGGTGGAAGCAATTTGCATGATTTGCAAAAAATGTCTGTTGTGGGTATCAACTATCTATAGACCCTACGGGCATCATATGGGTTAAAGAGTGATTGGACAAATGTGCATATTGTGACGCTCAGGTTGCTACATTATGATGATGGCATATGTTAGTGACGAATCAGTTGCAAGTTTTACTTAACAGTAAAGACCATGGGAATGGTTTTTTTCTTTTACATATCTTAAGTTGTCACAGGGAGAATCGTCAAGTATAGGTTAATGGCAACACAGAATTGGTTTTGAATTGCACTTTATATTATGAAATTCTGGTTAATGGAACACCTAACATGGTTCATGTTATATTTCACTGGTTGCAAAAAATAATGGCATTACAGTGGCGAAACATACAATTTCGCTAAAAAGGAGTAGGAAGGACTTTTTTGGCTCCCTCCATTTTGTGTATCAAATTGAGGTTTCAAATAAAGTCATTAAGAGGCCGCTTAAGGTTCCTATTGAGTGGTTATGCACATTTGATTCCTGGTTTGTTGCAAATAATATACCCTTATTTGGTTATTTTTAAACGTAATTTTCTGGTTTCAGCCTGATGCTTGGAAAACACTTGTTGCATGATAAACTCAAATTATGTTCTGCAGGTTAATAAACTGCCCTAAGATTTGGGTTGTTACATCTATCCTTCTATGTGTTCAAAGTTATTTGCAATAGCACCAAACCGTGGAATTTTCTTTACCAGGAGATGAAAGAGTTTGTTATGCTTATGTTCCACGGAAAATTGTTATTGATTACTAAAGTTTCAAGTTCATGCTAAATTATCAGAGGGTGGATATCATAAGTGGATATCAGAGGGTGCTTGCTTGCTTTCCTCAACTACGATGAGAAGCACGTTGGGCACAGTTAATGGTACTGTAACTTAATTTATTGTCAAATTCCCATAGAAATGAAATCTAAGACCATCAGTGTCCGTGCCGTATTATATGTAACAACATTTTGCTTTCCAATGAAAAATGTTGCAGTTTTGTTGTCGGCTAACATAGACATATTCCTTGAAATTAATAAAACTGAGTCTGTATCCTGTTCTTTAATTTGGGAAACTTTAAAAGCCTACTTAAGAGGTCAAATCATATCTTGTACTTCATACGCCAATAAAGAACGTAAGAAGGCAATGGAAACCCTGTTAAAAATCCATCTTGACCCAGGATAGGCAATATTCTGAAGCACCCACCACCCAATTATACAAAAGCTGGCTGATTTTACAAATGAAATGCAATCTTTTATTTTAATTATGAATATGGTGATAAGGCGAGCCAGTTTATGGCTCACCAGCTGAAACGTCAATCCGCATCACGGCTTATTCCTCAGATAAGAGACATACACCAAGACATAACAAGCAATCCAAAAGGAAATAAACAATACTTTCACAGCCTTTTATTCTTCTCTTTACACCCCAGAATTCCCCTTGGATACTATGAATATGGAAACTTTCTTAAATGATTTGGAAATACCCACTCGTGAATTAGACGACTTGAAAATCTGGACCAACCACTTGGGCAGGAAGATATTAATAATGCCATTATGGGCAATGCAGAGTGGTAAAACCCCTGGCCCTGACGGCTACCATTAGAATTTTATAAGAAATTTAAGGATATAAGCTCACACCTGTTCTTTTTAGAAATATTTGAATAAATCTTTGGAAAAGGGTTCATTACCCCCCCCCCCCCCCACTCTTTCACAGGCTTCTATTTCACTTCTTCTTTAAAAAGACAAGGATCCGAACTCAATGTGGATCATACCGCCCCATCTCACTTTTGAATGTAGATGTAAGAGGTTTGGCGAAGGCGCTGGCTTGGCGTTTAGAATGCCAACTTCACAAAATAATCTCAGAAGATCAAACAGTTTCATTAAAAAGTCGTCATTCCTTTTGTAATATCCGTCGATTGGCCAGCGTGGTCTATTCGCCCAGTGCTTCTCTGCGCCCAGAGGCTGTTATCTCTTTGGACGCGGAGAAGGCATTTGATCGAGTGGAGTGGCCATATTTGTTCAGAGTCATGCAGAAATTTGGATTTGGCAAATATTTGTAGCCTGGGTTAAGCTATTATATCATTCACCCTTAGCATGTATACACACAACTTATTTGCCAACTGATTATTTTCAATTAACACGTTAGCACTCGACAAGGCTGCCCATGTCTCCGCTTATTTTTGCCATTGCAATTGAGCCTCTCTCTATCACACTTATGTCAACTACATTATTCCAGTGCATTAGGAGAGGAAACAGGGAACATTGTGTGTCTCTATATGCTGATGACCCTTCTTTATGTGAGCGACCCTATAGCCAGTAGCCCTGCAATTGTGTCCTTGTTGGATCAGTTTGGGACTTTTTCTGGCTATAAATTAAACCTCCAAAAAAGCAAATGCTTTCCCATCAACTTAGCCCTACAGATCCAACAGGAAATCCTGCCCTTTCCCATATCTCAAGAAGGGTTTGTATATTTAGGAATACACATCAACCGCTTTTTCACATCCCAGTTTGCAGCTAACTACATGCCTCAAGATAGCCAAATGAAGGCTGACTTTGAGAAATGGCATAGTCTGCCACTCATTATGGCTGGGAGAGTGCAGTCAGTGAAGATGACTGTACTTCCCAGATTTCTTTACTTGTTCCAATGTTTGCCGGTTTTCCCACCCAAGTCATTTTTTAACTTAGTTAACCAATCTACCATATAACCATATAACAATTACAGCACAGAAACAGGCCCTCTCTGGCCCTTCCAGTCCTGCCGGCCATTTGTTTTCCCCTAGTCCCATCCATCTGCACTCAGACCATACTCCTCCATTCCCTTCACGTCCATATGCCTATCCACTTTACTCTTAAATGTTAAAATCGATCCTGCCTCCACCACTTCTGCTGGAAGCTCATTCCACACAGCCACCACCCTCTGAGTAAAGAAGTTCCCCCTCACGTTAGCCCGAAACTTCTGTCCCTTAATTCTCATATCATGCCCTCTTGTTTGAATCTTCCCTGCCCTCAATGGGAAAAAACGTATCCACGTTAACTCTGTCTAAACCTATAAACTCTATCTATAACCTTTATATTGGGTAAACAAGGTTCCAAAGGTTAATAAGTGGACTCTCCAAAGAGATCGTGAAGTAGGTGGACTGGGCCTTCCTAGCTTTATTAATTATTACTTGGCATCCCAATATCCAAAAGATATTACTCTGGCTCCACCGACCAGATACAGACTGGTGTCTGCTTGAAATCACAATCCTGTTCCTCCTCGTCTCTCCCAGCTTTGGTATATTCCTCCCTGCCATTGGAACCCTCTAGATTTACATCCAGCCCTGTCGTACTATCAACCATCAAAATATTTAACCAATTTCGTTGCCATTATGATCTTACATCAGCTTCAGTTCTGGGTCCCATTCACAGTAAACCATTCATTCCCCCCCCCCTCTACACTTGACTCAACCTTTCGACAGTGGGGTTTGAATGGTCTTATGTCCATTAAGGATTTATACACTAACAACATATTTGATAGTTTCGACTACCTACACAAAACACATGGCCTCCACATAATCATTTCTTTAAATATCTTCAGTTTCGCCATTTTGTCATGAAACAATTTCCTTCTTTTCCTGATCTCCCTCCTGTCACAGTGTTGGATAAACTCACTCGTAACTTTGCAAATAAAGGACTGATCTCTGCAGTATATTCTCGATTGACGTATTTAGGAGATCAAAACCTGAACAAAGTTAAAGCTAGGTGGGAGGATGACCTTGGTATGAACCTGTCTGAGGAATGCTGGACAGAAGCACTGAAAAAAAGTCCACTCCTCGTCATCATGTGCTAGATTGGGGCTCATACAATTTAAAGTTTTACACAGGGTTCATTTAAGCAAAGCCATGCTTGCTAACATATATCCAGGGACGGACGCTGGCTGTGACAAGTCCTCGTTCTCTCCAGCCAATCTCGCTCATGCATTCTGGTCTTGCCCCAAACATGTTAACTACTGGGCAGTGGTATTTAAAACCATCAGTGAAGTCCTTGGGATGACAGTAAGACCTTGCCCGCTTGTAGCTGTATTTGGTGTAGCAGATAAAACCTTCCGTTTAAATACAACCCAGTCTGATATCATTACATTTACATCACTTTTGGCACGTAGGAGAATCTTGCTGGTCTGGAAATCTAACACTCCTCCATCTGCCGTTGCTTGGCTGGAAGACGTCATGTTTTTTTTAAGGCTAGAAAAGATTAAATTCAGATTGAGGGGGTCTGTGAAAACGTTTTTATTTGAAATGGGAAACCCTTTTTTATCATACTTTGAGGGTCTAAAGGAACTACCTGTTGACTGAGGGCACTTGACATTAAGTGGGGATCTGCCTTTATTCTGTTTGTCACTTTATTATTGTTAAAAAGTGTATTTGATTTTGTGATATATTTGGATTGTGAAAAAATAAGCTGCCAAGGGGCATTGAGGGAGGGTGGGTTAGGGTTATTTTGTTTATATTATTACTATTATTATTTATTAAAAACAAAATGGAGGAAAATGTAATACCATACATCAGATGTAATGTTAATTTTTTTTCCTCCAATAAAAAACTATTAATTACAAAAATAAAAATGTATCCCATCTCCTGAAGAGGCAAAGTACTGCTTTTTTGGCGCTATCCCTCCACTCTGCTGTGAGCACATACATGGATCAGTCTGACAGCCCGAGCCGCAGGAGCGGTCTTCTCAGATTCTGTAAAGCAATGAATTGATTAATCATGTAGAGGCTGGTTCCCGAATCGCAGCTGAACCAGCAAAGTTTTATGTTTAGAATAAGTTCTATTATTATTCCCAACATTTGCGGGAAACCATGGCTGCGAAGGCCAGTCAGGCAGTACGAGAACCCAGAAGCGGGATCTTGCTGAATTAATGCAAGGCCCGACTGATGAGGTAAAATGGAGAAATCACATAAAAGAACATTCCTCTCCCATGTAGCGAGAATGCATCTCTCGCCACTGTGATGCCACATGTTTTTACAACTGGTGAATGAGCCTGTATGCAAACATATTGATATTGGGAGCCGTAATATCCTAAAAACACTTCGTGATCCAACATTCATTCTGTATTGTCATTGATTTTACATGATGATACACCAGCGCCAAAAAAGGTTGGGTAAATTATGACAGGATATTTTTACATGATTGCACACATGTGACTAACATATGCCACTACCACAGTGTATCAACTTGGAAACTGAGCATGCAGATTTTGCTTATTCGCACAATAACCCTTTAACCCATAGTATGCACCTAATGTCTATAGGTAGTTGATACCAATAACTGAAGAATTTGGTGATTCATGCAAATCCATCCACCTTCGTTACTAGAGATGGCATTTGTAAATTCCCATCTTTGAGCACAATATAACTGAAGATTATTTGACCAAAACTACTGGAGCAATGCTGAATATAGTTCGATCACCATTGTGACTTTGGTAGCTTCAGCTGGTAATAGCATAGGTCTATTAACAATGACCTATATGGCACTTGAGAGGTTACTACTTGCACATTGAAAGTTCTGATAAAGCAAGGCCCAATTGTACAGCTGAAACACAGTTGCTATATTGCCAATTTACACTTGATGAATTCCCTGCCACAGCGGGCAGTGGAGGCCAAATCACTGGATGGATTTAAGAGAGAATTAGATAGAGCTCTGGGGGCTAGTGGAATCAAGGGATATGGCGAGAAGACAGGCGTGATCATGATGAATGGCGGTGCTGGTTCGAGGGCCAAATGGCCTCCTACTGCACCTATTTGACATGTTTCTATGTTTTTATGCATAGAAGACTGCTTGATAACATGGTTGTTACATGCTTCTATTAATTCCAACTTGTTGCCTCAGGGAAGTCCAAACCATGCTTGGTACCCTTGTATACTGTTTAATAATAACCCATCACATGTTGTCATTTTAGTATAACTGATCTGAATCTCATGGTATCATTGTCATTTGTTCAAAACAAGTGTAAATATTACCACTTGTAAATGGTCCACTTACCCCATGTTTCGGATGAACCAGACCCACCTACCTCCATGGTTACCGGTGGTTTTATGGTAAGCCCAAAGGCCCCTGATGTGGGTTCTATCCCCATCCTTGATTGGAGAGTAGGAATGGTAGTGTATGTGAATTCCATATTTCCTGACACCGGCTTGGCCCTTGGCCTGAGAGACCTCTGCCCAGCTTTCAAGTGGCCATCAGCTTCAGTGAACCTTACTGCCGATGAGGCATGGGGGTGTCATTGCCGATACGGTGAAGCTTGCTTTCTCATCCAGTTATACCTGTTGGATAGGTCTTACCTGTAGAGAAGATTCGGAGGCTGGTTTCATTTGATAGCTCTGTTCATTACCGGCACTTGTAGAATGAGGGTAAATCTGGCCCCTTCCGGGTTTTCTGCCTCTTCGCTTGTGAGCATATTCTTGCACTCCCCTCCATAGAGAGGGAGACTCGTAGACAACCCAGAGACAGTTGCTGTCGCAGGCCCCTGAGGACACCTGCCCTGACATGGCCCTTTGGCCTATATCAATATATTGCTCTGGGCCAGACTGAAACTGACCCTGGATGCTCCCATCCTCAGAGAGGGAGACATTGTGCAGCCGTGATACAGGTGCCGCTGCCAGCGGTTACTCCATTGTACCCGGGCTCAGATACTGCTCTTCTTTGGAGCATATATCTTTGGAGCAACCTCTCCATCAGGTGCTCCAGGTGGGTTTTAGGCATCCACAGACGCGACCAATAGAAGGAGGGGAACCCTCCTGGCTCGACTTGCCCGGGTCCCAAGACTTGACCGGCTTCCTGGTGGTTTAACCTCTTTTCTGGGGGACCCATAGTGGTCCGTGAGTTGCTGACCCCATTGTCAGCGACTGGGGTAGCGAGACCGGCTACTGCCAGTTTTCCCCTTATTTGGGGAGACCTTAGCGGTCTGGGAGATACTGACCCCATTGTCAGCGAGACCGGCTAGTGGCAGTCTAACCCATTTTTCTGGAGAACCATTGCTGACCTCATAGTGAGCGACTGTGGTAGCGAGACTGGTTTACTGCCAGTCTAACCCCTTTACCTCAGACCATTGTGGTCTGGGAGCTGCTGACTCCACAGTGAGGGACGGGGGTTGCAAGACCAACTTTCACTTGCTCTACCTCCATACTGGGAAAACCCCCACTCGCACTCCCCTCCTGGGTGTCGCTGACCTACCTCCTTGTCAGCGACTTCGGAGCGAACCCGACGGCCGCCGGCTACCCGCGCTTCTGCGGTCCAGACCGGGATCCCCCCACGGCCCATAACCGGTTTCCCCCGCGTCCCTACGAGGAGCTTCCTGCAATACAAAAACCAACCCTAGAAATAAGTTTGAACGTATTTTCCAGGTTTAAACTTACCACTGGCAGGAGCAGCGCTAGTCAGTCGTTGTACAATGTGCTAGATGTAATGACGCACATGCGGGCTGATGGCCTTCTTCACGTAGTCATTCATGTGACTCCGGAGTAAAATTTAGTGCGCTACCTAGCTATCCAGTATTTAGATCACTCTAGCTAGCTACCTAGCTATCCAGTATGTAGCTCAGTCTTGCTATCTACCGAGCTATCCTGTATTTAGCCATCTAGCTAACTACCTAGATATACAGGATATAGCTATCTAGCTGGCTCAATTGTGATCATGTATTGTCTTTCTGCTAACTGGTTAGCACGCAGCTAAAGTTTTTCTCTGTACTTCAGTACACGTGAGAATAAATCAATGAGAGGGAAATAAGTATATGAGATTGTTATGTGGATTGGTGTAACAACACACCAGTTGTTGCTGTAACGCTTCAGTTGTTGTTGCTCATATTGTATTGCTCCTTTACAGGTGCTCTCCCCTAAATCTACCCTAAATATACAGATGCCTTCCCTGCTGAACCATTTAGAGGTGCCCTCCCCTAATTCACCATTTACAGATGCCCTCCTAATTCACTATTTAAAGGTGCTCTCCCCTAAATCTACCTCCCATTTCCGCCAAATCCTAAATCCACAGTTACAGGTGCCCTTCCCTAACCGCCCCCTCCTATTTCTAGGCACCCTCCCCTGTATGTAGCCATGTAGCTAGCATTATGTGTCATGTAATTTTATCGCTTTTCATGAAGGTTTGTCACTTTTCGCATGCTGAACTTTTGTCGCTTCTCGCATGCTGCCACTTGATCACTTTTCGTGTGCTGAAGTTTCATCGCCATTCATGTCCTGAAATGTTGTTGTTTTATGAGTGCTTCATTTTCAACACTTTTCATGTCCTGAAGGTTTGTCGCTTTTCGCATGCTGAATTTTTGTCACTTTTCGCGTGCTGAATTTATACAGCTTTCAATGTGATGAATTTTATTTGCAGTTTGCGTCCTGATGTTTCGTCACTTTTTGCATCCTGAATTTTTGTGCATTTCATGTCCTAAAATTTAGTCGCTTTTCGCATCCTGAAATATTTCCCTTTTTGCTTTCTGAATTACATCGCATTTCATGTACTGAATTTTCAAAGCTTTTAGCATGGTGAAATGTTGTTGCTTTTCACATTTAGAGATAATATATATAAGCATCTGGATAAACAGGGTCCGATCAGGAACAGTCAACATGGATTTGTGCCTGGAAGGTCATGTTTGACAAACCTTCTTGAATTTTTTGAAGTGGTAACTAGGGAAATTGATGAGGGTAAAACAGTGGATGTTGTCTATATGGATTTCAGTAAGGCCTTTGACAAGGTTCCCCATGGAAGGTTGGTTAAGAAGGTTCAATCTTTGGTTGTTAATGGCGGACTAGCAAGATGGATTCAACAGTGGCTGAACGGGAGATGTCAGAGAGTAATGGTGGATGGCAGTTTGTCAGGTTCGAAGACGGTGACCAGTGAGGTGCCTCAGGGATCTGTGTTGGGTCCACTGTTGTTTGTCATGTACATCAATGATCTGGATGAAAATTGGATAATTAAGTATGCAGATGATACTAAGATAGATGGTGCTGTGGATAATGAAGTAGATTTTCAAAGTCTACAGAGAGATTTGGGCCATTTGGAAAAGTGGGCTGAAAGATGGCAGATGGAGTTTAATGCTGATAAGTGTGAAGTGTAACATCTTGGCAGGACAAATCAAAATAGGACGTACATGGTAAATGGTAGGGAATTGAGGAATGCTGCGGAACAGAGGGATCTAAGAATAACTGTGCATAGTTCCCTGAAGGTGGAATCGCATGTTGATAGGGTGGTAAAGAAAGCCTTTGGAGTGCTGGCCTTTATAAATCAGAGCATTGAATATAGGAGTAGGGAAGTAATGTTAAAATTGTACAAGGCATTGGTAAGACCAATTCTGGAGTATGGTGTACAATTCTGGTCACCTAGTTATAGGAAGGATGTCAACAAAATAGAGAGAGTACAGAGGAGATTTACTAGAATGTTGCCAGGGTTCCAGCAACTATGTTACAGAGAAAGGTTGAATAAGTTAGGTCTTTATGCTTTGGAGCGCAGAAGGTTAAGGGGGGACTTGATTGAGGTCTTTAAAATGATGAAAGGGATAGACAGAGTTGACGTGGATACGTTTTTCCCATTGAGGGTAGGGAAGATTCAAACAAGAGGGCATGGCATGAGAATTAATGGACAGAGGTTTCGGGGTAACGTGAGGGGGAACTTCTTTACTCAGAGGGTGGTGGCTGTATGGAATCAGCTTCCAGCAGAAGTGGTGGAGGCAGGATCGATTTTAACATTTAAGAGTAAAGTGGATAGGTATATGGACATGAAGGGAATGGAGGGGTATGGTCCGAGTGCAGGTAGGTGGGACTAGGGGAAAACAAATGGTCGGCACGGACTGGAAGGGCCGAGAGGGTCTGTTTCCGTGCTGTAATTGTTATATGGTTATATGGTTTCACATCCTGAAATTTAGTTTCATTTCGCTTCTTGAATTTTTGTCACTTTTCTTTTTTTTATATAAAATATTTTCAATCAAAGTAATTACATATTCAGAAGAAATAATATAAGATCAAATAAAAAGAAAACATTATCGTCACATACATTCTTAATATTTTTAAAATTTACAATCAATCTTATTTATACTTCTATTTTTTTTATTTTATAACAATAGGAAATAGAGATAGGTAATAAAGAGAAAGAAATAAAAAAGATAAATTAAATGAGTAGAGTATTAAACAAGATATTCTTCATTGGAGATATATTCATGATCTATTGTATATAATACTTCATCTATTCCTTCATTCAGGCTTAAATATTCAATCATTGGAGACCATATTCCTCTGAATTGATCCAACCTGTCCATCAGGACAAGTCTCAATCGTTCAAGGTGAAGTGTCTCCGACATTTCTGTAATCCACATTTTAATTGTAGGGGATATGGGACCTTTCCAAAATCTTAGTATTAATTTTCTACCAATTATTAAACTATAACCAATAAAAATTATTTGTTGTGTTGTTAATATCTAATATTCCCAATATGATTAATTTTGAGTCTGGAATTAAATTTGCATTTTACTTCGGGGTCACGTGAGTAACTACGTGAATAGAAGCCCGTACAGCCGTCCGTGCGTCATTACGTCAGACGCTCGTGCAGTCGACTGTGGAGCAGCGCAGCTCCTCCAACGGTAAGTCTAAAAAAGTTTCAGGTAAGTGCTATTTCTTACCTGTTCTAGGTTTCCTTCAGGAACCTCCGGGGTTCTTGCGGGATGGTCGCGTGGCCGACGAGTGAACCAGCCTAGGGCTTTGGGGGGGAAACCCTGGTCCGACCGCGGGAGCGGGGAGCTGGCGAATGTTGGGTTTGCGATCGGAGTCACTGATAACGCGGTCAGTGACTCCACATGTTGGGTTCCCGGGGAGGGGATACCCGAGAATAGTGCGGTTCCAGACCGCAGTAGTCCCTAGGGGTTGGGGCTTAACGGACCTGAAAGGTCAGCCTGAGTTCCCGGTGGTGGAGAAACTTAACTGTATGCGGTTCCCAGACCGGAGTAGTCCCTAGGGGTTGGGGCTTAACGGACCTCAACGGTCAGCCTGAGTTCCCGGTGGTGGGGAAACCCAAGTGTTTGCGGTTCCCAGACCGCAGTAGTCGCCAAGAAATGGGGTTTAATTCAAGTTAATGAGTAACCCGGGTGCCCGGGGATTGATTCCCAGGGAGGGGAAATTCACTTATGGGGTTCCCTAACCACAATAATGCCCAGGATATGGGGACAGTTGACAAAATAGTCAGAGTAATTAAGAAAGATTTTTGGTAGGTTCACCTCTGCGAATGAATTTAGAGAAACTCCTTTAGGCAGGAGGTGGATCAGTAGTAAAGTTATGGGGAATACCAAGTTATGTCAGTACCAGCCTATGGGAGAGGTTGTGCCAAAAGTACCTTTGGGAAGGGCTGCATCATGGGAATGCCAAGTTATGGCAGTGCCGGCCTATGGGAGAGGTTGTGCCAGCAGTACCTTTGGGAAGGGCTGCATCATTGGAATGCCAAGTTATGGCAGGCGAGCCTATTGGAGAGGCTGTGCCAGCAGTACCTTTGATCAGGACTGCTCATGGGGATGCCAAGCTATGGCAGGCTAGCCTATTGGAGAGGCGATGCCAGCAGTACCTTTGCTCAGGACTGCTCATGGGAATGCCAAGCTATGGCAGGCTAGCCTATTAACAATATAACAATATAACAATTACAGCACGGAAACAGGCCCTCTCTGGCCCTTCCAGTCCGTGCCGACCATTTGTTTTCCCCTAGTCCCATCTACCTGCACTCAGACCATACCCCTCCATTCCCTTCACGTCCATATACCTATCCACTTTACTTTTAAATGTTAACATCGATCCTGCCTCCACCACTTCTGCTGGAAGCTCATTCCACACAGCCACCACCCTCTGAGTAAAGAAGTTACCCCGAAACTTCTGTCCCTTAATTCTCATGTCATGCCATCTTGTTTGAACCTTCCCTACCCTCAATGGGAAAAACGTATCCACGTTAACTCTGTCTATCCCTTTCATCATTTTAAAGACCCCAATCAAGTCCCCCCTTAACCTTCTGCGCTCCAAAGAATAAAGACCTAACTTGTTCAACCTTTCTCTGTAACATAGTTGCTGGAACCCTGGCAACATTCTAGTAAATCTCCTCTGTACTCTCTCTATTTTGATGACATCCTTCCTATAACTAGGCGACCAAAATTGTACACCATACTCCAGAATTGGTTCTTACCAATGCCTTGTACAATTTTAAACATTACTTCCCTACTCCTATATTCAATGCTCTGATTTATAAAGGCCAGCACACCACAGGCTTTCTTTACCACCCTATCTACATGCGATTCCACCTTCAGGGAACTATGCACAGTTATTCCTAGATCCCTCTGTTCCACAGCATTCCTCAATTCCCTACCATTTACCATGTACGTCCTATTTTGATTTGTCCTGCCAAGATGTAGCACTTCACAATTAACAGCATTAAACTCCATCTATTGGAGAGGCTGTGCCAGCAGTACCTTTGCTCAGGACTGCTCATGGGGATGCCAAGCTGTGTCAGGCTAGCCTATTGGATAGGCTGTGCCAGCAGTACCTTTGCTCAGGAATGCTACAGGGGAATGCCAAGTTATGGCAGGCTAGCCTATTGGAGAGGTTATGCCAGCAGCACCTTTGCTCAGGGCTGCTTCATGAAAACGCCAAATCTATGGCAAATACTATGGGAAAGGCCGCGCCAGCAGCACCTTTCTTCAGGGCTGCTTTATGGGCGCCAGCAGTACCTTCTTCAGGGCTGCTTTATGGGAATAGCTGTTTAGTAGGGTATTCCCATTTACAGTGATCATGGGGGATGAGGGGTCATTGTTAGGATAAGGCAATATAACAGGATCTGTTAAGTCTTAAACTATATTTGAGAAATTGGGCTCCTCCTCCTCCTCTTGGGCTAGATTAAGTTTATCAAATAGACTTGTAGGATGTTGGGATTCATTTTTAGGTATTCAATTGGCTGAGATGACGGCCGGGGCAACAGATGGCTGTCAATAAACTCTGGTAACAGGTTTACTAGTCGTTAGATTAATTGTTAAAAGTATAGATGTGATTCAGCTGTGCAAGTAAGACAACTTATCTTGTTAAATGGTTAACTATTAAGTGCATTATAGGTCATTGTTAACACACCTTGTTTCTCCATGAGAAATTAATAAAGTCACAAGGATGGACAAACGGTATTCATTACTGCTCCAGTTGTTGTTAAGTAAATCTTCAATTAAATTACATTATGGTGCTAATGGCCTTAAATAGGAAATTGTGTCAGCAGCGCTTTTAGGCCTGCTTAAGGTCTCCTCATGTAGGAGGAGAGCATGCTGCGTCAGTATTATTCTGACGCTGGGGCCATGGCAAAGTCGGCGTATTGCTGAAGCTGCGCCAGCAGCACCTTGTATCAGGGCTGCTTAATGGCTCCCTCACGTAAGAGGAGAGCATGTGGGATCAGTATAGTCTAATGCCAAGTCTGAGGATAGAGCCATAGAGCATACCCAAGGGATTCAGGGCATATGCCCAGAGGTCTATGCTTGGCCAGAAAGTTACCATCCCAAACACATATGCAGTGAATACCGCTCTAAGGGGGGCATTACAGTTGGCCGTCGAAATCTTCTATTCAGGTAAGACATTTCCATTGTCGAAACCTGAAGGACAAAGCACAGACTATTGGAACGAGCAAGGTTTCATAGTTTTGGTGATTATGCGGCCCACGTATATATTGGCAGTAAGAGGTTCACTGAAGTTAGTGGCAGCATGAAGGCTGACCAGAGGTTCCACGCACTGTACCTGTGCTACTCTACAATTAAGGGACCACTTACAGCTTGGTAAGGTGTTCACTTAGTTAAACATTACAAATGATTGAGACATTATCAGCTATTTGAGGGGTCTAATCATGTAAAATGGTCTGTTCTAGCTTTTCAAGCAGGTTAGAATTGCGCAGGTTCAGTAGAAGGACCAAGATTGTCTTACAAGACCGTTTCGGAAATCGGGCCACAGTTGCTGTTTACGGCGGATTCCAAGTTGCAAATATCATCTCGAGTCTGGAGGTGGAGCAGATTTGCATGATTTGCAAAAAAATGTCTGTTGTGGGTATCAACTATCTATAGACCCTACGGTCATCATATGGGTTAAAGAGTGATTGGACAAATGTGCATATTGTGACGCTCAGGTTGATACATTATGATGATGGCATATGTTAGTGATGAGGGTGCAATCAGTTAAAGACCCATGGAATGGTTACATATCTTGTTGTCACAGGAGAATCGTCAAGTATAGGTTAATGGCAACACAGAATTGGTTTTGAATTGCACTATGTTATGAAATTCTGGTTAATGGAACACCTAACATGGTTCATGTTTATTTCACTGGTTGCAAAATAGTGGCATTACAGTGGCGAAACATACAATTTCGCTAAAAGGAGTAGGAAGGACTTTTATGGCTCCCTCCATTTTGTGTATCAATTGAGGTTTCAAATAAAGTCATTAAGAGGCCGCTTAAGGTTCCTATTGAGTGGTTATGCACATTTGATTCCTGGTTTGTCGCAAATAATATACCCTTATTTGGTTATTTTTAAACGTAATTTTCTGGTTCAGCATGAGGCTTGGAAAACACTTGTTGCATGATAAACTCAAATTATGTTCTCCAGGTTAATAAACTGCCCTAAGATTTGGGTTGTTACATCTATCCTTCTATGTGTTCAAAGTGTTTGCATAGCACCAAACCGTGGAATTTTCTTTTCCAGGAGATGAAAGTTTGTTATGCTTATGTTCCACGGAAAATGTTATTGATTACTAAAGTTTCAAGTTCATGCTAAATTATCGTTTGTTAATTATGGAGTTATACGGCCATTAATTGGGTTATCAAGGGGTAGGTTTCAACATGGGTCCCAGGACCAATATAATGCCATTTGTGAACACTGTTTCACCAGGAGGCTGCAGCTATACCCTTAAATATGGCTGGAGTTTATTAGGTAGTTATCCTTCTGGCACTGGTTTAGTGCAGCATAAGACGTGACATGAGAATTAAGGGACAGAGGTTTCGGGGTAACATGAGGGGGAACTTCTTTACTCAGAGGGTGGTGGCTGTGTGGAATGAGCTTCCAGCAGAAGTGGTGGAGGCAGGATCGATTTTAACATTTAAGAGTAAAGTGGATAGGTATATGGACGTGAAGGGAATGGAGGGGTATGGTCTGAGTGCAGGTAGATGGGACTAGGGGAAAACAAATGGTCGGCACGGACTGGAAGGGCCGAGAGGGCCTGTTTCCGTGCTGTAATTGTTATATGGTTATTATATGGTTATAATTGTGATCGTTCAGGATGATAACGTCTGTAAATTTATAATATATAATATTATGTTATAAATACTTGAGCAGACCAGAAGGGGGTCGGGTCTCAAAATAGTCACAGGCATACCAGGGGATCTTTGATAAGGTAAGCACACATATATACAACAATAAGTCAAGGTCATCAAGAGCTTGGAGTTCTGGACTAGCAATGTCGTTAGTCACAATAAATAAATAAATAGATACATAAATAAATAATTTGGGAGAACTTATTGTTCAGGCCATTCCAGATGAGGAAAACAGAGTTGTGTTATGTACTAATGGATTCTGATTCCAGATCTCATTCCACCAGGGCTGCTACAACATCAGCAGCAAGGGTATTTATGTTCCGCTGGGTCGCATCGTTACGGCTGCAGCATGGTCCAACGAACGGCTCTCCAAACATCTGTAATGACCCATTGCTGACCCTGGGTTATTAACTCTATTTATGTTCTGGTTATATTTTCCATCTGGGTGAGAGGTGGAAATATTATTGTTTCATTTAAACAGCATCAGCATGTTTTACATCTGTGTTATGACTGTATGCATTATGAATGTTTCCCTTCATTTGTCAATGAAACAGGTGTGGTTGTGTACACTGGTTTCTCACGGCATGATATCACAGAGCTTTGAAGTCTTCACGTAGTCACTCACGTGACTCCGAAGTAAAATAGTAAGATTAAACGAGAACTTACCAGTTTGAAGTTTGATCTTTATTTTATGAGGAGTCGAGTTGAGGCACTACGTGCCCTCCGCTCCCAGCCCTCATAGATCTCATCTGGTAGTTCTAGTCTTTGTTATCTTACCATTATACTTCAGTCATTATTATCTGTGATTTCACGCCGTTGCTTTGAAGATTGACGCACGGACGGCAGTACGGGCTTCTATTCACTAGACTCGACTCCTCATAAAAAAAGATCAAACTTCAAACTGGTAAGTTCTCGTTTAATCTTACCATTAACTACAATTGAGATTATCTTAAAAATGTCTGTCCAAAAATTAGTAATTTTTATACATTTTGTAAATGAATGCGTTAAATTAGCTTCTAATTGTTGACATTTGTCACATATAGCGGAAACATTTGAAAAAAATATATTTAATTTGGATTTTGAGAAATGTAATCTATGTATAACTTTAAATTGTATCAAGGAGTGTCTGCAATTTTCGCAGGCTGAATTTTCGTTGCTTTTCGTGTGCTACAATTTTGTTGCTTTTCACATAGAGATAATATATATAAGCTTCTGGATAAACAGGGTCTGATCAGGAACAGTCAACATGGATTTGTGCCTGGAAGGTCATGTTTGACAAACCTTCTTGAATTTTTTGAAGCGGTAACTAGGGAAATTGATGAGGGTAAAGCAGTGGATGTTGTCTATATTGATTTCAGTAAGGCCTTTGACAAGGGTTCCCCATGGAAGGTTGGTTCAGAAGGTTCAATCTTTGGGTGTTAATGGCGAATAGAGTAGCAAGATGGATTCAACAGTGGCTGAATGGGAGATGTCAGAGAGTAATGGTGGATGGTGTTTGTCAGGTTGGAAGCCGGTGACCAGTGGGGTGCCTCAGGGATCTGTGTTGGGTCCACTGTTGTTTGTTATGTACATCAATGATCTGGATGATGGGGTGGAAAATTGGATAAATAAGTATGCAAATGATACTAAGATAGGTGGTATTGTGGATAATGAAGTAGATTCTCAAAGTCTACAGAGAGATTTGGGCCATTTGGAAAAAGTGGGCTGAAAGATGGCAGATGGAGTTTAACGCTGATAAGTTGTGAAGTGCTACATCTTGGCAGGACAAATCAAAATAGGACGTACATGGTAAGGGTAGGGAATTGAGGAATGCTGTGGAACAGAGGGATCTAGGAATAACTGTGCATAGTTCCCTGAAGGTGGAATCGCATGTAGATAGGGTGGTAAAGAAAGCCTTTGGTGTGCTCGGCCTTTATAAATCAGAGCATTGAATATAGGAGTAGGGAAGTAATGTTAAAATTGTACAAGGCATTGGTAAGACCAATTCTGGAGTATGGTGTACAAGTTTTGGTCGCCTAGTTATAGGAAGGGGATGTCAACAAAATAGAGAGAGTACAGAGGAGATTTACTAGAATGTTGCCAGGGTTCCAGCAAACTATGTTACAGAGAAAAGGTTGAACAAGTTAGGTCTTTAATTCTTTGGAGCGCAGAAGGTTAAGGGGGGGACTTGATTGAGGTCTTTAAAATGATGAAAGGGATAGACAGAGTTGACGTGGATAAGCTTTTCCCATTGAGGGTAGGGAAGATTCAAACAAGAGGGCATTGACATGAGAATTAAGGGACGAAGTTTAGGGGTAACGTGAGGGGTTCCCCAGTCTTTACTCAGAGGGTGGTGGCTGTGTGGAATGAGCTTCCAGCAGAGGTGGTGGAGTCAGGATCGATTTTAACATTTAAAAGTAAAGTGGATAGGTATATGGACGTGAAGGGAATGGAGGGGTATGGTCTGAGTGCAGGTAGATGGGACTAGGGGAAAACAAATGGTCGGCACGGACTGGAAGGGCCGAGAGGGCCTGTCTCCGTGCTGTAATTGTTATATGTTATATGGTTATATGGTTATCCTCAAATTGTGTCGCTATATGTATCCTGAAGTTTTGTCACCTTTCGCACCCTGAATTTATGCCGCTTCTTGTGTGCTGATTTTCATTGTTTTTCGTGTGCTGAATTGTTAGAAACATAGAGACATATAAATTAGGTGCAGGAGGCAGGCCATTGGGCCCTTCGAGCATGCACCGCCATTCAATATGATCATGGCTGATCATCCAATTCAGTATCCTGTACCTGCCTTCTCTCCATACCCCCTTCAGCCACAAGGGCCACATCCAACTCCCTCTTAAATATGGCCAACGAACTGGCCTCAACTACCTTCTGTGGCAGAGAATTCCACAGATTCACCACTCTCTGTGTGAAAAACGATTTTCTCATCTCGGTCCTAAAAGACTTCCTCCTTATCCTTAAACTGTGACCCCTTGTCCTGGATTTCCCCCACATCGGGAACAATCTTCCTGCATTTAGCCTGTCCAACCCCTTAAGAATTTTGTAAGTCTCTATGAGATCACCCCTCAATCTTCTAAATTCCAGCGAGTACAAGCCAAAAGTTGTAGTAGTTTTTCATGTCCTGAAATTTCATCACTTTTTGCGTCCTGAAATATTGTTGCATTTAGCGTCCTGAAATTTCTTTGTTTTTTGAGTCCTGAATTCTTGTTAATTTTTGTGTGCTGAATTTTCGTTGCTTCATGTGTCCTGAACTTTTGTCACTTTTTGCATCCTGAATTTACATCGCTTTTGTTGTTTTAAATTTTCGTCGCCTTTTGCATCCTGAAATTTAATCATTTTTCATGTGCTGAATTTTTGTCGCTTTTAGTGTGCTAAAATTTAGTTGATTTTCGCGTCTCGAAGTTTCATCACTTTTCGTGTTCTGAATTTTCGTCGCTTTTCACATGCTAAATTTTCATCACTTTTCAAGTGCTGAAATTTCGTCGCTTTTCACATCCGCCATTTTTGTCGCTTTTAGTGTCCTGAATTTTCGTTGCTTTTCGCATCCTGAAGGTTCGTTGCTTTCCGTGTGCTAAATGTTTGTCTCTTTTCACATGCTGAATTTTCGTCACTTTTCCTGTGCTGAAATTTCATCATGTATTGTGTGCTGAAATGTTGTCGCTTTATGCGTCCTGAAATTTTTTCGCTTTTCTCATCCCAAATTTACGTCGCTTTTGGCGTTTTGAAATTTCGTTGCCTTTCCCGGCCTGAATTTTCGTAACTTTTCGTGTGCAGAAATATCGTCACTTTTCGGTGTGTTAGGCACCCCCCCTCCCCCACCCCCCTCCCCCCCCCCCGGTGAATGCTATGTACTTACCTCTTCTGTTTCTCTCCTGAGTGCAGGCCCCGTGATTGGGAGTCAGGAATCAAGGGGTTAAGGGCTCCTGTACCCGAATTGGCCAATCTGACTCAAGCTTCCGATGAGTCAGTGACAGGTGACTCATCAGAAGCTTAAATATCAGGAGCTCCCAGAATTCTCTCTCTCTTCGTGGACACTGACTAGTGAACAGGCTGCGGGTGTGAACTGCAGGAGGCCTGGCCACATGGCATAGAACTTTGTGTATTGTTACTTATATTTGTCAATAAATATTGAATTGGGACGGATAAGGGCTGACCTGAGGGTTTTCGTGTATTTTGTTTCAGGGTTATCTCTATTTAAGCAGGTTAGAGACTCTAGTTCGACGGCCCATTGAGAGGCTGGCTGGAGCACCGTTATCTTTGTTTGTTAGTCTATTCTTGTCCCTGACTGTGTTGTTTGAATCAGGTTTGGGTTTTTGTCTTACCTTAAATAAATTAAAGACTATTTTCCTGAACTTGAACCTGGTTTTTGACTATGTTACGCAGCTCTGAAGTACCTGCATTCAGGAGTCTTAACAAAATGGGGCTCGTCCTAAGCTTTGACGACCCTAGACAGTTTTGCGGTTTTTTTTTGGTAGGCTTCTGGTGATTGAGGAAGTCTGTGGTGTGAGGGTATTTTTTTCCTCATGCGTTTGTGGTAACATTTGTGCCCAGGGTTTGGCTGGTGGTTTGGTCCTATATTTGATATGTAGTTTAAAGTGGAGGAATGTACTGAGGCTCCTAGTCGGGAGTTGTTTGATAAATGTACGAAGGAGCATTTGTGTCTGCTGGCAGAGAGCTATAAGGTGCTTATTGATAAGCATTTGAAGAAAGAGTCGATAAAGTCAGTGTTATGGTCTGAATTGGTGAGGAAGGGGGTATTGCCTGCTGGTGCAGACAGTGCTCTATCTTATACACAGCCTGGTCAGGAAATGGGGGACCTCATTCGATTGAACATCGAAAAGAGCTTGAAATGAAAAAGATGGAGTTGGAGCTTGAAATGAAAAAGAAGGAATTAGAGTTTGAAATGAAAAAGAAGGAATTTGTGCTTGAAATGAAAAAGGAGGAGAGGGCCTTAAGAGAGAAGGAGCCCATGCTTGAAATGAAAGGCCTTGAGCTGCGGGAGACGGATTTGAATGCCTCCCGAATTTCTTCTAGGGAACGGGAGTTTGATATCAGCAAGAACATCCGCCTGGTTCCCCCGTTTAATGAGAAGGATGTGGACAAGTATTTCGCAGTGTTTGAACGGACGGCTTCGTCCTTGAAGTGGCCTAGGGACATGTGGTCCTTGCTATTGCCTTGTGGGTAAAGCACAGGAGGTGTACTCGTCTTTATCTGTTGACAACAGTCGTGGCGATGAGTGTGTGAAGTCTACGGTTTTAAGGGCTTATGAATTAGTTCCAGAGCCCTACCGGCAGAAGTTCCGGCGCTTTAGGAAGTTTGATAGTCAGAATTACGTGGAGTTTGCTTGGGAGAAGGAGGCACTTTTTGACAGGTGGTGCGCTTCTCAAGGAGTGAAGGATTTCAGCAGCTGCGGGCCTTCATAACCATATAACAATTACAGCACGGAAACAGGCCCTCTCGGCCCTTGCAGTCCGTGCCGACCATTTGTTTTCCCCTAGTCCCATCTACCTGCACCGAGACCGTACCCCTCCATTCCCTTCACGTCCATATACCTATCCACTTTACTTTTAAATGTTAAAATCGATCCTGCCTCCACCACTTCTGCTGGAAGCTCATTCCACACAGCCACCACCCTCTGAGGAAAGAAGTTCCCCCTCACGTTACCCCTAAACTTCTGTCCCTTAATTCTCATGTCATGCCCTCTTGTTTGAATCTGCCCTACCCTCAATGGGAAAAACGTATCCACGTCAACTCTGTCTATCCCTTTCATCATTTTAAAGACCTCAATCAAGTCCCCCCTTAACCTTCTGCGCTCCAAAGAATAAAGACCCAACTTGTTCAACCTTTCTCTGTAACATAGTTGCTGGAACCCTGGCAACATTCTAGTAAATCTCCTCTGTACTCTCTCTATTTTTTTTTTAATGGAAGACTTTAAGAACTGTCTCCCTGAGAGGGTTGCTACTCACCTTAATGAGCAGAAGGTGATGGAGGTGTCTAAGGCCGCGCTGTTAGCAGATGAGTATGTGTTGACTCATAAAACTGAGTTTGTTGGGCGATCCTATAGTTTTGGTGCACGGCCATTTAATCGTGGTGGTGTAGCCGGTGGCAGTGCCAAAGCTGTGTCTGTCCCTGTAAGTGTCAGCGCATTGATACAGGGGGAGGTCCGAGCTGATAAGGTTGACGGAGATTTCAGGAATAAGGAAGGTCCTGTGTGCTACTATTGTAAAGGGAGCGGGTACATCTTAAATTAGTGTCCCGTCCTGCACAAGAAAAATGCAAAGCCTATGGCTTTGGTGCATACACAAAAAGCACCTGTGGTTCCTGGGACACCTGCGTCTGATGAGTGTAGGAATTATTCTGCGTTCATCACGAAAGGTTTTGTTTCTCTAGAGCATGGGGGTCACAGAGTTCCAGTATCTATCTTGCGTGATACTGGTGCTACGCAGTCCTTTATTTTGGATAGTGTGCTGCCGTTTTCTGGGGAGTCATCGGTTGTGTCCTGTGTCCCTGTGGTAGGATTCGGGTTGGAAGACATGGTGTGCCTTTGCATACCATGAGTCACGAGCGTGTTGTTTTCAGGCCGGGTAATTGTTGGGTTACGGCCGTGTTTTCCCGTTGGGGGAGTTCCTGTGATTTTGGGGACTTCTTGGCAGGAGGAAGAGATTTCATTACTCCTAAGGTGATGGCTGTTCCGATGGTGCAGAGTCCTGACAGGTTGGCTATGCAGCATCCGACGGTCTTCACAGCTTGTGCTGTCACGAGGGCTAATAGCCAGGCAAAGTTTGAAGATGTAGTGGACCAGAGTGGGAGCATTTTTGGGGATCAGGATGGTGGATCCTGTGTTGTGAAGGGTGTTTCTACATCTCAAGATGGGGTCTTGTCTGAACATGTGTCAGTGTCGCTGTCGCGTGACCGGCTGGTTGCGGAGGAAAGGAGTGATCCAGGTTTATCGGATCTGTTCGACTGCGCGGTACCTGAGGGGGATATGGAGACCACAGCAAAGGGGTAATTTCTGAGGAATGGCTTACTGATGCGAAAGTGGTCTCCCTTGCATATGTCAGGGCATGATGATTGGAGCGTGGTTGATCAGATTGTGATACCTCGTCAGTATAGGGACGAGATACTCTGTTTGTCTCATGATGATCTCTGGGTGGACATTTGGAGGTCAATATATATGCTATGACCGTATCTTACGGATTTTTTTTTGGCCAGGGTTGAAAAAGGACGTGAAGCAGCACTGCAGGTGTTGTCACATTTGCCAGGTGGCAGGAACGCCGAACCAATCAATTGTTCCTGCGCCTTTATATCCAATCCCTGTGGTCGGGGAGCCGTTTGAATGGATTGTAGTTGATTGTGTGGTTCCTTTATCTTGGACAAGGGTGGGCAACACGTTTTTATTGACAATTATTTGTGCGTCTATCCGCTTTTCGGAGGTGGTCCCTTTGCGTAACATTACTGCCCCTGCCATTGTGAAGTCTCTCACTAATTTTTTTTTCGTTGTTCGGTTTGCCCAAGGTTGTGCAGAGCGACCAAGGTTCCAACTTAATGTCAAAGGTTTTTGGTCAGGTAATTAATTTGTTGGATATTGAGCATTGTTACTCCAGTGCGTATCATCCTGAGAGCCAGGGAGCTCCCGAGCGGTTTCACCAGACTTTGAAATCTGCCTGGAGTTTGAAAAATACTGCGATGAGTGGGTTCATCTAGTTATGTTTGTGGTGTGTGAGGTCGTGCAGGCATCTTTAGGGTTCAGTCCTGCTGGCCTGGTGTTCGCGCACACTGTTCATGGTCTGTTAAGGGTCCTGAAGGAGAAATTGTTGCAGGAGAATTCAAAACGTAGTATTTTAGACCACGTCGGTACTTTTAGGTCTAGACTGCGGAGGGCATGCGAACTGGCAATGGGTAATCTTGCTTCTGCTCAGTCTAGGATGAAGGGCTGGTTCGACAGGAAGGTTTCTAGTGGGAATTTTTCTCCAGGTGACAAGGTCCTGGTGTTGTTGCCTATTCCCGGTTCCAGTCTGCAGGCTCGGTATAGTGGTCCCTATCAGGTGGTTAAGAAGGTTGGGTGCAAGGGATTACGTTATGGTCACTGATCGGAGGCGTAAGACTCAGCTCTGTCATGTCAACATGCTGAAGCAGTACATGAGCAGGAGCATGTACAGGTTGATGGGGAGGAGCTGTGTCCTTCGTTTTGTCTAAGCCGGTTTTGGCTGTAGTAGTGCTGCCCCCTGACACGGGTGGTGATGTGGGTGAGGCACGGTTGTCGGTGGCAGTGACGCAGGGAAAGCTGTGCAACTCTGAAGCTTTGGAGTCGCTTCCCTTGCGGTTGTCTCATTTGTCTGGAAGTCAGCGGGATGATCTGCTTGCTTTGGTGGGGTCAAATGGGTCACTGTTCTCGGATGTGCCTTCTCAGACGTCTGTGCTGCAGCATGACATTGACGTGGCCGGTACTGCACCAATTAAACTGCATCCGTATCGGGTCAACCCTGACAAGCATTATCGCCTAAGATGTCAGGTTGACTATATGCTGCAGCATGCAATTGCTGAACCTAGTTGTAGTCTGTGGAGTTCTCCGTGTCTACTGGATATGAAGGCTAATGGGGAGGACAGGTTTTGCACGGACTTTCGGAGGTGAATGGTGTAACTAAGCCGGATTGCTATCCTCTTCCATGGATGGAGGATTGCGTGGATCATGTGGGAAGTGCATCCGTTGTGTCTAAGTTGGACTTGCTAAAAGGGTATTGGCAAGTTCCTTTGTTACTGAATAGTTTCTTCCGAAGCTCATTCAGTACCTTTGTGTGGGGGTCTTAGGTACCTCCCCCCCTCTGGTGAATGCTATGTACTTACCTCTTCTGTTTCTCTCCTGAGTGCAGGCCCCGTGGCTGGGAGTCAGGAATCAAGGGGTTAAGAACTCCTGTACCCGATTGGCCAAGCTGCGTCAGGTGACGGGTGACTCATCGGAAGCTTAAATACCAGAAGCTCCCAGAATTCCCTCTCTTCTTTGTCGACCCTGACTAGTGAGCAGGCTGTGGTGTGAACTGCAGGAGGCCTGGCCACATGGCATAGCACTAGGTGAATTGTTATCTGTATTTGTCAAGTAGTATTAAATTGGGAAGGATAAGGGCAGACCTGAGAGTTTTCGTGTATTTTGTTTCAGGGTTATCTCTATTTAGGCAGGTTAGAGACTCTAGTTCGACGGCCCATTGCGAGGCTGGCTTGAGCACTGTTATCTTTGTTTATTAGTCTATTCTTGTTCCTGACTGAGTTGTTTGAATCAGGTTTAGGTGTTAACTAAATAAAATACTATATTCTTGATCTTGAGCCTGGTTTTTTACTATGTTACGCGGCTCTGAAGAACCTGCATTCGGGAGTCGTAACATTACCACCCATATTTTATCACTGCATCAGTACCACCACAGTGTCCCTCCATCAGTACCTCCACAGTGTGTCCCATCATCAGCACCAGTACAGTGTCCCTCCATCAGTACCACCACAGTGTGTCCCTCCATCAGTATCACCAAGTTCTGTCCCTCGATCAGTACCAATACAGTGTGTAACTTCATCAGTATAATCACAGTGTATCACTCCATCAGTACCATCACAGTGTGTCCCTCCATCAGTACCACCACAGTGTGTCCCTCCATCAGTACCACACAGTGTGTCCCTCCATCAGTACCACCACAGTGTGTCCCTCCATCAGTACCACCACAGTGTGTCCCTCCATCAGTACCACCACAGTGTGTCCCTCCATCAGCACCATGTCACAGGGACCCAATGGGTCCTACTTAGTCTAGTTATATTTTTTAAGTAGTGATCATACCTGCCTTAACTACCTCCTCCTGCAGCTTGTAACGTATAACTACCACCCTTTGTGTAAAAAAAGGTATCCCCTCAGGTTTCGATTAAATCTTTCCCCCTCTCCTTAGAACTATTTCCTCCGATTCTGCATTTCCCTATTCTGGGAAAAGTCTGCATTTCCCCGAACTTTTCCTCTCATGACGTTCAAGTCGGCTCAACATCTACCTCTGGCTCAGGCCCTCGAGTCCTGGCATCTTGTCTAACATTTTCTCTGCCACCTCAAGAGTTGGGATGTGCCCTGAGGGGAGGAGTTTCAAAGAGTGAGGGGTAGCAGGTCTTGGAGAGAGAGATACGGCGGCAAGTAGAAACATTTGAAATGAGTAAGTATAGATGAAAGGAATGATAGGTAAGGTGGGAGTGGGTGACTGGTGATTGAGGGTGGAGGAGGAAAGAGCTTGAGGAGAATATATTTGATGACTGACTGACACGGGGCAGGGTGGAGAGGGAGAGGAGGGTGGAGAGAGAGAGAGATAGAGAATGAGATCAAATGCAGCTCTGTTGGAGATAGGGTTGAGGGGGAACAAAGGAGCGTGGCGAGGACTGCGATTCAGGAGTGTGAATTGTTGCAGGCCAGATACATCACCTGTGGGACGTTGATGGCAAGGGAAGGGGGTAGAGAGAAATGGCTAAGGGGGAGAGAGAGGGGTGAGATGGCAGGGGAGGGGTCATGAAAACAGAGGGATAATGCTGGACAGATTGCATTGAGTAACGGATGGAATGATGGCGTGGAGGGAGAGGAGATGCAGGAGAGGGATGAACAATTGTTGGGGTCACCAGAGACTGGTGTTGGCCGTGCACTTCAGAGCTGCGGGATTATTTCCCCACTACACCCACTGTCTGTTCACACTTTATTACAGATCCAGAATCCGTACCAACTCGGGAACCCCAGGAAACAACAGCCCAACCCCAGGATGATTTGTCCACAGTCCCAGAACCAGATAGAAGCTCAGGTATCTGAGGACATTGGTATCTCCAAGATGATGGTATTTTTAAAGTGGAGATTTACAGTTTTCGATCACAAAGTTGGTCAAAGGTTTGGAGGAGAAGGCAGGAGAATAGGGTTGACAGGGAACGATATATCAACATGAGTAGTCGATGGGCCGAATTGCCTCATTCTGTTCCATGACATGAATTTATGAACATGAATGAGTGAGAGCGAGAGAAAATCAGAGAAAGTCACAGAGAGAGAGGGTTAGAGAGGGTTAGAGAGTCAGAGAGAGAGTCAGAGAGAGAGTCAGAGAGAGAGTCAGAGAGGGAGTGTGAATACGCTACAAAAGCATGGCTTTACAAGGGAGTGAGGCATAGATCGTGTTCGAGGTGTTTGTATATAAACACCTCGAACCTCGAGTATACAAACTTAAAGCATACAGTATTAGTATACAAACTTAAAGCATACGGCATTAGTATACAAACTTAAAGCATACGGTATTAGGGGTTCACTATTGATGTGGATAGAGAACTGGCTGGCAAACAGGAAGCAAAGGGTAGGAGTAAACGGGTCATTTTCACAATGGCAGGCAGTGACTAGTGGGGTACCGCAGGGCTCAGTGCTGGGACCCCAGCTATTTACAATATATATTAATGATCTGGATGAGGGAATTGAAGGCAATATCTCCAAGCTTGCGCATGACACTAAGCTGGGGGGCAGTGTTTGCTGTGAGGAGGATGCTAGGAGACTGCAAGGTGACATGGATAGGCTGGGTGAGTGGGGCAAATGTTTGGCAGATGCAGTATAATGTGGATAAAATGTGAGGTTATCCACTTTGGTGGCAAAAACACCAAAGCAGACTATTATTTAAATGGTGGCCGATTAGGGAAAAGGGGAGATGCAGCGAGACCTGGGTGTCATGGTACATCAGTCATTGAAAGTAGGATGCAGGTGCAGCTGGCAGTGAAAAAGCGAATGGTATGTTTAGCTTTCATAGCAAAAGGATTTGAGTACAGGGAAGCAGGGAGGTTCTTACTTCAGTTGTACAGGGTCTTGGGTGAGACCACACCTGGAGTATTGCGTACAGTTTTGGTCTCCAAATCAGAGGAAGGACAATTATTGCCATAGAGGGAGTGCAGAGAAGGTTCACCAGGACTGATTCCTGGGATGTCAGGACTGTCTTATGAAGAAAGACTGGATAGACTCGGGTTTATTACTCTCTGGAATTTAGGAGATTGAGAGGGGTTCTTATGGAAACTTACAAAATTCTTAAGGGTTGGACAAGGCTAGATGCAGGAAGATTGTTCCCGATGTTGGGGAAGTCCAGGGACAAGGGGTTCACAGCTTTAAGGATAAGGGGGGCAAATCCTTTAAGACCGAGATGAGAAAGACTTTTTTCACACAGAGAGTGGTGAGTCTCTGGAACTCTTCGCCACAGAGGGTAGTTGATGCCAGTTCATTGGCTATATTTAAGTATGAGTTGGATGTGGCCCTTGTGGCTAAGGGGATCAGAGGGTATGGAGAGAAGGCAGGTACGGGATACTGAGTTGGATGATCAGCCATGATCATATTGAATGCGGCGGTGCAGGCTCGAAGGGCTGAATGGCCTACTCCTGCACCTAATTTCTATGTTTCTATGTTTCTATGTTTGTAATGTTGAAGGTGAGACGTGTGACCTGTGACCCTTGGTATGTTGTCCTGTTAGCACAGACTCTTTATCTCTGCAGCCGACTTCCCACCTGATCAGTGATACGCCTCAACTATCCACCTCTCCTCTCTGTTCACCCTCCCTTTTCCCACCTCCATTCTCTTCTTCCAGATCCACCATTGGACACAACTCAGGAACCCCAGGGAGCAACGAGTGGATAATCTGGTCAGGGTTCGACTAGTGACTCAGCTGGGTCTGCAAGCTCATGTATCAGTGGTGGGGAGAATGAAACACAGTACAGCACAGGAACAAGTCCATTGTCCCACAATATCCGTTCCGCAGATAATGCCGTTAAACATATCTCCTCTGCCTGCACCTAATCCATATCCCTCCATTCATTGCATGTCCACTTGCCTAAACAAAAGACTCCTTCACAGGCACTACCTCTGAAACTGAAAGCCCTGACCGATGAAGGCAAGCAAACCATATGACTTTCTATAATTGCCACTTTCAGGCTGTTATGGACTTGGACTCCAAAACACCTCTGCACATCAATGGTCTCAAGGGTCTCGCTATTAACGATAATTTCTCCTTATACACGGCCTTCCAAAGGGCAACACCTCACACTTACTCGGATTAAACTCCATCTGCCGTTTCTCTGCCCATTTCTGTAACAAATCTACATCCCACTGAATACGTTGACAACCTTCCTCACCATCTGCACCTTCACCAAATTTCCCATCTCTACACATTTACAAAAGACACAGAGCATTGGACTAACTTAACCGGTCTAGCAGCATCTCCGGAGAACACGGATATAACCATATAACCATATAACAATTACAGCACGGAAACAGGCCCTCTCGGCCCTTCCAGTCCGTGCCGACCATTTGTTTTCCCCTAGTCCCATCTACCTGCACTCAGACCATACCCCTCCATTCCCTTCACGTCCATATACCTATCCACTTTACTTTTAAATGTTAAAATCGATCCTGCCTCCACCACTTCTGCTGGAAGCTGATTCCACACAGCCACCACCCTCTGAGTAAAGAAGTTCCCCCTCACGTTACCCCGAAACCTCTGTCCCTTAAATTTCTCATATCATGCCCTCTTGTTTGAATCTTCCCTACCCTCAATGGGAAAAACGTATCCACGTCAACTCGGTCTATCCCTTTCATCATTTTAAAGACCCAATCAAGTCCCCCCTTAACCTTCCGCGCTCCAAAGAATAAAAACCTAACTTGTTCAACCTTTCTCTGTAACATAGTTGCTGGAACCCTGGCAACATTCTAGTAAATCTCCTCTGTACTCTCTCTATTTTGTTGACATCCTTCCTATAACTAGGCGACCAAAATTGTACACCATACTCCAGAATTGGTCTTACCAATGCCTTGTACAATTTTAACATTACTTCCCTACTCCTATATTCAATGCTCTGATTTATAAAGGCCAGCACACCAAAGGCTTTCTTTACCACCTGTGATAATCCCAGCAAAACTCCAACGATCAGATGTGGGCTCACCTAATAACAGCTTTCCCCATTTTAGTCTCCATAGTGTCAGTCTAATAATGATGTAATGTATTTTGCCCCAATTTAATACTTCCCCCAAGGTCCAGGCGACCTATTCATAACTCTCTTAAAAATGTGATCATTGTTCCCAAAATGCTCTCCCACTGAAACACCAGGCGAGGCCCATTTCCGTGCACTTCAGAGCTGCTGGATTATTTCCCCACTACACCCACTGTCTGTCCACACTTTATTACAGATCCACACTCCGTACCAACTGGGGAACCAATGCAATGTTAGCATCCTTTTCACGAGGACTGGAATGTTAAACAAATTATGTAATGCTGAGGCTTTATAAGGAACGGGCCAGACCAGCGGAATATTGTGGACACTGTTGGCCCCATATCTGAGGAAGGATGTGCTGACATTGGAAAGGCTCCATACGTTTATATCAGTGATCGCGTGGATGATAAAGGAGTGTTTGCTGGCACTGGGCCTGTAGTCACTGGAGATTAGAAGGGCAAGGGGGGATCTCATTGAATCTTACCCAATAATGAAAGGCCCAGGCAGAGTGGAAGTGGGGAAGATGTTTCCAGTAGAGGGAGAGTCTAGGAACAGAGGGCACATCCTGAGCATAAAAGGACATAGCTCTAGCATGGAATTGAGGAATAATTTATTTAGCCGGAGGATGGTGAATCTGTGAAATGAATTGCCACAGACCGTGGTTACAGGTTACAGGGAGAATGCAGGGGATGGCGATGAGAGGGGACAATGCCATGACGGATCAAGGCCGATGGACCGAATGGCCTAATCCTGCCTCTATGTCCTTTGGTCTTCTGGTTGTTTGCTTGGGGTTGGACGTTCCTCCTTCAGATATTGGTGATGTTTGTGGTCTTGGTGGGACCTTCCGTCTCTCCAGCCTTTCCCTTTTTCCCCCCCACTCCTCAATTCTCTGCCAGATCTGCAGTTGGACACCCGAAGGGAACCACGACTTGTGGAGACCCTGGTCCCGGTTTGACCAATGCCCCAGCAGGGTCTGAAAAGCTCAGGAATCAATATTTGGGATGATTGATGGGAACGCCGCTCCCCATGGTCAATCCTGATGATGGGTTTGCGGGTGTTGTGAGGATGGAGTTGGTGCTGGGAGCAGGGATCCTCCTGGTGATGGGTTCTGCTGGTGTTGTGGGGATGCTGTTGGTGGTGTTAAGGGGGGGGGAAATCCCCTGGTGTTTAGTGACGGGTTCTGCAGTGGTGGAGGAAGGACTAATGCTCCTCCATCATCTGCCCCAGCTCTGGGCCGCGATCCCACACATTGCGGTCTCACCCTCACCATCCACTGCTCTGGTCCACAGTTACGTGAGATGCTGAGGAAGCAGCTCCCTTGTAAACAAGTCGAGCCCAAGGGTCAACAGACCGGAAAACGGGAGAAGAGGGGAAGGAACTGAACTGAAGGTTCCGCAGTGTGGGGTGGGTGTGGGTGTGGGGTGGGCTGTTAGGCAGCGTGGTCTGGGTGTGGGTGTGGGGTGTTGGGCTGTGTGTGGGTTGGGGTGGGTGTGGGGTGGGAGTGGGTGTGGGGTGGGTATGGGCAGTGTGGAGTGGGTGGGTGTGAGGTGGGGTGTCGGGCAGTGTGAGGGTGGGTTTGGGTGTGGGTGGAGGCAGTGTGGGGTTGGGGTGGTGTGGATGTGGGGTGGCGTCTTGGGCAGTGTGCGGTGTGGGGTGGGGTGGGGTGGGGTAGGGCTGTTGGGCAGTGTAAGGGTGAAATTGTGTGGGTGTGGTGGGGTGTTGGGCAGTGTGGAGTGGGTGTGAGTGGTTTGAGTGTGGGGTGGGGTGTTGGTCAGTGTGGGTGGGCGGGCTGTTGGGCAGTGTGGGGTGGGCTGTTGGGCAGTGTGGAGTGGTGTGGGTGTGGGGGGAGGGGGGGTAGGGCTGTTGGGCAGTGTGGGGTGATGTGGGTGAGGGGCGGTGTGGGAGGGTTTGGAGTGTTGGGCAGTGTGCGGTGTGGTGGGTGAGGGGTGGTGTGGTGTGGGTCGGGGTCGGCTGTTGGGCAGTGTGGGGTGGTGGTGGTTTGACAGGAATCCAAGCTGTCGTGGATAATGTCGATGACATAACCCCTCTTTAATTTCTGTCAATTACACAGTTGATTACTAAATTCTCAAGACGTGATTGAGCCCATGTAAATCAGTGTGAATTTAATTCTATGACCTATTCTGTAAGTCTCAATTTTTCCGATCAAACCTCAACCACAGTTAGTTCGAACCCGAAGAATAATCTCTTCAACATGAAGAAGAATCACAAACATCGCACCAGCTTCTCATTTTCACACCACAAACAGCTTACAATGGCTTGTTCCCTTTATCACCGATACTTTTTTGCATATCTTTCACTCATTGTTCCTTATCTCTCCACATCACCGTCTATATCTCTCGTTTCCCTGATCCCTGACCAGTCTGAAGAAGGGTCTCGACCCGAAACGTCGCCTATCTCCTTCGCTCCTTAGATGCTGCTGCACCCGCTGAGTTTCTCCAGCTTTTTGTGTACCCAGAATATATTTCTATTTGTTTGTTCAGCTGAAATGCAACTTTAATTTACTAATGTTATTAAAAGTAAAACAATAAAAAATACAACGTAAATCCCCGCACGTTCTCAGTTAATTTGCTGATGAAGGAGACCGCTGGAAATCGATGCAGAATACGGCTTGTATTCACTGGAGTTTAGAAGGATGAGGGGGTATCTTATAGACACATATTAAATTATAAAAGGACTGGACAAGCTAGATGCAGGAAAAATGTTCCCAATGTTGGGCAAGGGCCACAGTCTTAGAATAAAGGGGAGGTCATTTAAGACTCGGGTGAGAAAAAACGTTTTCACCTAGAGAGTTGTGAATTTGTGGAATTCCCTGCCACAGAGGGTAGTGGAGGCCAAGTCACTGGATGGATTTAATAAAGAGTTAGATAGACCTCTAGGGGCTAGTTGAATCAAGGGATATGGGGAGAAGGCATGCACGGGTTATTGATAGGGGACGATCAGACATGATCATAATGAATGGCGGTGCTGGCTCTAAGGGCCGAATGGCCTCCTCCTGCACCTATTTTCTATGTTTCTATGATGGCTACACACCTGGTGGTGCTGCTGACAGTGAGGAGACTTATCTAGGGTACAGGATGTTGGTCAAATTGTCGGGCAATGGCGATGGAACATAATGCTGAAAAAATCCTTTTCTGAGTCCTGCCTTTTGGTTCTCCCTGCCTGTGAGTTGATTCAATAAGGGAGGATCTATAACGGCGGAACATACCTTTGGGCCTGAGATAGGTGAGAATCACCCACATACCCACCACCATCCTTTGGGAGGTTGAATGAAAGGGGGAGTGTGCAGTAATTACATGAACCTAAACACCATTCATATGCAGAAGGATCTTGGAGTTCAAGTTCATCGCTCGCTGATGGCGACAGCACAAGTAGATAGGGTGGTAAAGAAGGCATATGATGTGCTTGCCGCTATTGCTAGTGGCATTGATTGGAAGAGTCAGAAAGCTTTCATGCTGCCCTTTGGACTTTTAGTAAATGACATTTGGAAGGATCCTCCCCATGACAGGAAGGGTGTGGATGCATTGAAGAGGGTGCGGAGGAGGTATGGAGGCACCGAAGATGGAGTTCAAGGGGAAGTGACTACAGGAAAAAAATACAAAAGATTCCCAAATTAATGGGAAGGAAAGCTTGAGAAGGGACATCAGAGTAAGGTCAGGGCCAATTGCGAGCGGGGCGCGAATACGGAGGTCAAAGTGCTGTATATGAATGCGCGAAGTATAAGGAATAAAGTGGACAAGGTTGAGACTCAGATAGAAATTGGCAAGTATGATGTTGTGGGATTACTGAGACATGGCTGCAAGAGGGCCAGGGCTGGGAACTGAATATTCAAAGGTATATCTCTTATCGAAAAGACAGACAGGTGGGCAGAGGAGGTGGGGTTGCCCTGTTGGTGAGGAATGAAATTCACTTCCTTGCAAGGGGTGACACTGAAACAGGACACGTGGAGTCAGTATGGATAGAACTAAGGGATTGTAAGAGCTAAAAGACCTAATGGGACTTATCTACAGGCCCCCAAACAGTAGCCTGGACATAGGGTGCAAGTTGAATCAGGAGTTAAAATTGGCATGTAGCAAAAGTAATGCTGTGGTTGTTATGGGAGATTTCAACATGCAGGTAGACTGGGAAAATCAGCTTGGTGCTGGACCCCAAGAAAGGGACTTCGTAGCGTGCCTTCGTGATGGATTATTTGAACAGCTTGTATTGGAGCCTACCAGGGAGAAAGCAATTCTGGATTTAGTTATATAATGAACAGGAATCGATAAAGGACCTCGAGGTTAATGAGCCATTAGGAGGCAGTGACCATAACGTGGTAAGGTTTAATCTACAATTGGAGAGGGAGAAGGGTAGATCGGAGGTGTCAGTGTTACAGTTGAATGAAGGGGACTATGGGGCCATGAGGGAGATGCTGGCCAAAGTTGACTGGAAAGATACACTGGCAACAAGTGGAACAAAAATGGCAGGTGTTTTTAGAATAATACAGAAGGTGCAGGAACATTCTTCCCCTAGGAGGAAGAAAGATTCCAAGGGGAGTAAGGGGCGACCATGGCTGACAAGGGACGTCAGGGACAGTAATAAAATTAAAGCGAAGAAGTACAACGCAGCAAAGATGAGCAGGAATCAAGAGGATTGGGTAATGTTTAAAGAACAACAGAAGATAACCAAAAATACAATACGGGGAGAAAATATGCGGTACGTAGTATGCTAGCCAAGAATATAAACAGGATAGTAAAAGCTTCTTTAGGTATGTAAGAGGAAAAATAATGTAAGACCCAAGTTGGACCCTTGCAGACCGAAAAAGGTAATTAAATATGTGGAACACGGAAATGGCAGAGAGTTGAACAGTACTTTGGATCTGTCCTTCAATAAGAGGACATGAACAATCTTCCTTGAAAAGCATGCGAATGATCTGGGATACGGAGGAACGAAGCATCCACATTAGGCCAGGAAAAGGTGTAGACAGGCTGATTGGACCGAAGCTGATAACTCCCAGACCTGATGGTCTGCACCCAGGTACTTAAGGAAGAGGCTCTAGAAATTGTGGATGCATTGGTGATAATTTTCGAATGTTCAATAGACTCAGGATCAGTTCCTGTGGATTTGGAAGATAGCTAATGTCATCCCACTTTTTAAGAAACGCACGAGAGAAAGCAAGGAATTATAGACCAGTTAGCCTGACATCAGCGGTGAGGAAGATGCTGGAGTCAATTATAAAATATGAAATAGCCGCACATTTGGACAGCATTAACAGGATTGATCTGAGTCAGCATGGATTTATGAAGGGGAAATCATGCTTGACTAATCTTCTGGAATTTTTTGAAGATGTAACTAGGAAAATGGACAAGGGAGAGCCAATGCATGTAGTGTACCTGAAATTCAGAAAGCAAATTAGGGCACATTGTATTTGGGGCACAGTTCTGACATGCATTGAGATAAATCGTTTGCAGACAGGAAACAGACAAAGAAGTAGGGAAAACTGGTCCCCTTCTCAAAGGCACGCAGTACTAGTGGGTACCGCAAGGCTCGGTCTGGAACCAGAAGCTATTTACAATATACATCATGATATGGATAAAGCGATTCACAGTACTATTGGCAAATTTGCAAGATAACACAAAGCTGGGGTGGCAATGTGAACTGTGAGGAAGCTATGAAGTGCTAGGGGTGACTAGGACAAGTTTTGGGAAGTGGCAGATACAAGCAGATGAAGTTTAATGGTGGAAAAAAGTGAGGTTATCCACTTTGGAATCAAAAACAGGAAGGCAGATTAATTATCTAAATGGTTTCAATTTGGGAAGGACAACGGGATCTGGTCCTTGTTCTTCCAGTCACTGAAATAAGCATGCAGGTACAGCAGGCAGTGAAGAACGTGAATTGGCATGTGTTTGGCCTTTATAACACGAGATGAATAAAGGAGCAAATAGGGTCCTTCAGCAGATTGTACAAAGGCCCCCAGGAACCACACCTGGAGTATTGTGTGCTGGTTTGGTTTCCAAAATAGAAGGACATTCTTGCTATTGAGGGAGTGCAGTTACAGGTTCAAAATGTTAACTGCAGGGATGGCGGACTTCATATGCCTGAGAGAATGGAGCAGCTGGGCATGTAAACCTGTATTTAGAAAGATAAGGAATCTATTGAAACATATAAGATTATTAAGGATTGAACAAGCTAGAGGGAGGAAACATTTTCTCATTATAGGGAGTCAAGTACCAGGGGCCACAGTTTAAGAATAAGGAGTAAGAACGGATACGAGGAAACACCTTTTCTCAAAAAGAATTGTGATTCTGTGGAATTTTCTGCCTCAAAGGGCGGCGCAAGGCTGGTTATCTGGATATTTTCAAGAGAGAGCTAGATATGGCTCTGACTGGAAAGATGCACTAGCAACAAGTGGAACAAGGGGTACTGATTGGGGATGATCAGCCACGATCACATTGAATGGCGGTGCTAGCTCGAAGGGCTGAATGGCCTACTCCTGCACCTATTGTCTTTTGTCTATTGTCTATTGTCTAAAGTACATGGATAGGATAGGTTCAGAGGGATAAGGGCTAAATGCTGGCATATGTGACGTGTAGATGGGGCATGTTGGTCGGTGTTGGCAAGTTGGGACAAAAGGCCTGATTCCAACACGTCCATCAACCCCCACTGTATAACTCTCCCCTTTGATCTGTTATTTTGTTGGCTCACATGCTTGATCAACATCATCAATTGATAATGTTTTATCATTAATGTTTTATTTTTATTAATGTTTAGTGTTTTCTGAGTCATTCGTAACTGTCACTGGTATGGTTCATGTTGTTACTTGTGGGCGGAGCACCAAGGCAAATTCCTTGTATGTGAATAATTGGCCAATAAACCTACATACATAAACTTACTTACTTACTTTCCGAGCTCCCTCTCTCACCTCAGCCTTGTTTCCATCCATTGCTGAATGTTCCTGTGACCTTTCACCAGCGTTTTCTCTGCCTCAGACATGGAGCGTCCATTGGTTCTCCCAGTCCGTAGCATCCTAAAACAACACAAACCTGAGAAACATCATATCACAAGGGCCCCCCTATTTGGTCTTTAATGGATAGAGGATGTTGAAGAACATCCACCGGACACATGCATACAACACCATGGGCAATACAACTCATCTTCTATAATTAAATGGATGATTACAACACAGCAAAGAGTAGCCGGAAATCAGAGGATTGGGAAACTTTCATAGGACAACAGAAGGAATCAATACGGGCTGAAAAGATGAAGTACGAATGGAAGCTGGTCAGGAATATAAAGAAGGACAGTAAAAGCTTCTTTAGATATGTTAAGGGAAAAAGAGTAGCAGTCAAACGTGGGTCACTTGAAGTAGACACTGGTGCAATTAATATGGGAAACAAGGAAATGGCAGAAGAGTTGAACAGGTACTTCAGATCTGTCTTCTAAGGCAATTAGAAGGGACTGGGAACAAGAGTTATTGATAAAAATTCCGAATGATAGATGGGAAAAAATTATTATATGTAAATAAATGTTCAATTAATGTAAGACATAACCTAGTCCAATTTAAAATTTTGCATAAACTATATTATTCGAAAACTAGACTGAATAAAATATGTTCAAATGTTTCCCCCATCTGCAACAAATGTTTAACTCAAAATACCACTATAGCACATCCCTTTGTCTCTTGTATAAAACTGTATACGTTTTGGAATGAAATGTTTGGAAAAATTTTTTTTTTTTTTTTTTATAAACTAGTAACACAAAATAGAACCCCCATATAGAACTGATTAGCTTTGGATCAATGAAAGAGGGAAGTAAACTAACTATATTCCAAGAAGCTTTTCTTAATTACGGTCTAATAACAGCAAAAAACATATTCAAATTTTGGAAAAAAGCTGCAACGCCAACATTCAAAATGTGGGACTCAAACATGTCTGAAATGCTAACAACCTTGAAGAAATGAGATTCCTCCTACACAAAGCAATAGACATATTCGTAAAAGACTTGGTCTCCTTTTATCAACTTTTTACAAGCAGATGGTGCCATACATAAGAAAGTTAAAATGGGTTCAAACTGGGTGCACGGATGGGCAAAAATACGAAAATAGGTAGATCTCTCCTAATCATCGTTTTCCTTTACTTTTGCCTCCTTTTTCCTTTCAGATCCTGTTTAGCTTCTTAATCTCGGTACTAGTATTTCTTTTGGCTGTGCTGTTTTCTACTCCTTGTCTATCATATTCCGACACCCCTCTTTATTTTCCTTTTTTTTTCTCTCACTGTTCTTTTATAATCACAGAGAACTCGAGGAAAGTGGCCCTGAAATCTGATGATGGGTGATCATTGTCCAATGTTCTTGAGACTCTGATAAGTTCCCAGTGGACTGGAGGGGAGCTAATGTAATGCACAGTTTACGAAAGGATGGATAAAGTACAGGGCACATAGACAGTTAGCCGACATCGGTAGTGGGGAACATTTATGAGTCCCCCCTCCCTCTCCCCACTACCTCTCCCCCTCATTCCCCTCCACCTCTCCCACCTTCCTCTCCCCCCTCTCCTCTCCCCCCTCCCTCTCCCCCTCCCTCTCCCCCTCCCTCTCCCCTTCCATCTAGCCCCCCTCACCCACTACTCCTCCCCCATCCCTCTCCCCCATACCATCTCCACCTATCTTTCCCCCCACTCCCCCTCCCCACTCCCCCTCCCTCTCCCCCTGCCCCCCTCCTCCCTCACCCTCCCCCTCCCCTCCCCCTCCCGCTCCCCACATCTCTCACTCCCCCTCCTCTCGCCCCACAATCTCCCCCTTCCCACTCCACTCCCTCTCCCCCTCCCTTTCCCCTTTCCCTCTCCGCCCTCCTCTGCCCACTCCTCTGCCCACCTCCCTCTGCCCAATCCCTCATGCCTGCCCACCTCCCTCTCCCCACATCCCCCTGCCCACTCCCTCTCCAACTCCCTCTCCCCCACTCCCGCTCCCTCCTCACCTCTCCCCCTCCCTCTACCCCTCCCTCTCCCCACACCGTCCCCCCGTCCCGCTCCCCCTGCACCTTCCCAACACCTTTCCCCCATTCCCCTCCCCCACCCCCCTCCCCCTACGTCAAAACATCGCTACCCCCGCTCCCCCCGCTTTTCCCCCAACACCCCCAACCCCTAACCACCACACCCCCTCAACCTCTCCACCCACCACTCCCCCCACCCCTCCCCCACCTCTCCCCCCACCCCTCCCCCACCCTCCCCAACACCTCCCCAACACCTCCCCCACCCCTCCCCCACCCCTCCCCCACACCTCCCCACACACCTCCCCCACCCCTCCCCCACCCCTCCCCAACACCTCCCCCACCCCTCCCCCCACCCCTCCATCCACCCTCCCCCACCCCTCCCCCACCCTCCCCCACCCCTCCCCCTCCCGCTCCCCACCTCTCCCGCCCTCGCCCCACCCCTTCCCCCTCCCCTCCCCGCTACCCCCTCCGCACACTCCCCGCTGCCCCATCCGCTTCCCCCCACCCCTTCCCCACGCACCCCCATTCCCCCAAACCTCGTCCCTCCACCCCATTCCCCATCCCGCTCCCCCCTCCCCTTCCCCCACCCGCTCCCTCCCAACATCCCTCCCTCTCCCCCCCCCCCTGCTCGACCCATCCCCCACCCCTCCCCCACCCCCATCCCTCACCCCCCCCTCACACCCTCCCTCACGCCCCTCCCCAACACCTCCCCGCCCCCTTCCCTCACCCCCTCCCTCTCTCGCAACCTCCCTCACCCTTCCCCCCAAAAACTCCTCACCCTTCCCTCTCCCCCTCCCTCAACCACTCCCTCGCCCCCTCCCACCCATCCCATTCTCTCTACCCCCTCCCCTCCTCCCATTCCCTCTCCCCTTCCTCTCCCCCTCCCACTCCCCTCTATCATCTCCCCTCCCTCTCCCCCCTCCCCCCTCCCTATCCCTCCCCCCTCCCTCTCCCCTCCCTCCCTCTCCCCCCCTCCCTCTCCCGCCCCTCCCTCTCCCCCCCCTCCCTCTCTCCCCCCCTCCCTCTTCTCCCGGGGGGCGGGCCCTCCGCCCCCTTCCCTCCCGCCCACCTCCCTCTCCCCCCCCTCCCCCCCTCCCTCTCCCCCCCTCCCTCTCCCCCCTCCCTCTCCCCCTCCCTCATCCCCCCTCCTTCTCCCCAAACCTCCCCTCCCCCTCCCTCTCCCCCTCCTTCTGACCCACACACTGACCACCCCTCCGTTCCCCATCTGCCTCGACCTCTCACCTTCCTCCTAACCCTCTCTCCCTCTCCTTCCCCTTCTCCCACCATCACACTGCCTCTTCTCCTTCTCCCATCCCCTGCCTACCTATCCTTCTGGCACTCGCTCCCCTCTATCCACCAAACCACATCATCGACTCCCCATCATTTCCCCCTCCCCCTGCAACGTCCCACACTCCGCCTCTCCCCCTCCCCAACCCCTCCCTCACCATCATCCCCTTCCTTGCCCTTTGAAAACTATTAATCCGTTTTTCATCATTAGTGAAGAGTTGTGACGTTTTATGCTCTAAACATAATATGCATTCAGATATTGGGAATGGGCTGGATGTGTGGGAATCGCCTGCTCTCCCTCTCCCCCCGCCCACACCCTACCACTACCATCTCCCCTCCCTCAACCACTTGCTCCCCCTTCCCTCCATTCCTTCCTTTCCACCTCTCTCCCTTCCCCCCGACCCCCATCCCACCCCCCCCCTCCCCCATCTCTCCCCCCACCCCTTCCGCAAACCACTCCCCACACCTCCCCCCTCACGGATCCCCCAACATCTTCCCCAACACCTTCCCCCACACCTTCCCCCACACCCCTCCCCCCACCCCTTCCCCCACCCCTTCCCCCTCTTCGCTACAAGCCGCTCCCCGCTCCCCCAACACCTCCCCCCACCCCTCCCCACAACCCCTCCCCCCAACCCCCCCCCACCCCTTCACCAACACCTCCCCTCCCCTCCCCCCCAACCCCCTCCCCTCCCCCATCCCTCCACCACCCCTTCCCCAACACCTTCCCCCCCAACCTACAACTGGCCACCCTGACCCCTCCCCTCCCCCCAACACCCTTCCCCCTCCCGCCCCCCTTCCCGCTCCCCCTTCCTGCGAAATTCCCGCTCCCCTCCCCTTCCCCCCCACCCCTTCCCCCTCCCGCTCCCCCTCCCCTCCCCCACCCCGACTTCCCCCACCCTTCCCACCCCTTCCCCATCCTGCCACCCTCCAGCTCCCCCCTGCTCCCCCCTCCCCCCAACCCCTCCCCCAACCCTCCCCCCCACCCCTACCCCCCACAAACCTCGCCCCACACCCTCCCCGCCCCTTCCTCACCCCCTTCACCCCCCCTCTCATCTCTGCCCCCTCCCCACCCTTCCCCCACCACAACACCCTCCACCCTCCCCCCCCTCCCTCAACAGTCCTCACCCCCTCCCACCCAATCCCACTCACTCTACCCTCTCTCCCTACACTTTGCCTCCCCCCTTCCCACCGACTCCCAATCAACCTCCCTTCACCCTCTCTCTCATTGCCCTTCCTCCTGCCTCTCCCCTGCCCCTCCATCACACCCTCCCCCTCCCTACACCAACCCCTCCCTCCTCCTCCTCGATCCCCTCCCCCTCCCCTCCTCCTCGATCCCCTCCCCCTCCCTTGGGAGGTCATGTTACAGATGAATAAGACGTTGATGAGTACACAGTTAGTGTATTGTGTTCAGTGTTGGTCACCGTGTTATAGGAAATATGTTGTCAAGCTGGAAATGGTGCAGATAAGTTTAACGAGGCTGTTGCCAGAACACGAGGGCCTGAGCTATAGAGGGAGATTGGGCAGGCTAGGACATTATTCCTTGGAGCGCTGGAGGGTGAGGAGTGATCTTATAGAGATGTAGAACATCGTGAGAGGAATAGATCAGGTAAATACACAGTCTTTTGCCAGGGACATGGGTATCAGGTGAGGGGGGAAATATTTAATAGGAACATGAGGATTGATTATATACACAAAGGGCATTGTGTACATGGAACGAACTGCCAGAGGAAGTAGATGAGGCAGGTACTATCATAATACATGAGATATATCTGTGCAGGGACACGGAATGGATAGGTGTAGAGGGACAGGCCAGTTGACATAGTGTAGATGGAGTGGTGTTGTTTTGAGAGGCAAGTTGGGTCGCAGGGCTGTTTTCCAGCGTATGAAATCCATCCCATTGACCATTAAGCATCTGCTTATCAACCACACCCCCTTCACCTGTATCCACCCACCACTCACCAAGGTTTTGTTCCTGACCCTCTCCATCCACCTTTCTCTCACCCCCCCCCCCCCCCAACACAATCTGTTTTTAAGAAAGGGTCCCAACCCAAAAACGCCCACATATACATGTTCTCCAGAGATGCTGCCTGATGCACTAAGATACTCCACACTCTGTGACCATTATTGTGAACCAGCAATCTGTAGTTCTTAGAATCGCCTGTTACTGTTACAGTTTTAAAGGAATGTCGCTCGATATGTTTGCATCAGACAGAACCCAATGCACATGGATTTCCAAAATACATTGTTCATAAATACAATTACAATAACGATCAGACGATCTATATTGAGGGTGTACGTTTACCATTACTACACATTGACCACTGTTTCCCTTCCCCTCTCGGCTGCGTCCTATGTTCTTCCCGTGACTGTGTGTTTTCTCCGGTGCTCTGGTTTACGCACCAGAGTAGGCTGGTGGTAGTTGGAACGAGCTGCCATAAGAGTAGTTAAGGCAAGTCCCATATCAACAGATGAAGTACATTTGGACACGGACACGAACATGAGAGTGGTGAGAGGGAACAAGGACCACACACGGGCAGGTCGGACTCGTGTTAGATGGGGGCATCTTGGTCAGAATGGCAAGTGGCCGAAGGGTCTATTTCCGTCCTGTGTGACTCAATGCCAAGGTTTCCGTACAAGTGGCCAGGGTGTGAAGAAGACACTACCCGTGCCTTCATGGCAAGCCGGGCTGAGCACAAAGGTTGTGGCATCGTGATACATCTTACTTCTTCGTTTTGGTAAGACCAAACTTGGAGTACTGTGCACAACTCTGGCACCAAGCCACAGAAGGATGCCATTGTATTGGACAGGCCTACAAACGAGATTCACCAGGAAATGTTACCCTGGGCTGGCAGATTGATATGTGGACAGTTTGGATAATCTGGGGCCTTTTCCTTTGAAGATGGGAGGATGAAGCGTGACTTAGTTGAGGGTACAGGTCTTCACAGAGCATGATGTAAACTACCATACACAAGTAAGGTATAGTGCCGTAATAAGCACCGGCAGTGCTCTGACATCCACCATCATTAAATGCCTTTGAGAGACTGGCGTTGGCGCATATTAACTTCCAGTATCCCACCCAGCCAGCCTTGATCCATACAGTTTTGCTCATCAACGCAGCCGGTCTCCAGCAGTGACCATCTCTCTCCGGCCCTAACCATCTCTGGAATACACAGACAGGGCATAGAAACATAGGGAATAAGGTGCATGAGTAGCCATTCGGCCCTTCCAGCCTCACCACCATAGCAATATGATCATGGCTGATCATCCAATATCAGTAGCCCGTTCCTGCTTTCTCCCCATATGCCTTGATTCAGTTTTAACTTTAGACGCTAAATCTAACTCTCTCTTAAAACATCCAGGGACTTGGCTTCCATAGACTTCTGTGGCAGTAATTCCACAGATTCACAACACATGTGTGAAAATATTATCTCATCTTAGACCGAAATAGCCTGCCCTATTCTTATTGCTACCCTTATTATTTTAAAACCCCCCTTATTTTTAAACTGTACCCCTGGTTCCGACACCCCAACATCGGAACATTTTCCTGCATCTAGCCTGTCAAATCCTTAATATTATATGTTTCTTTTGGGGTAAAATCCCCTTCTCATCCGTCTAAATTCCAGTGAATATAAGCCCCAGTCACCCCATTCTTTCATCATTTGTTCAGTCCCCGCCATCCAGGAAATTTACCTGGTGACCCTACGCTGCACTCCCCAACAGCAAGATTTGCTACGATTAAGGAATGTCCCACGTTAGACTTCCTATCTATCCAATATAGCTCCGCCTCAATACCATAATCCCATCCAAACTGATCTCCAAGTTCCTGGAACTAGGAACAGGCTCCACCCTCGCCCTGGATCTGCAACTTTCTGACCCTTCCAATCGTGAAGATAGGTGACAGCATCTCATCCGCAATTATCTCCACACAGGTGCCCCGCAAGTATGTGTTCTCAGTCGACACTAATACACTCCTATACACATGACACAAAGGCCAAATGTGGCACTAATCCATCTGCAAGTCTTCAAACGGCAACACGTGTGGTGGGATTGAATCACGACCAATAACGGATGGAGTACAGGATGGGTATGTCATAAGATCTTCAGTGATACAGTAAATTAGACCATATTCGACCCATCAGGTCTACTCACGCCAATCATCATGGATGATCCTTTCTCACCCTCTTTCCCAATCTCCTGCCTTCTCCCCATCACGTCTGGCATCTGTACTAATCAAGGTGGATTTATCTATCCCCTGCCTTAGTAATAACCACTAATTGGCCTCTATTGTGGCAAAGTACTCCACAATTCACCACACTCCTGGCCGAAAAGATATTTCTCAATTCTTTTCCTAAAAATTCACTACCATTCACTGTGTAAATCCACCCATGTTACAATTACACAATATGCAATACACACAATTGTCTCATTAAATTCCATCACATTCCCCAGCATCTCTTGGCCAAGTCGATCAAGATCCTACTGAATTAATCACATACCATCATCACTAACTGCAAAACCACCCACTTTTGTAACATCTGCAAACTTGCTGAACTTGCTCGTAAGTTCTCACTCATCCAAATCATTGATGTACATTGTGACAATTTCAGAATGGCAGGCAGTGGGCGATTGGAGTGCCGCAAGGGCTCGGTGTTTGGGGCCGCAACTGTTTACATATATATTACTATTTGAAGAGGGAAATAGCAACACCTATCACGTTTTTCGGATGAAACGACAAAGCTGGTGGCAGTGTGAACTGTGAAGAAGAGTTTAGGAGTGCAGGTGACCTGGACAGGTTAGTGAGTGGGCAGATGCTAGCAGATACTGTATAATATAGAATCAAATGTGAGGTTATCCATTTGCCAAGCAAAAAAATACAAGGGGCATATTATTATCTCAATGGGGTTAGTTAGGTAAGGGGCGGTGCAGCGAGACCTGGGCATCCCTTGAGCTTCTTGAACGCCACTTATATTTGGCTAACAGGTAAAGTACAGTGAAGACGGCTAACGAATTGTTGGCCTTCAAAAAACGAGGATTTCAGTAACAAGAGTAAGAGTCCCAACATCGGGAACAATCTCCGATCTATCCAGTCCACTCCATTAAGAAATTTGTAAGTTTCAATAAGACTCTCCCTTCATTTATCTAATCCAGAGATTACAAGCCGATCTATCATCTTTCTTCATATGGAAGTCCCCTGACAAGATCCAAGGAATCAGTCTGGTGTACATTCTCTGGACTGTTTTATATGGCAATAATGTCTTTCCACAGATTTCCGAGACCCAAACTGGTGTATGCACTACACCATGGTGTGGTCTCACCAAGACCCAAGTACAGACTTCAGAGAACCTCCCTGCTCTTATACACAAATCCTTTTGCTATGAATGCTAACATAACCATTCGCTTTTCTCTTCACAGCCTGCAGCACCTGCATGCCTACTTTCATGACTGGTGTACCATGACACCCAGTCTCGTTGCATCTTCCCTTTTCCTAATTGCCACCTTCCAATCTACTTTCTACAGTCCCTAGTTTCCTGTTTTTGCCACCAAAGTGTATAACCTCACATTCATCCCACATGTATACTGCATACTGTCATGCATTTTGCCCACTCACCCAACCTATCCAAGTCACATTGCAGCCTCCTACATCCTCCTCACAGCTAACACTGCCCCCGAGCTTCGTGCATCCGCAACTTGGAGATGTTTGCATTCAATTTTCCCTCGTCCCATATCATTATGTATATTGTAAATATGCTGGGTTCCCCAGCACCTGAGCCTTGCAGCACCCCTCATTAAATCACTGCTGCATTTCTGAAAAGGATCCGTTCCCCTAACTCTTTGCTTCCTGCTGCCAGCCACGTTTCTCTAAAATCCACATCAATACTGACCCCCCAATACCATGTGCTTTACGTTGTATACTAATCTCTTGTGGGACTATTGTCCTGAAAAGCCTTCTGAAAAATCCGGATATAACACATCCACTTGGTTCTCCTATCCACTCTACTAGTTACATCCTCAAAAAATATATAAGATTCGTCAGAACATGATTTTACCTTTCATAAATCCATGCTGACCTTTTTGTCCAATGATCTCACCCACTTTCCAAATGTGCTCTATCCATCTTAATCCCCTGACACTAGCATTTCCCCCACTAACCGATGTTAGACTAACCTGGTCTGTAATTCCCATTTTCATCTCCCTCGCTTTTTTAAAAAATGGGGTTGCATTAGTTACCCTCCAATCCTCAGAACTACAACAGAATCTAAAGCGTTATTGAAAATAATCTCTAATGCATCACTATTTCTGTGGCACTTCCTTAAGTACTCTGGGATGCAGCCTAACTGGCCGGGGATTTATCGACCTTTATTTCATTCAATTACCTAACACCACTTCCCGGCTAATATGATGGATTTCACTCAGTTTCCTCCATCTCATTTAACCACCGGTCCCCTGCTATTTCAGGCAGATAACGATGTCGTTCTTATGAAAACAGAAC
>CM069143.1:69418262-69542063 GCA_035221665.1 Okamejei kenojei
TGGAGGTATAATATTGGAACTCTGCAAATCAAATTAAAATTGGTGGAACAATGGAAGAGCTTGTGGTAATACTAACTACAAGATCATTATTCAACTGGGTCAATGAGCCCAATGAAAATCAGCTTGAATTATGGATTGGATTGTGTGAAGCATCACCAGAACAGGGAGATGGGAAACTGAGGATGCTGAATGGCCAGTTTCAGAAGGGACAGTGCAACCACGGTTCGGGGAGCCACAGGTTGTGTGAACAAACTGAAGGCGAAACATGGCTCTGCTGAGTGGATGAAACAGGGACTGGGGGCAGAAAATATAATGTTCCCTTGGCAAGTATTAATTGCCATTAGATTCTCCAGATGTTTAGCTGGAACTTGAGGACTGAGTTATAGTGGGATGGATAGTCTGGGGACTTTTTGCTTTGAAGCATTGAAGGCTGCGGAGTGTCTCATTGAGGTGTACAAGGCTTGAGGGGCATGGACTACACTCAAGTCTTTTACCAGGTAGTTAATTCTAATCCAAGGGGCCTTACATGAGCTAAATCCTAATTGGAGTAAGGCCAAACATTGAGGTTATGAGGGAGGGGTTTGCACAAGTTGATTGGAGTAGGTTGTTTGAAGGAAGGGAACATGGGGTGTGGGTGGGATTTTTCAAGTGAGCTGACAAGAGTTCATGGAACATGCACAACCTGTTAGATTGAAGGGCAAGGCAGCTAATGTAAAGAAGCTGGATGACAAGGAACATTGAGGGCTTGGTCAAGAATAAGAAGGAGGGATGGGTTCAGGGAGAGGTGCTGGATTAGTGTATACGAGAGGAGGTTTGGGAAACTATGAAGCAAACTAAAGAATGAAATCAGAATGGCAAAAGGTGGACAGGTATTGCTCTGGCGGAGAGCATTAAGGATAATCCAAGTACCATAAAGGGAAAAAGGGTAATTAGAGAGAGAGAGTGGGAACATCTCATGAATCAAATCGGTCACTCTGTGGAGGCCACATGAGATGGGCAACGTACTCAATGGAGTATTGTTCCTCTCGTTTTACTGTGGAGAAAGTCAAGAGGAATTGTGGGTCGAGGCAGTCAATGGATGTGTCTTGGAGAGCATCCGTATTATGGTGGTAGAAGTGCTGGACAGATTCCTGTTGTGTTAAACGGATGAAGATAGATAAATCTCCCGGATGAATCAGATATATCTGAGAACATTGTGGGAATCTAGTGGGAAATTGCCGGACGCCCTGGCTGAAATTTATAAATCATCATTAAATACAGGAGAGGTGCCGAGAGACTGACGGGGTGGCAAATGTTGTGCCTCTATTCGAAGGAAGGGTCTGCAGTGAAAAGTTTCACAACTACAGGCCTATTTGAGCTTATGAGCTTAACATCTGTAGTTGTGAAAGTTACTAGGACTAATTCTGAGGGATCGGATATTACAGGCATTAGTGTTTCAAGAGCAGATTAGGGTGAGTCAACATGGTTTTGTCGTGGGAGGTCATACTCTCGAAATTGATTGACGTTTTTTTGAAGATGTGACAATAAGGTTGCTGAGGGCTGAGCTGTGGAGTTCTATATGGACTTCGCAACGCATTCAACAAGGTCCACATGAGAGAGTGCTCTGGTACGTTAGATTGCATGGATCAAGGAGAGAGGCTGAATGGATAGAAACATTGCTTCATGGAAAATCACAGGTTGATGGTGGAAGGTTACCTATGAGACTGGAGGACTGTGGACCAGTGGTGTACCTCAGGGTTAGGTGTGGGTCCATTACTACTGTCATCTATATCAATGCATTTGGAGAAATCTTACATGCAAGATTAGCAAGTTTGTTGATGATACAAAAATGGATGATTATTGCAGATAGTGAAGTGATATCAAAACTGCAGCAGGAATCTTGATCAGTTTGCCAGGTGGGTTGAGGATGGTTGATGGAATTTAATGCAGGAATGTGTGTTATTGTATTTTGGGACATCTAACATGGGCAGTTACTATTGCAATGTTAAGAGACTTTTGGACAGGGACATGGATAGGAACAAGTCTGTAGCCAAACACAGGCAGAGGGGACTATGTAGCTGGGACGGTAGGCGGTGTGGGCAAGTTGGGCCAAAGGTGTTTCCACCCCGTATCATTCATCACTCTGAATTACCTCTGCTGAATGGAAGGTTTTCTTATCTTTAAAAGGGGGATAGATGTTTGCCAGTGGCTATTTAGGCTCTTTTTGTTCCACCATTGAGATTACAGAAGGAGGGTTCTGCGAAACGTTGCCTATATCCTCGCTCATAGATGCTGCGCCACCCACTGGAGTTTCTCCAGCATTGTGGCTACCATTGAGATTTCAGTTGCTCTTTATCACTGAAACCAGCTATTAATGACCTTTTTAACTGAACCCCATCAATTCTCATCCAGGGGACATGATACTATGGTACAAATAGGAAGTGTGGCATAATAAATAAAGGAACAAGCTTAGAGATAACTTAGGGACAGACAAATGATGAACAGGTTCGAGGTCATTGTTCATAGAGAGATAGGTATTCAAGTCAAATCCACAAGTACACACTGAGTCCTGTGAATATAATTATGCTGTAGATTACTGTGAATCATTGAAACCCTTAGGTTTTTCTCGGAATTTTACTGTGAAGGATCTTCAAATTAAAACGACTGTTCCATTGTTCACCATGATCTATGAGCTGTTTTATTTTATCTGCTTATCTGAATAAAGCCAGATACAGAATAGCACACAATTTCCTTACAGTAACAAACGAGAATGACAGAATAAAATTAGATGATCACAAGTGAGAATGGATTCATCTTTAAGTTACAAAGATGGGTGCACACTGAATTCTAAACATAATCAATGAGTTCCTGAAACAATGTCGTGCATGAGCTGGCTGCTCTTGGAAAGGAGGCGCAGGTCTTTCTTTTTACAGTTTGCCTATTCTCCAAACCATTGTGCAAGCACTTTTTTTGATTGCAACATGCGCCTTAATTTTAGAATTCAACAAAGAAATGCAAAGTTACTAAGTGGTGGCGTCACTGGCAGTTTTGCATGTCTCTTACTTTTATAACTTTGGCTGCAGTTCCCTAACACCCACATTCCCACAATCTAACATCCATATTTACTAGTTATTAGCCCCTCATATGTTTTTCCCTACTATAAAGTTGTCTTTAAAATGAGAGGGGAGAGATTTAGAGGCACATTTCAGTCCGAGGGTAGTCAGTATCTGGAATGAAGCTGCCAGGGAAGCTAGTGAGGGGAAAACAAAAAGACCTTTGGACAGATATACGAGTAGGACGAGCTTAAGAGGGCTTTGGGCCTAAATGCAGGCTAATGGGAACCAGGCCACGATAACTCACTTGATCGCATGGACAAGGTGGTGTGAAGGGCCTGTTCCTGTCCGCACCCCTCTCTAACTTACTCTGGAAATAAAGACAATGAAACTGGGGCAGCAGATAGCTGTGTGGAATAAGACAGTGGTTATGGCACAGTGTTGGGGGGGAGAAGCAACTGAACATGTTTTATTTGTAATTGTCTACAGTATATCGTGTTGTTAATCCTTGCGAAGCAAAGCCACCGAGACACATTCCTTGTATGTATACAACTTGGCTAAATAAAATGTATTCAATTCAGCTAAATATAGTGTGAAACCAAGCTGCCTGCCCCCTCCCATCGATATTGCTGCCTTTCCAAACTTGCTGTCTGTAGTTTTTAATCCTGTTCTAATATTCGTATCAAATTTTTAAATTGGTCATGCTCCATTTTCACTGAATAGATACATTTACTATTGCTCCTCTACAGACAATAAATAAAACCCAAATTCTGCTTGCTGTACACAACATGCAGTTTACCCTGTTGAAAATTACTCACTCAGAGAAGCCAGGATCAGTAACACAAACCCTCGTTTCACAGGTTGACATTCTGCAAAGGAAAGCACAGAATTACAATTCAGAGAGAAGAGAGGCCTGGGGTCTTGTGCAGTTGTAAACTGGGACAGCAATTGATAGTTTGTGAATCACATCACTCCCTGAGTGGAGATCTACAGACAGACGTGAGATCTCCCTCTCAGCGTTGTACAGGAAAATCAATTAACAGCAGAAGGTAGCATTCTGAGACTTGATCAAGTGGTGATGTCTTGTTACCTGAATCTTGCACAGGTGTTGCTGCCTGGGATGGAGGGAGATGAGACAGCTCCAACCTCCTCAGTCCCGTAGACTCTCCGTGAATGGTGACAGACTTGGCAACAGCTCACCGAGTACCTTCCACACCCGCTTCACCAGTGAATAACTGCAGGGCTGGATAACAGTGCAGCCGCTGTAGGGTTGGGGAAAAGATGCAAAGCAGGACACACCGACCACCTATTCTGGGTTCTGTGGAATGAAGTATATTGTTTCCAGTCAACTTCCTCGAACATCCACAGTCGGTTGTGTAGAGTTGGGGAAAAGATGCAAAGCAGACACACCAACACCTAATCTGGGTCTGTGGAATGGAAGAGTCCATTGTCTACAGTCAACTTCCTCGAACATCCGCAGAATCAGTGATGGGTCGCATTGAGCAGGGGGCTGCAATTGTAACAGGCAAATGTTATTAGACAGGAAACACGCAACCTGTATAAAATCCTGCCACATGACCAGCTGACCATTATTGCACAGCAGAAAACCATACTGAACAGTAATGGACATGTTGTAAACATAGAGGGAGTAAGTCACAGTATAAACGCTGCCAGTGGACTGTGTATTGGAACAGGTAATGGGACAGTGCGGGCTAGAGAGGTGTACCACTTGCATGGCATAAAATCTATGCCACATTAGTACTGGGTCAGTTTTGTGTGACACTGAGCTGTGTACATGGGGACATTGTAGAGCATTTATCAGATTTTATTCTCCACTCCAGCATCATCCCACGGTCAGCCTGGCGCTGTGTGCTGGATCTACAGTGAACAGAGAGGGCTGCAAAAGGAAACTGGCAGCATCATTCATGTTGTACTAAAACATGTCGCATCGGTTATTGGTGTGTGTGCTCCAGACCCAGAACAGGCAGACAGTAAACAGGACATTGGCAGCTGATCACAACTACAGCATGCAGACAGGCTCTTTGGCCCAATTCCCGTTTGCCTCTGCCTGACCCTAATTATCCCTCTAATCCTTTCCTATCCATCAACCTGTCCAAACGGCAAATTAAATGTCATAATTGTTCCTGCCTTTACCACCTCTGGCAATTTGTTCCTACATCCATCACCCCCTGTGTGAGAGAAAAAACACTGTCCTATTTAAATCTTTCCCTGCTCATATTAGGACACAGAATAGCAACATCACAGAAACATCCCTTCAGCCCCCACAATGTCTATGCCAGGTTTACTCTGTGTTCCCAGGGTCAGAACTAAAAAGGCTGAAGGCAGCATTCCGTGTTTATGCTCCACACCTGTGGGACCAGCTCCCTGAACACTGAGGTGTGTACGGACTGTAAGCTCATTTAAAATCAGGCCTAAAACACTGTTGTTTACTGTAGCTTTTTCCATAACCTGCATGCAGGTAATCTTAACCTTTTAATCTTGTGTTATTGTTTTAGTGACTTTGTTTTTACTATTCATGCATTTCTTATTGTTTGTTTTGTAATTTTTGATTATTGGCTATTTTGGTTTGTCCTGTGTTGTATGGTTGTTCTGCTGTCTTTTTTTACTATGTTATTCTGTTATTCTTTTTTTTCTTTTGTAAAGCACTATGAATTGCTGCTTGTATGAAGGTGCTGTATAAATAAATTTGCCTTGCCTTGCCTGATATGCGAATGCAGCAAGATAAAATTCATCATATCTCCTTGTAAATGGTGTTATAGAGGTGTATAAATCGTGATGATGGCAATAAGTAGGGTAAACGTGAATGGTCTTTTCCCAAGTGTTGGGGAATCATGAACCAGAGGACATAGGTTTAAGGGAAGAGGGGAAATATTAATAGGAACCTGGGAGCAATTTCTTATTCAGAGGATGGTGGGCCATGGAACATGCTGCAGTGGATGTAGTTGAAGCAGGGACTATAACGGCATTAAAAAGAGACATTGGACAGTGTCGAGCAACTGACACATACTCCCAGTAAAGATCAACAGGTTATTGGCAGATTATGAAGGTACACGGCATGTTGGCATCAAAGTGTCTGCATCACGACTCGCAGCTTGTGTCAGGAGCCGTCAGTATGGATGGGGCCGGTATATGATAAAAGCCCAGGACTGGAATATAGATAATAGTGGTGGGGGGAGCATTTGTGTGTTAGTATTGGTGAACATATAAGTAGAGCAGATCTACAGACAGGGACATGGAAGGTTTAGAAGGAAATGGGCCAAGCACGGTCAAATGGGACTACCATAAATGGGGGATCTTAGCGGACATGAATGAATTGGGCCGAAGGGTTTTCCTGCTGAATGACTACTCATGATCTATATCCGTCCGTTCCCTGCAGGTCCATGAGCCTCTCTGAAAGCCTCTCCAATGCCACTATTGTATCTGCTTCCTCACCACCCATGGCAGGGTGTCCCAGCCACTCATCACCCTCTGTGTTAAACACTAGACCCACACATCTCCTATAAACTTTGTCTCACTCATCTTAAAGCTGTTCCCTCTTGTGGTTGACAATGTTGCATTGGGAAAGAAGGTCAACAGACAATAGGTGCAGGAGTAGAGGCCATTCAGCCTTCGAGCCAGCACCGCCTTCACTGTGTGATCATGGTGATCATCCACAATCAGTATCCCGTTCCTGCCGTCTCCCCATATCCCCTGACTCCGCTAAACTTTAAGAGCCCTATTCTAGCTCTCTCTTGAAAGTATCCAGAGAACCGGCCTCCACCGCCCTCTGAGGCAGAGAATTCACAGACTCACAATCTCTGTGTGGAAAAGTGTTTCCTCGTCTCTGTCTAAATGGCTTTACTCCTTATTCTTAAACTGTGGCCCCTGGTTCTGGACTCCCCCAACATCGGGAACATGTTTCCTGCCTCTAGCGTGTCCAAACCCTTAACAATTCTATATGTTTCAATGAGATCCCCTCTCATCCTTCTAAACTCAGAGTGTACAATCCCAGCCCTCCTTCTCTCAGCATATGATAGTCCCCCCCATCTGGGAATTAACCTGGTGAACCTACGCTGGGCTCGCTCAATATCAAGAATGATCCTTCCTCAAATTAGGAACCAAAACTGCAGACAATACTCTCCAGATGTTGGTCCCACTAGGGCTCTGTTACAACTGCAGAAGGACCTCTAGTTTGCTCCTATACTAGGGACTCCTCTTGTTTATTTTATAAAAGGCCAACATGCCATTTGGCTTTCTTTAATGCCTGCTGTACCTGCATGCTTACTTTCATAGACTAGATGAACAAGGACCCCAAGATCCCATGGTACTTCAATTTTTCCCAACTTGACACCATTTAGATTAATAATCTGCCTTCTGTTTTTGCTACAAAAGTGAATAACCTCCATTTATCCGCATTAAACTTCATCTGCCTTGCACCTGCCCACTCCCCCAACCTGTCCAAGTCACCTGCATTCTCATAGCATCCTCCTCACAGTTCACACTCCCACCCAACTTTGTGTCATCTGCAAATTGCTAATTGTTACTTTGATTCCCTTCATTCCAAATCATTGATGTTATATTGTAAATAGCTTCGGTCCAGCACCGAGCCTTGCGGTACCCCACTAGTCACTGCCTGCCATTCTGAAAGGGACCCTTTAATCCCTATTCTTTGTTTCTTGTCTGACAACCACTTCTCTATCCTACGCTTGGTCTCACCGATGTAGATCAGCTGACATCTAGATCAGCGGATGCAATAGATGAGGTTGGAGGAGGTGCTGGTGAACTCTGTCGCACTGGAATAACTGCGTGGGTCCTTGAATGGGAGTTGAGGGAGGAGGTAATTTAAAGCAACAAGTGTTGCATCTCTTGCGGATGCAAAGGAAACGTGCCTGGGGAAGGTGTGGTGCAGGAGGGGGAAGGGAAGAAGTGACTGGGAGTTACGGAGGGAGCGGTGTGGCTGTGATGCGCCGGGCACCAGCAGGACCTCGCATTGATTCTCCGAACTTCGGGCCTCACTCACCCAGACCTGCACGGACCCCAACTATACTTCATCCTCCGGAATGAACCACCTCTTCAATCAATGATTCTGGCCCACCTTAACTCCACCAAGGACCTGAAACTAGCCGCCTCCAGGCCGCTCCTGCCACCGACACTCCGCGACTCGATCCGCCCGCAGGCCCCAGGCCCCACCTCTGGCCCGCGCCACCTGCCCGTGTCCGAGACGCCATCTTGGCCACGAGGAGGGCTCCAGCACTCACCATGAGCACTAACCTCATCTGGCCTTTGTCCAACCATCTGCCCCTCAAAATCCCCCCTCACCTAGGCGTCAGCGTTCAAACGTTCGACCATCCCGACCATCCTGAACATCAGACCACGGCTTTTGTGAACAAGGGAGGAGGAGGAGGAGGAGGAGGAAGGAGGAGGAGGAGGAGGACTATGTGAACTGTAATTGCCTTCACCACAGTGGAGAATGCTGTGGTGGATGTCTGTGTTGAATTATGTTCTGTATTGTGTCCCTTTTTTAATTGTAACACTGCATGGTAAATTTTACTTCGGAGTCACATGAGTGACTACGTGAGAAGCCCCGCTGGCGCTGGAACGGACACTACGTCGACGCTGACGGAGAAGCAAGAGCTGCAGAGGCTAGCTCATCGACAGCGGTAGGTATGGAACGGCAGGTAAGTGCAGTTGAAATATTTTAGGGTCTGGAAAAAACTCGTGCCTGGTGTATTAAACCAGGATTTAAAATGAATTTAAAAACAAAAATAAAATAAAAGATTAAAATAGAACAGAAATACTCTGTATAAAACAACGGAGTTTAAAAAAGAACGTCCCGGGGGAATACCCAGCGATCGGGACGGGAGATAAATTACGGAGCCGGTTCCGATACTGGTGACCGTTAAAATTACGTTAGGAAGTTTTAGATGCTCCACAAACTTTTGGCAGGGGGGGAAATTTTAAATAAGTCAGAAAGGCTTTCAGACGGAAAATAATGGAAATATTCCCTAACCTACCCTAAGGGGGTTTCACATATAAAGAAAGGAAAAAAAAAAAAAATGATGAAATATGGTGGGGAATATCTACCTCATTTTTTTTTTCTGAAGGTAGTCTCCTTGAGAAAAAAAAAAAAACAAGGGCAGTGAAAAATGAAATGGAAAAACTGACCCTAAAAATGTACTGATAATGGTGGCTGGTCATGTAAGTACCCACCACAGCACCAGAAAATATATATATATAAGATATATATATATATTCTTATTATCAGGTGTTGTGCATTCACCGCTAGTATATAATCTATATATATATTATCTTATATCTATATATATATATATATATATATATATATATATAATAATATATATAGTATATATATATATATAAAAAAAAAAAATATATATTATATATATATATATATATATATATATATAGATATATATATATATATATATATATAATATACAGGTGAATGCACCACATCCTGAATAAGAAGTGAGGCCATGAAAATTAGCATGGGAACCAAAAATTAGTTGGTTTCTCACTAAAAGCTGTTTATGAGTCAAAACGCAGAACAAATAAAGAGTGAGGCCATGAAAAGTAAACATGGAAACTAAAAAACTCACCAAAGCTGTAATGATTGAAACAGCGGAATATGATAAAAACTTTTATGTTTTATAAAAATATCAATGGTGAATCCGTTTAATGATATCCATGGGCTCCAAATTATATGAGATATAAGGAAATACATTTCAAAGTATTTCAAACTGGTGCATGGCATTACTATTCAAAAGAAAAAAAAAAAAAAGGAAAAAAAATATAATAAAACGTTGTTGCAAATAACTAATATTTAAAAAATAAAATAAATTGCCATCAGTTTGTGGAGCTCAATGGGGAAGAATATATATTAATATAATTACCAAATCTGCACTTCTAGATTCGACAGATTAATACAAATCAGGTTATGTTTTAAAACTCCTGATTATTATGGAATAAACCTGTCCCTTATGATAAATCAAAGATTTGATTATAAAAGAACAGACTAAAATACTGATCTTTAAACTTTGGGGGAAAAAACTATGTTCCAATGAAAGATTTGATAATGGATCAAAATAAAGGCAAAGATCTTTAAAACTTTGGGGAAAAAAAAAACAAAAAACTGTGATCCAAAGAAAGATTTGATAATGGATCGAAAACCAAGGCAGAAGTGGTATATATCCAACATAGCCTTATCCAAACCCATATAATAGGGAAAAGTAAGTGCTTGAAGTACGTTGAAGAAGTGCAAAATCTTGTTACAAAATAAATTCATGAAATCTACAATTGTGGGGGATTACAGGTGTATCATGATCATTATTTATATAACTAAGAAAGGATAGGTTCACCTGTATAAGAAAACCTTAAAAATTGATTTTAGGTTTGCACTCAAAAGTAACTCTAATAAGAAGGGGTACGTATATTTATATATATATATATATATATTTATATATATATATATATATATATATATATAATAAAATACCTCAGTGTAAAAGATTTGATGGTAATAAACCATACACAAACATCATTTTATATACACTTTCATTCACAGTGTAAGAACATTTTATTAAAATGGAAAAAATCCTTGAACATTGAAATACAGTTGCTATTAACAAATTGTTAATCAATATTACGGGTGCTTGGAAATTAATTAAAATGGGTCAAGCTGTGCAAGTTAAAACATTGTCCAAGGAGTATTAATGTTAAAAACAGAATACTGGGAGAAACATTATGCTGATAAAAGATCAGCACTTGCACTAATGAGGTCATGGTCATGGGTTATCTTGATTACATTTAAATTGGAAGGTTATAAGAGTCAGCTGCAAATTAGTGCTGCAATTACAAACCTGTTGGAAGGTAAGGACCTGACCATTACATAAAGTGTATGCTTAGCATTAAATAAAATATTCATAAATTACTATTCTGAAATTAGGAGTAATTCTGCACCATAAGAGGGGGAAAATTGTTCCATGATACAAATATGTCTCATTGTTGTTGACATACTTTGTCCCTCCATTAGGTTAGGTAAAGAGTAAACAAAGCTCCAAAAGAAGGAATACAGAAGCTTATAAGAATATTAATGCTTTGTGAAAAGCTTATGCAAAAATATTAATGATACGTTATCATTATTATAAGTAATGTAAAAAAAAAAAAAAGGTCACAAGCTTCTTCAACTATAAGCTTAACAGCTGTTGCAAAACTGAAGCAAGTGTTACAGATGATGTACAAGTTTCTGTGAATGTTTGGGTAAAGATAAGAATATTATCTATTCTTATAAGATAATTGATACATCTCTTGTTGGGGGGGACTGCGGACAATAATACCAGGTGAGCATAAAATGGATTGTCCTAAAAAATTTTTTCCAAACATTGTATTAATTTATTGAAGTCTTAAGGAGTTATGGAATTAAATATCGATTGTTTTATTATGGAAGTGTCCATGTCCATATCAAGGTGAACAATACCACGGCTGTGGCATATGTTAAAAAACACACAAGATAAGTCAAATAATAATCATGGGGGATTATACTGAGTAAACAGATGTGGCATATTCTAAAAGTTTTGTCCAGCCTGTTTCTCTAAGGAAGAGACAATGTATCGGAGACAACAAATTTAGGGATTATTACGATTAATCTGGTTGCATACAGATTAAATCGCCGATCTTTCAAATGATCTTGTGGGTAAACCAAGTACAGGAAAATGATGGCTTTGTTTTCTCTCAATTACATGAGGAAAAAAAGATGTTCTTTTGTGTTTCTCATTTTATTGTTGATAGGGCAGTAGTGTCTGATGAAAATGTAGCAGGGCACTGCCAGAGTGAATTGGTGGCCCAATACGGATCCTTCATGGTTTCATTAATATTGAGTGATGTTGAACCACTTGTGATGATTCATAGTTGAGTAATTTTTTGAAGTCTGAGGTAGGGTCTCGACCCGAGGTGTTGCCTGTCTTCCTTTCGCTCCTTGGATGCTGCTGCACCCGCTGGGTTCTCCAGTTTTATGTTATGTAACCCTGCAGTAAATTTATTGCTGTACAAAGGCATCCATGACATGAAAATATGAATTTGACTATCCGCATGGTTGACAAACCATTACAACAGTTTGATGGTCAAAGAAGTCTAGGAAATGTTTAACTAATATAACAACATAACAATAAAATAATTATGTATTAAAGAAGTGTTATACGCTGCAAATTTGCAGTAATAAGTAAAAAAAAAAAAACAATATTTGTTATAAGAAATTGGAAGTCTGTGTTTTACAGTAAAGTTATTTATCATATTAGATATACTGTAGTTCCTTGTGGATTGCATTTTTTCTGAGTATCTATTTGATAGAGTGTTTACCGTCCTATTAACGGACAATATACTAACCAAGAAGTTATCAGGTGCATTTCATAATATCCCAATATGGAAAGGGATATTAGATGTGGATATTAATTTAAATATATATATATATATGTGTGTGTGTGTGTAGTATATATATATATAACTATATATATATATATAATATATATATATATATAAACATACATAATATACTCTTAATACATTATGTGTGTGTGTAATATATATATATATAGAAAATATATATATATATATGTGTGTGTGTTGTGTGTGTGTGTGTGTTATATATATGATATAAAATGTGTGTGTGTGTACATTATATTTATATGTATATATATATATATATATTATAATTAGTGTGTGTGTGTGTGTACAAATATATATTATATGTATATATTATATATATATGACACACACATATATATATATATATATACACACACACAATATATATATATATATTTAGTATATATATATGGTGTGTGTGTGTGTGTGTGTGTATATATATAATATATATATGTTTGTGTGTATATAGATATGTGTAATTATATAGTATATATATTATATATAATAATATGTGTGTGTGTGTGAACATATATATAAATATATATATAGTATATATATATTATATATATATATTATTATACATATATACATATATATATATATATAAATATTTATATATATATTATATATATATATATATATATATATATCACACCACACACATATATATATATATATTTATATTAATATCCACATAATATATATCCCTTTACCATATAAAAAATGGGATATTATGAATGCACCTGATAACTTCTTGGTTAGTATATTGTCCGTTAATAAGGACGGTAACACTTCTATCAAATAGATACTCAGAAAAATGCAATCCACAAGGAACTCTCACATATATCTAATAATATGATAAAATAACTTTACTGTATACACAGACTTCCAATTTCTTATAACAAAATATTTTTTTTTTTTAAACTTATTTCTGCAAATTGCAGGTATAACACTTCTTTTATACATAATTATATTTATTATTATATGATACGTAATCTGTCCAAAATTGTAATATATAAGTGGGCGATAAATAGTCCTGAATTGCCTTAGGCAATGGACTCTTAATTCTATCAATGATTCAAATTTAATAAAAAAAATAAAAAAAAAGAGTTAACATTGAAAATAAATATATGCTGATGATATAAGAGCATATATCCATCTCTTATCAATATAAGAGTGCAAACATTGCAAATATTACGATATAATTGCATATAGATGACAGATTACATTATCAATATATGTTTATGAATTTACCAAACAAAAGCACACACACCAAGAGGAGCTGAAACCAAGGTAAACCTATTAAGCATATCTGTCCGGCTTAAGTGTGTGTGTGTATGTGTGAACATTGATGAAATATGTTGAAATAGGGTAAGAGTCTCTGTGGTAATGGGGACAGCTACTTATTACACAACAAAAAACCACATTAGTTCAGTAAGAACTGATGGTGCTTAAGATGGGTATTCTAATATTCAGTGAAACTCTGAAGAATCATTGGAGTACATACTTCGCAGTCGGGAAAGACGTCAGAGAACTTTACTCTGAGGTGGACTAACCTGGACACGTTCAATCAGGTGAGAGCATGTTCACACAGGAACTAGGAATGGACAGAATGAGCCGCTCGCGGAGCAAAAGATCCAGGCAGATTGGTGTATAATTAATGTTAAAGTAAAAGGAACCAGTCATGGTTGGTGTCAGTGTTGACACTTAGTGTTGGTGTGGTTTTCTATAAATTGTTGCTTTGTCATGCCATCAAAAAATATATATATAACAATTGATATATTGTGATAAACACTAATTTGCCTTTCAAAGGAAAGAGGGCATTACTTTTATTCTTTATAATGTGAAATAATTTATCACATAACTTAGAGGCAATGTTTAGGGGAAAAATGGTGTTTATTCGCTCATTACTGTGTTAAATGAGCCGGACTGTCGTTATGGAATAAATTCTACGACATGAAAAACACAGAAAGCTCAAACTCTTCACGTAGTCACTCACGTGACGCCGAAGTAAAAATAGTAAGAATTAAACGAGAATTTTACCAGTTCGAAGTTTGATCTTATATTTTATGAGGAGTAACGATGAGGGATTTACGTGCCCTCCCACTCCACACCCTCATAAAATAAATGATCATCTGGTAGTTCTAAATCGCTCTATGTATGAGCCTTACTATCTTACTCCGGCTATTGTGTTCTGTGTTTTTCATGCCGCTGCTTCGAAGTATGCCGTTTCCAGCGCCAGGCGGGGGCTTCATCACGTGATCCCCATCGTTACTCCTCATAAAATAAAGATCAAAACTTCGAACAGGTAAAGTTCTTCTCGTTAAATCTTACTATTATATTCTCACTGCACTTAGGGTGCATATGACAAATAAAGTTGAACTAGTGAACTATTGAACCTGTATCCTAAGATTTTGGTCTCCTAAGGGAGGAATGACATTTTTGCCATAGAGGGAGTACAGAGAAGGTTCACCAGACTGATTCCTGGGATGTCAGGACTTCCTATGAAGAAAGACTGGATAGACTCGGCTTGTACTCGCTGGATTTTAGAAGATTGGGGGGAGGGGATCTTATAGAGACTTACAAAATTCTTAAGGGGTTGGTCAGGCTAGATGCAGGAAGAATTGTTTCCGATGTTGGGGAAGTCCAGAACAAGGGGTCGCAGTTTTAAGGATAAGGGAAGTCTTTTAGGACCGAGGGATAAGAAAAACATTTTTTTTTTCACACAGGGAGTGGTGAATCTGTGGGGAATACTCTGCACAGAAGGTAGTTGAGGCCAGTTCTTTGGCTATATTTAAGAGGGAGTTAGATGTGGCCCTTGTGGGCTAAAGGGATCAGGGGTATGGAGAGAAGGCAGGTACAGGATACTGAGTTTGGATGATCAGCCGTGATCATATTGAATGGCGGTGCAGGCTCGAAGGGCCGAATGGCCTCCTCCTGCACCTATTGTCAATTTTTCAATGTTTCTAGGTATGCATCTAATACTTGCTAGGCTTTGTCCTGCCACTTCTCTCTGCCAACTTTCTTCCACTCCCCGCCCTCCCCCACAATCAATCTAAAGGAAGTTCTCGACCCAAAATGTAATCTCTCCATGTACTCTCACAGTTGCTGCCTGACTCCATTTTAGTTAGAGACATAGAAATAGGTGCAGGAGGAGGCCATTCGGCCCTTCGTGCCAGCACCGCCGTTCATTGTTGTAGATGAATTATGTGTGTACACCTTTAATTGATAGTACGATGTCCCATGCTAACCAGACTCCCCCAGCAGTTAGTATAATTGTAACCCACAAACGCCCCTAGCTCGCTCTCTGGTGCTCGTGACAGACCACGTTACAGCCGGGCTATGTATGCTGTGTGTTTAATAAAAGTTCTGAAGACTTAAAGGCATCTTAGTACGATCTTCATGGTGTCAGAAGTGTCAGTTCCTGCGTCTCTGTTGTTTCGCGTTTTATTTCATTAGTCCCAGTACCCCCCCCCTGGTCCGTGAATGGCTTCTGCCTGCCGTAAGCCTGACGTCCTGGTCTTGATGCGGACATCACTCATCGCTGGAGTGTGTTCCGGCGGGACTTTTGAACATTACGTTGCTATTGCCCACCCTGCTGTGACCCCCGCTGTCAAGGCTTCCCTGCTGCTTAACTTGGCTGGTTCGGAGGCGCTCGAGCGTTCGGAGTCGTTCGTCTATGGACATGGTGAGAGCGCCGATGACCCCGTTTGCCAGATTGCTAAATTTACGGCGATGTGTGACCTTCCCACTAATCACATTCTGGAGCGTTTCAAGGTGTCTCCAGACGCCAGAACCCTGGGGAGTCTATTGACTCAATTTGTGGCCCGCGCTGCGCCAGGTTGGCTCGCCGATGTAACCTGCGTGACCTGACCCCCGATGCTTTGACCCGTGACATTTTGGTCTTTGGTTTGCGGGACGAGAAGCTGCGCTCCGAGCTGTTGCGTAAGCCTGATCGAAACACTACACGAGGCGCTGCATGCCTCTCATTTAGCTGAGGCTGTCTCCTCCGCTATACCCGACCCAGTGGTCCATACAGCTGTCTCGCTGGTCCCCAGTAAAACAATGCTCCCCGGCGTCAGAGGGCAAGACCGCTGCAGGGCTCCAGACCGCCTCAACGATGGTCCGAATTGTAACTTTGTCTCACACCGTTTTAATGTGTGCCCTGCGTTGGGGAAAACCTGTAACTTTTGCAACAAGCTCGGGCACTTTTTCAGCCGCATGCCGTTTCCCGTGGGAACAATGCCCCAGCCACAGCAGAAACCGACTCGTTATCTGACTCATGATGATTCAAGTGTGTCTGGTTCCCATCTCCAGCACGATGATCTTCTTCCCCCGTCTGACCCTGAATCTTCTCAGAGCGAGCTGGAGGTGTTTTCCTTGCGAGGTTGCAGATGGACTGATAACGGACCCGACCGTCCGAATCACGGTGAATGGCACGGCCTTCTCTGCTAAGGTGGACACGGGGTGCAACTGCCTGTATCCTACGCGTCCCGCACAATGACATGCCGCACTGAACAACACTATGCCCAGATTGAGAAGGAACTGCTGGCAGTTGTCTTTGCTGCTCCAAATTCAAGGACTATATCCTGGGCAACTGTTTCACTGTCGAGAACGGACCACCAGCCTCTGGTCCACCATCCTCAACAAGCCAATACACATGGGCCTCCTCCCGGCTCCAGCGCATGATGCTCCAGCTACAACGCTTCATTTTTTACGGTGGTTTACCGCAAGGGCAAGGACATGGTTGTTGCGGGACACGCTGTCGCGAGCGCCTCTTTCATCCACAACCCAGCATCCGTATGAGGCATCGGATCTGATGGTCTTGGGCGTGAACTTCATGCCCTCCGGACAGTTGAAGTCCCTAGCCGAGCATACGGCGACAGACCATTTGCTACAGCAGCTGGCCGCGATCATTAAGCAGGTTGGCCAGACTGCCGTTCTTCCCTGCCGGCCGCAGCGGTGCCTTACTTCTTGGTTCGTGACGAGTTGGTGCTGCATGATGGTGTGATTGTGAAGGGGCACAAGGTGGTGGTGCCCGAAGCACTACGGGAACAATACTTCGAAACTGCTCATCGTGGCCATCCGGGGCCGAGGCGACCCTTGCTGTCGCTCAGAGCCATTTCTTCTGGCCTGACATGCCCCGCTACTTCTGGGGATAGGGTCTCCGCATGCCCTACCTGCAACAGCCTCGCTCCACAGCAACAGCGGCAGCCGCTCCTGCAGCAGCCAGCTGCTGACCTGCCATGGTCTGCGCTAGCAACCGACATCTTCGAGTGGCACGGAAAAGCACTTCCTGGTGCTGGTAGGACTCTTACTCCAGCTGGTTCGAGGTCGACCAGCTCCACTCCCTCTCTTCCTCCGCGGTCATCGACAAGTTTGCGCCGCCACTTTGCCACATTCGGGTCCCCCGTCAGCCTGAGTTCCGAGAGTTTGCTGGACCGTTGGAACTTTCGTCATTACACCAGCAGCCCGGAATACCCACAGAGCAATGGACTGGCCGAGCGGCGCGGTCCGCAGTGCTAAAGAGTTGTTGGAAACGTTGCCGCCTATCCCGCTCCGACATCTACCTGGCCCTGCTGAACCTCCGCAACAATCTCCGCGACCGTGCCCTGGGCTCCCCGGCCAGCGACTCATGTCCCGAGTGACGAGGCCCACGGTCCCGGTGTCTCAGCAGTCCCTGTCCCCTTCCGTCCTTAAGCCTGCCTTGGTCCGGGAACGCATTGCTTTGTCAAACACCGTATCCAGAAGCGTTCCCACGACAGGTCCTGCCGTGGTCCTCTGCCCTCTTCTACCCCGGGTCTGGTCGTCCGTATGTTGTCCTCTTCTGGCCGTTCCAGGCTGGCCGTGGTCGTCGCTTCTGCCGGTTCCCCTCGTTCGTACCTTGTCAACCGCGGACGGCAGGGTGTACCGCCGGTCCCCGCCAGCATCTCCGGCTTGTGAACGAGCCTCTCCCTCCCCCGGGCGGCTCCTTATGCCCCCCCGCGCCCCTGTCGCAGCCCTGTGCTCTGCCAGTTCCTCTGGGGCCGGCCTCCCCTCGTCCTCCTCCGGAGCGTCTTTCTCCGCCTTCCCCACCTTTCTCTTCCCCTCCCTCCCCGCTGCCTTCACCGCCAAGGGGTTCTCCTGTCCGTAGCCCCCACCATGATCCGGCATTCCCGCTTGTTGCTGTCGGGGAAGGAGGTGATGGCGAGGTGCGGACCTGGTGTGGTCGCCTGGTCAGGCCGCCGGTCCGCTACGATCATGGCTGATCGGCCCCTATCTATAACCCATGCCTGCCTTCTCCCCATATTCCTTGACTCCACTAGCCCCTATCCAACTCTCTCTTAAATCCATCCAGTGACTTGGCCTCCACTGCCCTCTGTGCCAGGGAATTCCATAAATTCACAACTCTCTGGGTAAAAAATGTATTTTTCTCAGCTCAGTCTTAAATTACATGCCTTTTATTTCTAAGACGGTGTCCCCTGGTTCTGGACTCTGAACATTGGGAACATTTTTCCTGCATCTAGCTTGTCCAGTCCTTTTATAATTTTTATGTTTCTATAAGTTGCTCCGTATTTTGTCTTTTTTTTGTAAACCAGCATCTGCAGTTCCTTGATTCTATATTAATAAGCAGAGGGCACAGGGTTAAGGTAAGGAGGAGGTCTTTAGCGGGGTTGGACAGAGGACTTATCAGCCAGAGGATGGTTGGAATATGGAATGCACTGCCTGAGAGGATGGTGACAGCAGAGGGTATGGCAACATTTCAGAAGTATCTAGATGAGCACTTGAATCACCAAGGCCTAGAAGGTGACAGATCATATGCTGAAATCTGGGAATGATATAAATGGATTCTTAATGAGCAGCATGGACAAGGTGAACTGAACGGCCTGTATCCGTGCTGTGTGATGCTTTGTCTCTATCAGTTGATGCCTGGGGCAGATCAGTGACGATTGCATTGACACAGGGCAGGCAATCTACTTTTGTTCCCGTTTTGCTGTGTTTCTGTGAGAAGACACTAAGTGATCTTGACATCATTGATGCAGGATTCTAATTCATTGATAAAGATTGCAGGGGTGGACAGCAGAAAGGGACACAGGGAAATTCACTCATTGGTTGAGCAGGCCAGGACTTTATCCCTTGGAGCGCAGGAAGATGAAGGGTGATCTTATTGAGGTGTATAATATCATGAGAGGAAATGATAGTATAAATGCACAGTCTTTTACCCAGAGTAGCGGAACCAACACCAGAGGCCATGGGTTGAAGGTGAGGGGGGGAAAAGATTGAATAGGAACCCGAGGGGGCAACTTTTTTTTTAATGCAAAGGGTTGTAGGTGTATGGAACAAGCTGCCAGAGGAGGTTACTCAGACAGCTACTGTCACTACATTTAAGTAGTGGGAGGTCAGAGACATTGATGGTGCGTCTCGGTTGCTACAACTGTGGTAAGTGTGTCCAGGTTCAGCTCCTGAAGGACCATGTTGGGTCACTGGAGAAGCAGCTGGATGAACTCTGGACAATCCGGGATAACGAGAATGAAGGGGTGCATGTGTGCATGTGCGGGCTTTTCCAGAGTGTGTGCATATGCGGGGTATTTTGGGCGGGAAAGGCCTGTGAAATCAGCCATGTTTGCCAGACGTTTCTGAGTTTATATATTACAGAAAATGAGTTGCTTAAAAGCTTAAATAAAGTCAAGTTGTACATTCCTCTGTGTAATCATTACATCAGAAGAGACGGAGCTTATTAATGTCCTGAGTCTGTCTGGTGCATCATTGCCACACTCATCAAATAAGTGATTTAGTGTACGAAGCCAGTGCTTCCAATCCTTTGCAGCTGCAGGTGAGTTGGGATCCAGATCCAAGCGTTGTGGTTTCAATAGTTTCTCCATCCCGATGTCGGACTGCTTGACTTCTGAGATTGAGTTGCTTAAATTGTTGTGAGGCAAATGAAACTTTAACACTACTCGTAATTGACTTGACTTTATTTAAGCTTTAAGCAACTCATTTCTGTAATACATAAACTCAGAAACTCACAATTACCAGCTTTGTCTTCAGCTGCCCAGACCCCATGTGCTGTCGACTCCTTACTGATCCAGAGCAGAGACCAATGTCTGGCACAGCGATTGTCCTGTGAAAGTTTACTTCCCAATCCTCCACGTACATTGCAGATCCACTGGAGCGGTTCTTGTATGTGTCAATATTCAATAGTCAATATTATTCCTCGCATACACCCGAAGATGCAGTGAAATGAATTTTCCAGCAGCGGTACTATTAAAAAAGAACACACAACACAGAGGGAGTACAGAGAAGGTTTCACCAGACTGATTTCCTGGGATGGCGAAGCTGTGGAATTCTCTGCCACAGAATGTGGTTGAGGCCAGTTCGTTGGCTATATTTAAGAGGGAGTTTTATGTGGCCCTTGTGGCTAAAGGGATCAGGGGGTATTGGAGAGAAGGCAAGTACAGGATACTGAGTTGGATGATCAGCCATGATCATATTGAATGGCGGTGCAGGCTCGAAGGGCCGAATGGCCTCCTCCTGCACCTATTTTCTATGTTTCTATGTTTCTATAACAGCCTATTGCACTTTATCTGTTTATTTCTGCGTATGTATATATATATATACATATTTCTGTGGTATAGGGACACACTGATCTGTTCTGTATTTATGCCTACAATATTCTGTTGTGCTGCAGCAAGCAAGAATGTCATTGTCCTATCTGGCACACATGACAATAAAACTCTCTTGACTTGACTTGACTATCCCTTTATTCCTTTAACCCAAAGAGCTAAATCTAACTCTCTCTTGAAAACATCCAGTGAATTGGCCTCCACTGCCTTCGGTGGCAAAGAATTCCACAGATTCACAGATTCACAACTCTCTGGGTGAAAACGTTTTTCCACATCTCAGTCCTCAATGGTCTATCCCTTATTCTTAAACTGTGACCCCTGGTTCTGGACTCCCCAACATCGGGAACATTTTTCCTGCATCTTGCCTGTCCAAAACCTTTAAGAATTTTATATGTATCAATTAGATTCCCGGTCATCCTTCTAAATTGCAGTGAATGCAAGCCCAGTTGACCCATTCTTTCATTCTTTGCTTTCATGCTGTAAACAGTGTATGCATGTATTGTTAGGTCTGTGTACCATTGTATGGAGCACATTAGTATCTGCACTGATGTAAAAGCACTTTGGTCAACATGGGTTATTTTTAAATGGCGATACAAATAACATTGACTGACTAACTGGCTGATGCCTTGTTCTCATTCAGCTGCCATTATAAACATGATAACAGCACAGGGGAGATTTGACCAGTGGAGTGTTTCCATTAGAACCGCAATGTCCAGAAATTCAAACTCCCTTGACAACTCTCTCTGCCTCCCTCTCTCCCCACTCCACTAACTCCCATTGTTTCTTGTTTTCATCTGTGGCTTAATTTGCATCTGTGGCCTTTCACAAAATGTTATCTTGCCTGATATGAAAAGTACTTTATTTCCTGTTACATATAGGGTTGCACGAATGGTGGTGAATTAATATGCAGCTTCTGTTAGAAAATGTAATGATGGCTGATTTGAACTTGGTGCATTTCTGCTCAAACTATCCTGAAAACATTGCCATTATCTGTTTTGTTAAAGAAGGAACTGCAGATGCTGGAGAATCGTGGGTTACACAAAAGGCTGGGAGAAACTCAGCGGGTGCAGCAGCATCTAAGGAGCGAAGGAGTTAGGCGACGTTTCGGGTCGAGACCCTTCTTCAGACTGGTCAGGGATCGGGGAAACGAGAGATATAGACGGTGATGTGGAGAGATAAAGAACAATGAATGAAATATATGAAAAAAAGTATCGATGATAAAGGGAACAAGCCATTGTAAGTTGTTTGTTGTGTGAAAATGAGAAGCTAGTGCGACTAGGGTGGGGGAGGGAGATAGAGAGAGAGGGAATGCCAGGGCCTGAGGGCTGAGGGAGAGGTGGGAAGGGGAGGAGACAGCAAGGGTTAACAGAATTGAGAAAATTCAATGTTCAAGCCCAGAGGATGCAGACTCCCCAAGCGGAACATGAGGTGCTGTTCCTCCAACTTGCGGTGTTGCTCACGCTGGCCGTGGAGAAGGCCCAGGACTGAGAGGTCGGATACGGAATGGGAGGGGGAGTTGAAGTGCAGAGCCACCGGGAGGTCGGGCTGGTTATTGCGGACCGAGCGGAGGTGTTCGGCGAAACGATCGCCAAGCCTTCGCTTGGTCTCACCGATATAGATCATCTGGCATCTGGAGCAGCGGATGCAGTAGATGAGGTTGGAGGAGGTGCAGGTGAACCGCTGTCGGACCTGGAAGGACTGCTTGGGTCCATGAAAGGAGTGGAGGGGGGAGGTGAAGGGACAAGTGTAGCATCTCTTGCGGTTGCAAGGGAAAGTGCCTGGGGAAGGGGGGGTAGAGCGGGAGGGAAGGGAAGAATTGACAAGGGAGTTGTGGAGGGAGCGGTCTTTGCGGAAGGCAGACAGGGGGGGAGATGGGATGATGTGGCGAGTGGAGGGGTCACGTTGGAGGTGGCGAAACTGGCGGAGGACTAATGTGTTGTATTTGCCGGCTGGTGGGGTGAAAGGTGAGGACCAGGGGAACTCTGCCCTTGTTGCGAGTGGGGGAATGGGGAGAGAGGGCAGTGTTGCGGGGTATGGAGGAGACCCTGGTGTGAGCCTCATCTATAGTGGGGGAGGGGAATCCCCGTTCTCTGAAGAATGAGGACATTTGTGATGACCCGGTGTGGAATACCTCATCCTGGGAGCAGATGCGGTGTAGACGGAGGAATTGGGAATAGGGGATGGAGCCCTTACAGGAAGCAGGGTGGGAGGAAGAGTAGTCTGTATGTTCCCTCCACACCACCAACAACCCCCCCCCCCCCCCACACCATTCTACACTCCACAAAGTATCTTGTTTCCTTCTCACTCGATTTGCATCTGAACCCTTTCATCAAAGGTTACCTGTGAAAAGTCCTTTGTTCTCAGTCTATAGATTTCCTGTTAAAAAGAGGGATGATAGAGCAGGGCAGGGTTAACCCATCAGTAATGTAATGGCTGCAAAAACAAGGGTGAATAGTATGGAAGTTACTGCACAGGAACAGGCCATTCAGCCCGACAACTGTGACATGTTTGATACTGCACACTAACATCCTGCAACATACAGCCCTGTGCACCCAGCTGTGTGGTGGGACTACAGTGAACAGACAGGACTGGAAAAGGAACATCCACAGAATCATTCCTTGTTCACTAAAATGCGTCAGCATTGAACATTGTTGTCTGAACTCCATAAATATAATGGGCAGAAAATACAACGGGCCTCAACAGTCGAAGACACCACTGGCATTGTTGGTTTATCTAAAGAAACCAAATTTCTGGCCATTGGAGGTTTAAAAATTATGGAGATGACTGCAAAGAGGGGGAGAGAGGGGATTGAAATCAACATGAGATCATGGAGACTGACCTCAGCAGAGAGGAGCTAGTGGAATGAGATGATGCAAACTGTGAAACAGGGATGATCACAGTTATTCCCTCAAGCTTCTCCGGGTACTCTGTTTGTCAGTGTCACTCACCACCTCTCACCCTTGCTTGTTCCCCCACATTCCCCACCCCAATTTACCACCTGCTCCCTTGATACAATTCCACATTCCCCACCCCAATTTACCACCTGCTCCCTTGATACTCTGTGTGGAATTTCTGCTCAGTTTGCATCCTTCCTTTCACCAATGTTACCTGCGTTCCTGAAATATAAAATACCCTGTTCTACTTTCTACACTTTAAAAGGGTCCCAACACATTGCTTTCGATTCCTTCGACAGATGCGGTCTGACCCATTGAGTTACTCCAGCGCTTTGTGTTTAGCTCAAGATTCCAGCATCTGCAGTTCCCTGTTGCTCATTCTCACTTTGCCAGCTTAGTGCTACAAGCAGGATAATTGTACAGGGCAGAATGGACCAGTGCATGTGTTTCTAATTCACCTGCAATGGCCACAGAAGAGAAGGTGAATTGTTTATGTCTCTCCACAGAAACAGGCCGTATTGCCCAACAGCTCCTTGACACGTTTTACACTCCACCTCAACCTCCTGTAACATGGCAGCATTTGGACACACAGTTGTGTGGTGGAACTACAGTACAGGGCACTGGAAAACGAACGTTTGTGTGGTGGAACTACAGTACAGGGGACACTGGAGAATGAACGTTTGTGTGGTGGAACTACAGTACAGGGCACTGGAAAAGGGCACGTACATCGGGCCCGCCCATAGCACCAATTGTACCGATGTACAATTGGTGCACGTGACAATAAAATGTGACGAACTCTCTACAATATTCAACTTCCAAACCTGCCATCGCATCCTTTCAAACCGTCCTGTCCTCTTATTTTAGCCAGCGCGGCTTTTATGAAGTTTACAGCTATCTGCCCTCGTAATATTGAATTCCTCTGTGTGTTACCCATCAGTTTCCTCTGCCCCACAGGGGAAACATATCGCAGTCTTTGTCTCTCACTGTTTCTGAAACCCACTGTATCTGTAACATCCTGGTGAATCTGCTGTGCATCCTCTGTCGTGTGGTGGCCAGACCTGCTCACAGTGCATCAGCTGAGGTCTCACCAAGCTGTCTAAAGTTGTACCACAATGTGGAATTAGTTGCATTCTAAGCCACGGCCCATGAAGGCGAGTATCCTGCCTGCCTTCTTCACAGCCCCAGACAGGGCCGGCCTTACACCGACTGGACCAATTGCTCCCAATTGGGCCCCGCGCCTAAGGGGGCCCCGCGCCAGAGTCATCTACTCTCGGCTCAGGTAGATCTACCCCGGGTGGAGGGGGGAGAGATGGGTAGAAGGGGAGGGGGGTGTGAGGGGGAATGGAGAAGGGGGAGAGGGAGAGGGAGAGGGGGAGATGGGTCGGTACCTCCCAGTCCCGGGGCAGCGCTCCCGCCCCTCCAGTCGCCGTGCTTCACGCACACAGCCCCGGCTCCCCCCCCTCTCCCTGTGAGGACACGGTGAACAATACACGGAGGGCCGTGCCGGGCCGGGGGTTGAAGCAACGTTTACAAACCTCGCCCTCAGCTCACACCTGTTCGCCCTGACCCCGGCATCCGCTCCTGCTGCCGGCCCTCGCCCTCCCTTCTCACCTTCCCTTCCCTCCCTTTCTTCCCTCCCTCTCTCTCTTTTCCCTTCTCTCCTTCCCTTCTTTCTCTCCTTCCTCTCTCTCTTTTCCCTTCTTTCTCTCCTTCCTCTCTCTCTTTTCCCTTCTTTCTCCCCTTCCCTCCCTTCTTTCTCCCCTTCCCTCCCTTCTTTCTCCCCTTCCCTCCCTCCCTTCTTTCTCTACTTCCCTCATTCCCTTCTCTCTTTCCTCCCTTCTCTCCCTACACACACACACACACACACACACACACACACACACACACACACACACACACACACACACACACACACACACACACACACACACACACACACAACACACACACACACACACACACACACACACACACACACACACACACACACACACTAGGATGGGGTAGAAGTCCAAAGGGTAGGATGGGGCTGAAGCCCAACATTTAATGCCTGGACTGGATTTTCACCAATAGTTATTGGTTTTCCAGGATCCAGTTAATTATTATTTTTTTTCATTTCACAGTCACTAAAACAAGTGATATTGTAACTATGTACATTTCAGAGGTGATCCACACATTCTGTTTGTTACTTGTAGGGAGAAATTCAGAGTTCAGCAGAGGAGGACAAAGGGCTTAATTAGGAAAGGGAAAATAGATTATGAAAGAAAACTGGCAGGGAACATAAAAAACTGACTGCAAAAGTTGTTATAGATATGTGAAGAGAAAGAGATTAGTTAAAACAAATGTAGGTCCCTTGCAGTCAGAAACAGGTGAATTGATCATGGGGAACAAGGACATGGCAGACCAATTGAATAACTACTTTGGTTCTGTCTTCACTAAGGAAGACATAAATAATCTGCCGGAAATAGCAGGGGACCGGGGTCAAATAAGGTGGAGGAACTGAGTGAAATCCAGGTTAGCCGAGAAGTGGTGTTGGGTAAATTGAATGGATTAAAGGCCGATAAATCGCAGGGCCAGATAGTCTGTATCCCAGAGTACTCAAGGAAGTAGCCACAGAAATAGTGCATGTTTAGTAATAATTTTTCAAAACTCCTTAGATTCTGGAGTAGTTCCTGAGGATTGGAGGGTAGCTAATGTAACCACACTTTTTAAAAAAGGAGGGAGAGAGAAAACAGGGAATTACAGACCAATTAGTCTAATATCGGTAGTGGGGAAACTGTTAGAGTCAGTTATTAAAGATGGGATAGCAGTACATTTGTAAAGTGGTGAAATCATTAGACAAAGTCAGCATGGATTTACGAAAGGTAAATCATGTCTGACGAATCTTATAGAATTTTTCGAGGATGTAACCAGCAGAGTGGATAAGTGGATGTGTTCTATCTGGACTTTCAGAAGGCTTTCGACAAGGTCCCACATAAGGGATTAGTATGCAAACTTAAAGCACACGGTATTGGGGGTTCAGTATTGATGTGGATAGAGAACTGGCTGGCAGACAGGAAGCAAAGAGTAGGAGTGAACGGGTCCTTTTCAGAATGGCAGGCAGTGACTAGTGGGGTACTGGGGACCCCAGCTATTTACAATATATATTAATGATTGGGACGATGGGAATTGAATGCAACATCTCGAAGTTTGCGGATGACACAAAGCTGGGGGGCAGTGTTAGCTGTGAGGAGGATGCTAGAAGGCTGCAAGGTGACTTGGATAGGCTGGGTGAGTGGCAAATGCATGGCAGATGCAGTATAATGTGGATAAATGTGAGGTTATCCACTTTGGTGGCAAGAACAGGAAAGTAGACTGTTATCTGAATGTTGGCTGATTAAGAAAAGGGGAGAAAAAAAACGACGAAAAAAATCGGAAAGTGAAGAACTTAAAACTTTTATTGCACGTGAAATTGCTGGCTTAAAGGAAGAAATAAACCAGATGAATGCTGAAATAAAAGATTTGAAACTTGAAATTAATACCAACATTGATACTAAGATTAAGAAAATATCGGATGATTTGAAGAAAGAAATCGCAGAAATGATGATTGAAATGTCAAAGGAGACGAATGATAAGATTAAAAATGTGAAAACTGATTTTGAAGAAAGGCTGAATCCTGTGGAGAAGGCACTGGACCAGCAGACGGCTGGCATAAAAAGCCTTGAAGAACTAGCCGAAACAAGTGCTCAGGCTACAGCAAAGCTTATCACAGAAAATGGACGTCTAACGGATTTATTGACCAAAATAACCGAGAAATGTACTGAACTGGAAGGTCGCAGGGAGGACAAAACCTAAGAATTGCGGGGTATTCCTGAAGGGGGAGAGAAAGATAAAGACCCCCGAGAATTTACTGCGAATTTACTGCAAAATGTTTTATCTCTGGAACAAAAGCCTTTGCTAGCCCGAGCACACAGAGTGATGAGATGTCAGACAAGACCAAATGCTCCCCCAAGACAAATGATAATAAAAGTACAATATGACCACGTCTTGGAGGAGATAATGCAAAACACATCGAGAAACAGAAACCTTACATTTGAAGGACACAAGATCAGCATCTATCGAGATTATCCAGCAGAGGTCTCCAGGAAACGAAAAGCGTTTAATGAGACTAAAAGTCTCTTGAGGGGGGTGGAAAACTTGAAATATGGCCTCAACTACCTAGCTACTCTAAGAGTCACTTACAACAAGAAGGAATATTTCTTCTCCAACCCTGTGGAAGCACTGGACTTTGCCCGGAAGATTAAGACTTGAGAAGGCCTCATCATTGAATACACTGACTTTGCAGGACTTTGCAGGACTGGATGGAACTGGATAGTACTGGATGGAAGCAGGAGAAAGATGTGGATCGGAAACCCCCCATGGATACTAATAATTAGTATAACTACACTCCTAATACAAATAACTAATAAATACTAAAATATACCGTGGTATCTTCACTAATCAGAGTTAATCATTGTGACACTAACTACACTACTAATATAATAACTAATAAACATTAAAATTATACCGTGGTATGTTTACTAATCAGAATTAATCATTATTACTAATGACTAATGTTTACTTATATTGGACTGATTAGAGTCAAATATAGAGTCTGACTTCATTTGCCCTCTTTGGAAACCTTTCTTTTGTACTAGTAATTTTCATTTTTATTTTTTATTTTCCTTTCTTTTCGTGTGTTTTTTATAATTAGATTTTCAAATAAGTTTTAAATATATGTATTCTCACATTTTCGACTATTATAACCCGAATATTTTAAATTTAATATCCCCAGTAAAATACCATTATGGAATAATAATTCCAAAAAAAACAGGGAGCTGGTTAAGTTAGCAACATCAGTCGCTAAGAAGTCGGTAGATGGTTAGCCATGCTTGTATGGCTAGCACTAACTACACCAATACTAGATGTAGTTTTTTCCTTCTTTGTGCACAATACTAATTTCTTAATCTATCCTCTCTTCTTTTCTATTATAAACTATTATTGTTATTTTCAGTTTGAATGGAGTTATATATTGGATCAAAGGAGATATACACGTGAGAGACATTCAAGGGAATTAAAATTCGTCTATTCGGAGTTCGGGTGTAAGGTCGGGTCTGTCGAACTGAACCATTGGCTCTATTACAGACCCCCCATAGACAAAATATGCAAGACAAAAATGAATACGGGGAATGAAGGAATAACGTTTTGCTGCTGGAATGTTAAAGGTATTAACATTCTTTAAGCACATTTAAAAGCAATTAAAGCTGATGTAATTTTCATTCAAGAAACTCATTTAAAAACAGATGCTGAGCATAGGCTGAAAGCTAAATGGATAGATAAAATGTATCATTCTTCTTTTGTAAAGGCACTTTATTCAAACATACATCAACTATAACTGATAATGATGGCAGATGCATTATTGTAATAGGAGAATTAAATGCACAAAAAATGATTTTTGTTTAATGTATATGGACCAAACTTTGATAGTCCATTGTTTTTCAAGAAAATATTTAACAACATTCCAGAAATAACACAACATAACTTAATAATTGGAGGAGATTTAAATTGTACATTAGATTCTTACTTAGACAGATCCACAAGACAAAGGAAAATTAAATCCCATTCCAGTGACTTATTAAATGCATATATGGAAACTACTAATATTAAAGATGTTTGGAGAGTAGAAAATCCAACTGGACGAGAATACTCCTTTTATTCACCTGTACATAAAACTTACTCAAGAATAGATTATTTTTTGGTCGATGCCAAACTTATCTCACTCACTTATAATTCAAAATACCATAATATTATAATCTCAGATCACGCACCTTTAACATTTAAGATTAAAATAAATGGTAAAATGGAAAAACGGGGACAATGGAGATTTAACCCACAAATTTAAAAAAAAAACAAAGCAACTCAGGAATATATTACAGAACAGATCAAGATTTTCTTTGAAATAAATGATAAACCGGAAATATCTTCTTCCTTATTATGGGAAACTTTTAAAGCATATGTCCGTGGAATTATGATTTCTTCTCAAGCATTTTATAATAAAAAGAATCGGAGGGATCAACAGGAACTGGAAAAGGAGATTAAACAACTAGATACAGAGAATGCAGCTAATCCATCCATAACAATACATAATAAAATCGCAGCACTGAAATATAAATTAAATAAAATATATTCAGATCAGGTTGTAAAACTCTTTCAATACACTAAACAATTACAGTTTGAATTTGGAGATAAACCTCAAAAATTATTGGCTCGCCAATTGAGGAAAATGGAGGGAGAAAAAATATTCCATAGGATTAACTCACATAATGGTGAACCCCTAGTACAACCTAAAGATATTAATGAGAGATTTTTGCAATATTATAAAAATTTATATTCTGCTAAAACGACAGAAAACAGGATAGGAATAGAAGCATTTTTAAAAAATGTAATCTGAATGGGTTGGATTCACAAAATAGAGAATCATTAAATGCTGAAATTTCAGTAAAAGAAATCAAAGAATCTATCAGATCATTAAAAAATGGTAAAACACTGGGACCAGATGGTATTGACTCGGAATTTTATAAAAGAAATCGAAGAATCTATCAGATCATTAAAAAATGGTAAAACACCGGGACCAGATGGTATTGGCTCGGAATTTTATAAAACATTTTATGATCTGATTGCACCACGTTTGAAGACACTCTATGAATATATTTATACCCAGCAGAAACTACCAGAAACGTTAAATGAATCTATTATAACACTTATACCTAAAATAGACAAAGATCTGGATGACCCAGGATCATTTAGAGCTATAGCTCTTTTAAATACTGATCAAAATATATTAAGTAAAATATTAGCACAAAGGCTAAGTACAGTTATTAATGAATTAATGCATCCCGATCAAACAGGATTTATACCAAAACGATATTTCTCATATAACCTGAGACGTTTATTCAAGATGATATACTCGAAAAGAGGTATTAAAAAGATCTAGTAGTTATTTCGTTAGATGCGGAGAAAGCCTTCGACCAGGTGGAATGGTCTTATTTGTTTTCGGTTATGGAAACTTTTAAATTGGGAGAGAAGTTCATTACTTGGGTCAAATTATTATACACTAATCCAACAGCCAGAATAATAACAAATCAATGCTATCAACTAAATTCAATCTATTTCGAGGTTGTAGACAAGGTTGCCCTTTATCCCCACTACTATTTGCACTTGCAATAGAACCATTAGCTCAACGTGTGAGATCACATCCTGAAATATATGGGTATGATACCAGAGATACTGAAAATAAAATCTCCTTATATGCGGATGATGTATTACTTTATATTACAAAACCGGAAATTAGTATCCAAAATTTATTAAAATTAATAACTGAATTTGGATCTTTTTCAGGATATAGTATTAATTGGAATAAAAGTGAACTCATGCCAATAATGATAAATAACTTACATATATGACAACAATTTCCTTTTAAGATAACAAACTAAAAAATTAAATATCTTGGAATTTATGTAACAAAAAGATTTGATTCTTTATTTAAATCCAACTTCCCACTCTTATTGAATAAATTAAATAAGAACATTTTATATTGGAAAACTCTACCCATCTCAATGCTAGGTAAAATTAATGTAATAAAAATGATTTTTCTTCCGCAATTACTATATCTTTTCCAATTGATTCAGATATAGCTTCCTAAAAATGTATTTAGGAAGGTGGACTTTAGTTACCAACTTTATCTGGGATTATAAGAGCCATAGAATAAATAAAAAACATTTATGTAAATCAAAAATAAATGGAGGTATAGCACTACCAAACTTTATGTTTTATTACTGGGCAGTTAATATTAAAATATGAATTTTTGGTTAGTAGAGAAAGATAAACAACCAATTTGGTTAAAAATGGAAAAAGAAGATTGTTTGCCTTTTGAAATTAGTTCGATAATATTTGCCAATGTTAATTTAGGTAAGAAAACCTATAGCGAAAACCCTATAATATAAAGTGGAATACGTATCTGGAAACAAATAAAGAAAACATTAAAATTGGAATGTATACCACTAGTCCTTACCATTGTAAATAATGTTACATTTAAACCTTCAATGATGGATTAAGGGTTTTTACAATGGAAAAATAAGGGAAGATCTCCACAGGGAAAATTCTTTCCTTTCGTTTCAAGAATTACAACAAATTTATGGATTACATTCAAAAGATTATTTTAGATACTTACAAATTAGAGACTATGTAAAAGCAAACACACAGGAAATTAGAAATAGAAAGACAGAAATTTTAGATGAATGTCTAAATAAACATCCGAACACAGAAAAATTGATATCATATATTTATAATATTCTATTGGAAAATGATGTCCCATTGACAGAAATATATAGACAATCATGGGAAAATGAATTAGGTCAAATTATTAGACCAGAAGTATGTGATAAAATTGGACCATTGGAGAACCAGAATGGACAGCTATCTGCAGAGCCAAAAGAGATGGGGGAGATATTGAACAATTTATTTTCTTCGGTATTCACCAAGGAGAAGGATATTGAACTCTGTGAGTTAAGGGGAAAAAGTAGAGTAGCTATGGAAACTATGAGATTCAAAGAGGAGGAAGTACTGACACTTTTGAAAAATATAAAAGTTGATAAGTCTCCAGGTCCTGACAGGATATTCCCTAGGACATTGAGGGAAGTTAGTGTAGAAATAGCAGGAGCTATGACAGAAATATTTCAAATGTCATTAGAAACGGGAATAGTGCCGGAGGATTGGCATACTGCGCATGTTGTTCCATTGTTTAAAAAGGGTTCAAAGAATAAACCTAGCAATTATAGACCTATTAGTTTGACGTCAGTGGTGGGCAAATTAATGGAAAGGATACTTAGAGATAATATATATAAGCATCTGGATAAACAGGGTCTGATCAGGAACAGTCAACATGGATTTGTGCCTGGAAGGTCATGTTTGACAAACCTTCTTGAATTTTTTGAAGCGGTAACTAGGGAAATTGATGAGGGTAAAGCAGTGGATGTTGTCTATATGGATTTCAGTAAGGCCTTTGACAAGGTTCCCCATGGAAGGTTGGTTAAGAAGGTTCAATCTTTGGGTGTTAATGGCGGAGTAGCAAGATGGATTCAACAGTGGCTGAATGGGAGATGTCAGAGAGTAATGGTGGATGGCTATTTGTCAGGTTGGAAGCCGGTGACCAGTGGGGTGCCTCAGGGATCTGTGTTGGGTTCCACTGTTGTTTGTCATGTACATCAATGATCTGGATGATGGGGTGGACAATTGGATAAGTAAGTATGCAGATGATACTAAGATAGGTGGTGTTGTGGATAATGAAGTAGATTTTCAAAGTCTACAGAGAGATTTGGGCCATTTGGAAAAGTGGGCTGAAAGATGGCAGATGGAGTTTAATGCTGTTAAGTGTGAAGTGCTACATCTTGGCAGGACAAATCAAAAATAGGACGTACATGGTAAATGGTAGGGAATTGAGGAATGCTGTGGAACAGAGGGATCTAGGAATAACTGTGCATAGTTCCCTGAAGGTGGAGTCGCATGTAGCTAGGGTGGTAAAGAAAGCCTTTGGTGTGCTGGCCTTTATAAATCAGAGCATTGAATATAGGAGTAGGGAAGTAATGTTAAAATTGTACAAGGCATTGGTAAGACCAATTCTGGAGTATGGTGTACAATTTTGGTCGCCTAGTTATAGGAAGGATGTCAACAAAATAGAGAGAGTACAGAGGAGATTTACTAGAATGTTGCCAGGGTTCCAGCAACTATGTTACAGAGAAAGGTTGAACAAGTTAGGTCTTTATTCTTTGGAGCGCAGAAGGTTAAGGGGGGACTTGATTGAGGTCTTTAAAATGATGAAAGGGATAGACAGAGTTAACGTGGATACGTTTTTCCCATTGAGGGTAGGGAAGATTCAAACAAGAGGGCATGACATGAGAATTAAGGGACAGACGTTTCGGGGTAACGTGAGGGGGAACTTCTTTACTCAGAGGGTGGTGGCTGTGTGGAATCAGCTTCCAGCAGAAGTGGTGGAGGCAGGATCGATTTTAACATTTAAGAGTAAAGTGGATAGGTATATGGACGTGAAGGGAATGGAGGGGTATGGTCTGAGTGCAGGTAGATGGGACTAGGGGAAAACAAATGGTCGGCACGGACTGGAAGGGCCAGAGAGGGCCTGTTTCCGTGCTTTAATTGTTATATGGTTAAATAAACATCCGAACATAGAAAAATTGATATCATATATTTATAATATTCTATTGGAAAATGATGTCCCATTGACAGAAATATATAGACAATCATGGGAAAATGAATTAGGTCAAATTATTAGACCAGAAGTATGGGATGAACGTCTACAACACATACACCACTGTTTGTTAACTGCTAGACACTCTCTTATACAATTTAAATTATTACATAGACTACATTACTCAAAATCCAAACTACATAACATTTTTTTTCAAATGTATCTGCCATAATGTGATAAATGTCAGCACTTAGAAGCTAACTTGACACACTCATTTACAAATTGTATAAAAATTACAACATTTTGGATAGAAATATTTAGGATAATTTCAAATGTTGTTAATATGAATCTGACTCCTGACTCAAAGTTAATAATACTGGGAATACTGGAAACAGATCAATTAATAACAAATCAAAGAATTGTTATTGATTATAGTTTAATAATTGGGAAAAAAATAATATTAAAATTCTGGAAAGGTCCTACATCCCCCACAATCAAAATGTGGATTACAGGAATGTCGGAGACACTCCATCTGGAAAGATTGAGGCTCGTCCTAATGGACAGGTTGGATCTTTTCAGAGGAATATGGTCTCCATACATTGAATATCTAAAGGGTCAAAATGGCTCGGTGCGAGAGTCTGACTGAAACCTGAATAATGGAATAGATGAAGAAGTACGTATAACAAATCATGGATATATCTCCAACGATGGATAACTTTTTAATACTCCATTCACTTCTTTATTTTTGATTTCGTATCTCTATATTATTTTTCTCTATCTTTTCTTACTTATAAAAAAATGTATAGAAATATAAATAAGTCTTAAATGTTAATATTAATAATATTACAAATGTATGTAAGAAGCATTTTCTATTAATATGTATTTACAATTAATCAAAATATTCATCAAAAAAAAGGAAAAGGGGAGATGCAACGAGACCTGGGCGTCATGGTACACCAGTCATTGAAAGTAGGCATGCAGGTGCAGCAGGCTGTGAAGAAAGCGAATGGTATGTTGGCATTCATAGCAAAAGGATTTGAGTATAGGAGCAGGGAGGTTCTACAGCAGTTGTACAGGGTCTTGGTGAGACCACACCTGGAGTATTGCGTACAGTTTTGGTCTCCAAATCTGAGGAAAGACATTCTTGCCATAGAGGGGGTACAGAGAAGGTTCACCAGACTGATTCCTGGGATGGCAGGACTTTCATATGAAGAAAGACTGGATAGACTCGGCTTGTACTCGCTGGAATTTAGAAGATTGATGGGGGATCTTATAGAAACTTACAAAATTCTTAAGGGGTTGGACAGGCTAGATGCAGGAAGATTGTTCCCGATGTTGGGGAAGTCCAGAACAAGGGGTCACAGTTTAAGGATAAGGGGGAAGTCTTTTAGGACCGAGATGAGAACATTTTATTTTCACACAGAGAGTGGTGAATCTGTGGAATTCTCTGCCACAGAAAGTAGTCGAGGCCAGTTCATTGGCCATATTTAAGAGGGAGTTAGATGTGGCCCTTGTGGCTAAAGGGATCAGGGGGTATGGAGAGAAGGCAGGTACAGGATACTGAGTTGGATGATCAGCCGTGATCATATTGAATGGCGGTGCAGGCTCGAAGGGCCGAATGGCCTCCTCCTGCACCTATTGTCTATGTTTCTATGTTTCTAGGATTCTGTTCCATTCTGTTTTGTAGTTTGTTTGTTTTTTTCCACAATCCGCAAGCATTTCACTGCATCTCGTATGTGTATGTGACGAATAAACTTGACTTGACTTGAACTCCCTCACAGAGTTGCCCACCAAACCTGTACTCTTTACTATGGCCATCCTGCCTGACCCGCTGAGTTACTCCAGCACTCTGTGAAACGTCACCTATCCATGTTCTCCACAGATGCTGCCTGACCCGCTGAGTTACTCCAGCACTCTGTGAAACGTCACCTATCCATGTTCTCCACAGATGCTGCCTGACCCGCTGAGTTACTCCAGCGTTACTCTGTGAAACGTCACCTATCCATGTTCTCCACAGATGCTGCCTGACCCGCTGAGTTACTCCAGCACTCTGTGAAACGTCACCTATCCATGTTCTCCACAGATGCTGCCTGACCCGCTGAGTTACTCCAGCACTTTATGACTTTTTTTTGTAAACCAGCATCTGCAGTTCTTTGATTTTCATCCCAAATCTTCGCTGGTTTCAGGGCTTTTACAAACTTTGGCATCAATGGGTGCATTACAGGGAAAGGAAACAGGTCACCGATCAATAAAGAACCATTTTGCAGTAAAGAGCGCAATTGTATCTAATTTGGAGTCTGCGCTCCCAATGTGCAGTGAATTCATGTAACAGGTCGCTCCAATTTGTGGTCAACACTCCCACCGTGTGGTGATCCGCTGCACTGCAGGCCCGTCCAGTTTGTGGGTCAACACTCCCACCGTGTGGTGATCCGCTGCACTGCAGGCCCGTCCAGTTTGTGGTCAACACTCCCACCGTGTGGTGATCCGCTGCACTGCAGGCCCGTCCAGTTTGTGGTCAACACTCCCACCGTGTGGTGATCCGCTGCACTGCTGGTTTGACTTGGCAGTAACAACAATCCTTGTCAATATCCTCAGAAATCTCGTCTTCACACTTTCAAAGAGTCTCCAAGCTTTGGAGACAGATTGGATCAGCTCTTTGGGGAATTTTACACGTCCTTACTTCAATCCACAGCAGACTTATTTTTGCAAGTCACTGGGTTCACAGTAAGAATGCCCCTCGGGCCCCTTCAGCCCAATATTCTACATTATCCCTGCATCTGTTCCAGCTCCTTGTTCCACATTGTGCTTCAATCATTAACAATTATCACTGGTCAACATTTTATTGCAGAGAGACAAAGTGCTTGAGTAACACAGCGGGTCAGGCAACATCGCTGGAGGAAAAGGATGTGATATTTTGGGTAAGAACCCTTTTGTTCCATCCCAAAGTCTCTTGTTTGTCCAGAGATGCTGTCTGGCCCACTGAGTTACTCCAGCAATGTGTCTATGTTTGGTATAAACCAGCATCTGCAGTTCCTCGTTTCAACATCACCCAGATTTAATTTCAGTTGTGATAAGGTTAGGGCATCATCACTTTAGTAAAGATACATCCTTTTATTCTGGCACTGTGCCCTCTGGTCTGAGACTCTCCCACTAGTGGAAACATCCATTTAGTTCTGAGATACAGCACAATTCCAATTTCACCAGAAAAAAATAAATAATTAAAAACCCTGGACACAAAGACAGACTCCCTGTCTCTACGCGGAGCACTGCTCCCGACGACAGCCCAGGCCCACCGCTCCAGGCCCACAGCTCCAGGCCCACCGCTCCAGGCCCATTGCACTCAGACACTCCCACAACTCCCTCTTTTATACACAGCAGCTGACAATTTTCTTACCAGCTCCAATCAAGCCAATTACCACATTAACCCTTCGCCCACCAGTGGCCAATCAATGTGTGTTGCACACATGATGATATCCACCTGGGGCAGTAGTTGTCTGCGGGACAATAATTGCCCTCCGACTTGTTGCTTTTTACACAATGTGGCTGCTTGCATTTCCTTAATTCAGAGACGACCATAACACACGGAGTCAGAATTAGGCCATTTGGCCCATCGAGTCTACTCCACCATTCAATCATGGCTGATCTATCTCTCCCTCCTAACCCCATTCTCCTGCCCATAAACCCCTGACACCCGCACTAATCAAGAATCTATCTATCTCTCCCTTAAATATATCCACTGACGTGGCCTCCACCCCCGTCTGTGGCAACGAATCCCACAGATTCACCACCGCTTAAAGAAATTCCTCCTCATCTCCTTCCTAAAGGAATGTCCTTTAATTCTGAGGCTGTGCTCTCTGGTCCTAGACTCTCCCACTAGTGGAAACATCCTCTCCACATCCACTCTGTGAATCCGGGCCATTCACCATTCGGTGATGTTTCAATGCCCCCCCCTCCCCCCCAATCTTCTAAACTCCAGCGAGTACAGGCCCAGCGCCAACAAACGCTCATCGTACGTTAACCCACTCATTCCTGGGATCGTTCTTGTAAAACGCTAACTCTTTTGTTCTTGCTGATGTTGAGGGATGGATTGTTATCCTGATAATAGGTGCAGGAGTAGGCCATTCGGCCCTTCAGGACAGAAGGTTCTCAATGTCTTTCCCATATTCTATCTCATCTTTGCTGCTCATGTGGCTGAAATAGTTTTCTGACCAGTGGACGGACGTTGTGTGTGGCAAGGTCATGACCCCGAGGGTCATTGGTGTCAAGGGTCACGGTGGGGGGAATGTTCTGACCAATTCTAACGCCTGAGAAGTGAATATAGTGATGATTTGTTAATTCATCGTGGCTGAAGCAGGTGGGCTCACATCTGACTATTCTTTACTGTGGGCACTTAAACATGGAAAGTAAACTTTCTTTATTAACAATGAATGACCCAGAGAAAGGAGAATGTTACTCTTGGAAGTTCATAGAGTCACAGCATGGAAACAGCCCAGCATGGAAACAGGCCCTTCCTTCGGCCCAACTTGCCCACCCCGACCAACATGCCCCATCTACACTAGTCCCACCCCGACCAACATGCCCCATCTACACTAATGCCACCCTGACCAACATGCCCCATCTACACTAGTCCCACCCCGACCAACATGCCCCATCTACACTAGTCCCACCCCGACCAACATGCCCCATCTACACTAGTCCCACCCCGACAAACATGCCCCATCGACACTAGTCCCACCCCGACCAACATGCCCCATCTACACTAGTGCCACCCTGACCAACATGCCCCATCTACACTAGTCCCACCCCGACCAACATGCCCCATCTACACTAGTGCCACCCCGACCAACATGCCCCATCTACACTAGTCCCACCCCGACCAACATGCCCCATCTACACTAGTCCCACCCCGACCAACATGCCCCATCTACACTAGTCCCACCCTGACCAACATGCCCCATCTACATTAGTCCCACCCCGACCAACATGCCCCATCTACACTAGTCCCACCCCGACCAACGTGCCCCATCTACACTAGTCCCACCCCGACCAACATGCCCCTTCTACACTAGTCCCACCCCGACCAACATGCCCCATCTGCACTAGTCCCACCCGACCAACGTGCCCCATCTACACTAATCCCACCCCGACCAACATGCCCCATCTACACTAGTCCCACCCCGACCAACATGCCCCATCTACACTAGTCCCACCCCGACCAACATGCCCCTCTAGACTAGTCCCACCCCGACCAACTTGCCCCATCTACACTAGTCCCACCCCGACCAACATGCCGCATCTACACTAGTCCCACCCCGACCAACATGCCCCATCTACACTAATCCCACCCCGACCAACATGCCCCATCTACACTAGTCCCACCCCGACCAACATGCCCCATCTACACTAATCCCACCCCGACCAACATGCCCCATCTACACTAGTCCAACCCCGACCAACATGCCCCATCTACACTAGTCCCACCCCGACCAACATGCCCCATCTACACTAGTCCCACCCCGACCAACATGCCCCATCTACACTAGTCCCACCCCGACCAACATGCCCCATCCACACTAGTCCCACCCCGACCAACATGCCCCATCTACACTAGTCCCACCCCGACCAACATGCCCCATCTACACTAGTCCCACCTGCCTGCGTTTGGCCCATATCCCTCCAAACCTGTCCTATCCAAGTGTCTCTTAAACGTTGTGATAGTCCGTGCCTCAACTACCTCCTCCGGCAGCTCATTCCATACACCCACCACCCTCTGTGTGGAAAAGTTGCCCCTCAGATTGACATTATTAATGTGAACCATTTGTGCACAACTCTGCTGGTGTGAGTAATAAATGAAATGATAGATAGCAAAAATACACAGTGGTGCAGCGGTAGAGTTGCTGCCTCACAGCGCCAGAGACCCGGGTTCCATCCTGAATACGGATGCTGTCTGTACGGAATTTGCATGTTCACCTCCCCATGACCTGCGTGGGTTTTCTCCGGGTGATCCGGTTTCCTTCCACATTCCCAAAGACCTGCTGGTTTGTAGGTTAATTGGCTGCTGTAAAAATGTCCCTAATGTGTGTAGGATGGAGCTAGTGTACGGGGTGATCACTGGTCGGCGATGACCTGGTGGGCCGAAGGGCCTGTTTCCGCGCAGTAATCTCTGAAATCTAAACAATACCCACCCGGTGACTTGGCCTCCACCGCGCTCTGTGGCAATGTAATTCCACAGATTCACCAGCCCCCGGCTAAAGAAATTCCTCCTCATCTCCTTTCTAAGGGCATGGGTGGGAAAGGCAGAGAGGGTGAGGGGCCAGACGTGGGCATGTGGGACTAGCTTCGATAGGCATGGCTGTGTGTTTCTGTGCTGTGGGACTGACGGAGCTCAAACAGGGTTAGTAGTTTGATGCTTCAGCCTGCAGCAACCCAGGAGTGTGTTCCAGATGCTTCATTAGTTTGTTGTTCTGCACATCGATCAGGAGGCGATGAAATCGCCCGTTCACACACAGCCGCCAGAGCAAACAGTGTACATACAGTGATGACAAACGCAATAAATGCAATATCCAGTGCAGAACAGTGCAAGATTGTGCTGCAGAAAGCCCGGGGTAGCACAGACAAGAGGGGCTGAAGGGCCTGTCACCGGGCAGGGCGACTACCGACGCTGTCCATGTGGAGTTTGCTCGCTTCTCCCTCCGTGGTGGACCGGGTGCGGGTCGGGGCAGGGGAGACGAGCTCAAGCCTTCCAAGCCTCAATCCAAGCTCAGCCTTCTTCCCGCGCATCCTAGCCCCAATGGGCCGAGTGCTCCGCCTTCCTCCCCGGACAACAACCGAGGGAAAAAACACAGAAGAAACCTCTTCAATCCCCCGAATCCCTCAGGGAATGCCCCTGCCCTGTCTTTGAAATTAAGCCGTCATAATTGTGCACGATCAGTCAGCATTATCCTTTTTCTAATATATAGACGAAAAGCTGATCAAGACCAAGTTGGAATTTATTGTCACTTGCACCAATTAAGGTACAGTGATATTTGAGTTACCATACCGCCATACTGAGTAAAAAGCAACAAGACACATAGCCACATAAAATAAAATCTAACAGAAACATCTATCCACCACAGCGGAATCCACATTCCTCACTGTGATGGAAGGTAATAAAGTTCAATCATCTTCCCCTTTTGTTCACCCACCCGTGGTCGGGGCTGTGAACCCTCTGCAGTCGCCGCTCGCTGCCGACACGCCACATAAAAGTCCCTTTAAACTTCCATGATGCAAAGACATCCTCATGAAGAAGGCCTACGCTTGGACAGCTATCCAGCCAGAAGAGGCGGGAGTTTGCGATTATTTCTTAGAAGTATGAAAGTAATGACTACCCTCTGAGACCACATGCAAGAAATGAATGTTGTTAGCAATATGAAAACGATTATTCTAAAACTGCCCTATTAGACTTAGAGAAAAGATAAAGCTGGTCTGTTAGAGGAAAATGAGAATCGAGAGGCCATGCTTCCTGATCTGGGGAACTTCATAGAAAAGGAAGTATGGTTCATGTCAAATTTACGCTATGGGAGTATTCAAGATCCTAAACCATTCGCAACTGTCAAAGGTTCTAAACCTTTACTAAAACAAAAGGGAGATCAGGACCTAAGGGAAGTAGTTTGATTCCGCTGTAAATACCAGCAGAAACGAAAGGCCAAAAGGAAGAAGATACATCTACTGTTAAGCCAAGATGGTTCTGCTTGTCATCCAGCGAGAAGAAGACAGAGGAATGACAAAGAGATGGCCTACGAGGGAAGGGAAGGGGGGCTGTTGATGACTGGTCAGCTCGGACCTTGTATACCATCCCAAGAATGGACACCGCATTCTTGACAGGGCCAAGGAGAGCTTGTAATAGGAACACTTATCCATCCGTTTCTTACCACGGATGGCTGACCTGCTGAGTTCTACCGGCACTTTGGAGGGGAATGGACAGGCAACATGTCGGGTCTGGACCCTTCTTTGGACTGATGGAGTCGGGGGAGAAAGCTGGAAAAAAGAGATGGGGTTGGGACAGACTGCAGGACTTGATTAGGAGGGGGGAGTCTCCTTAATTTGGTGAATTCAATGTTCATGTCATTGGGCTGTAAGCTATGAGGTGCTGTTCCTCCAGTTTGCGTGTCACCTCACTATGGCAATGGAGGAGGCCCAGGACAGAAACATCAGTGTGGGAGTAGGAAGGGGAGTTATAATGGATTGCAACCGGGAGATCCAGCTGGCCTTGGGAGGACCGAGCGCAAGTGTAGGGTGAAATGCACGCCTAGTCCTGATACATTAGACATTAGACAAGAGACAATAGGTGCAGGAGTAGAGGCCATTCGGCCCTTGAACCAGCACCACCATTTAATGTGATCACGGCTGATCATCCCCAATCAGTACCCCGTTCCTGCCTTCTCCCCAAATCCCCTGACTCCGCTATCATTAAGACCCCTATCTAGCTCTTGCTTGAAAGTATCCAGAGAACCGGCCTCCACCGCCCTCTGAGGCAGAGAATCCCACAGACTCACAACTCTCTGTGTGATAAGTGTTTCCTCGATTCCGATCTAAATGGCCGACCCCTTATTCTTAAACTGTGTGTGACCCCTAGTTCTGGATTCCCCTAACATCGGGAACATGTTTCCTGCCTCTAGCGTGTCCAAACCCTTAATAATCCTGTATGTTTCAATAAGATCCCCTCTCATCCTTCTAAACTCCAGAGTGTACAAGCCCAGCCGCTCCATTCTCTCAGCATATGACTTCCGCCATTCCGGGAATTAACCTGGTGAACCTACGCTGGGCTCCCTCAATTGCAAGAATGTCCTTCCTCAAATTTGGAGACCAAAAATGTACACAATACTCCAGGTGTGGTCTCACTAGGGCCCGATACAACTGCAGAAGGACCTCTTTGCTCCTATACTCGATTCATTGTTATGAAGACAACATGCCATTGGCTTCCTTCACTGCCTGCTGTACCTGCATGCTTACTTTCAGTCACTGATGAACAAGGACCCCCAGATCCCGTTGTACTTCCCCTTTTCCCAATTTGACACCATTTAGATAATAATCTGCCTTCCTGTTTCTGCTACCAAAGTGGATCTCACATTTATCCGCATTAAACTGCATCTGCCATGCATCTGCCCACACACCCAATCTGTCCAAGTCACCCTGCATTCTCATAGCATCCTCCTCACAGTTCACACTGCCACCCAGCTCTGTGTCATCTGCAAATTTGCTGATGTTATTTTAAATCTATTAATTGATGTATATGGTAAATAGCTGCGGTCCCAGCACCGAGCCTTGCGGTACCCCACTAGTCACTGCCTGCCATTCTGAAAGGGACCCGTTAATCCCTACTCTTTGTTTCCTGTCTGCCAACCAATTTTCTATTCACGTCAGCACTCGACCCCCAATACCATGTGCCCTAAATTTGCCCACTAATCTCCCATGTGGAACCTTATCAAATGCTTTCTGAAAGTCCAGGTACACTACATCCACTGGCTCTCCCTTGTCCATTTTCCTAGTTACACCCTCAAAAAATTCCAGAAGATTAGTTAAGCATGATTTCCCCTTCGTAAATCCATGCTGACTCGGACCGATCCTGTTACTGCTATCCAAATGTGCGGCTATTTCATCTTTTATAATTGACTCCAGCATCTTCCCCACCACCGATGTCAGGCTAACTGGTCTATAATTCCCTGTTTTCTCTCTCCCGTCTTTCTTAAAAAGTGCGATAACATTAGCTACCCTCCAATCCATAGCAACTGATCCTGAATCTATGGAACATTGGAAAATGATCCCCAATGCGTCCACGATTTCTAGAGCCACTTCCTTAAGTTCCCTGGGATGCAGACAATCAGGCCCTGGGGATTTATCAGCCTTCAGTCCCATCAGTCTACCCAACACCATTTCCTGCCTAATGTGGATTTCCTTCAGTTCCTCCATCACCCCACACTGCCCAACAGCCCACCCCATACCACACCCCACACCCACACCCACACCACCCCACACTGCCAACAGCCCACCCCACCCCACACCCCACACCCACACCCACACCACCCCACACTGCCCAACAGCCCACCCCACCCCACACCCCACACCCACACGCACCCCACACCCACACCACCCCACACTGCCCAACAGCCCACCCCACACTCCACCCCATACTCACACCACCTCATCTTCACACCCCCAACCCACCCCACACACCCACCTCCTACCCCTCCCCACCCCACCCCTCACCCCACCCCACACTCACACAATCTCATGTTGATGATCCTAATGCTGAACCTTCTGCTCAGTTCCTTCCCCTCTCTTCCATTTTTTCCGGTCTGTTGACCTTGGCTTGACTTGTTTGCAGGGGAGCTGCTTCCTCAGCATCTCACGTAACTGTGGACCAGAGCATGGATGGTGAGGGTGAGACCGCAATGTGTGGGATCACGGCCCAGAGCTGGGGCACATGATGGAGGAGCACTAGTCCTTCCTCCACCACCTCAGAACCCGACACTAAACACCAGGGGATTCCCTCCCCTTAACACCACCAACTCCATCCCCACAACACCAGCAGAACCCATCAGCAGGAGGATCCCTGCTCCCAGCACCATCTCCATCCCCAAGCACCAGCAGAACTCATCACCAGGAATATCCCTGCTCCCAGCACCAAACCCCATCCCCACAACACCAGCAGAACCCATCAGCAGGAGGATCCCTGCTCCCAGCACCATCTCCATCCCCAAACACTAGGACACAAACACACTTCCAAATCACCTCTCTCATAAACTGTGTAAAGGTCCTGCCTCCCACTGTCCAAGCACAGGATTGGACGTAACACCACCTCCTCACCCACCATGGAAATCCCCTCGTCCACACAACGGGGGAACTCACCACCCAGGGGAATGTCCACAAGTTTACACGCGCACGAGCGCATGCCCCCACCACAGTGGATCTAAGAAGCATCTTCCACCTGTATGCAAATGATTCCAAACCACCACTCCTCCATCCTGGAGAATCCCCTCACACCTCCTGCACCGTGGGGATATATTTACCCCTCCTCCACACCTCTCCTCCACCGTGGGGATATATTTACCCCTCCTCCACACCTCTCCTCCACCGTGGGGATATATTTACCCCATAAACTCAAACCAAAGAACTGACTGGGGAGGGGGAGACTGACTGGTGATGGGAGGGTTATGCACAGGGAATGGTGGGGGGAGATAGGGTGGAGAGGGGGGCGAGTGACTGGGGACAGGGAGGCTGTTTGGGGACGGGGGAGACTGACTGGTATCTCTCATCGCCATCCCCTGCATTCTCCCTGTAACCTGTAATGCCTTTACTAATCAAGAGGCTATCAACCTCTGCTTTAAAAATACCCAATGACTTGGCCTCCAGCACCGTCTGTGGCAATGAATTTCACTGATTCACCATCGTCCAGCTAAATAAATTCTTCCTCAATTCCATGCTAGAGCTACGTCCTTTCATCCTCAGGATGTGCCCTCTGTTCCTAGACTCTCCCTCTACTGGAAACATCTTCCCCACTTCCACTCTGCCTGGCCCTTTCATTATTGGGTAAGATTCAATGAGATCCCCCTTGCCCTTCTAATCTCCAGTGACTACAGGCCCAGTGCCAGCAAACACTCCTCATCCTCTATCATCCACGGGATCACTGATATAAACGTATGGAGCCTCTCCAATGTCAGCACATCCTCCCTCAGATATGGGGCCAAAAAGTGTCCACAATATTCCGCTGGTCTGACCCGTTCCTTATAAAGCCTCAGCATTATATAATTTGTTTAACATTCCAGTCCTCTTGAAAAGGATGCTGACATTGCATTTGCCTTCCTTACTAACGATTCAACCTGCAAGTTAATCTATTGGGAATCCTGCATCAGCATTCCAAACTCCCAACTCAGATTTATTATCAGTCTGAAGAAGGGTCTCGACCAGAAACGTCATCCATTCCTTTCCAGAGATGCTGCCTGTCCCGTTGAGTTACTCCAACATTTTCTTCAGATTTATTCATCTTCCCACCATTTAGAAAATATTCCTTCTACCAGGTGCATGACCAACACTTTACTGTGCTGTATTCCATCTGCCACTTCTTTCCCTAATCTGTCAACTTGTCTAAGTCCTTCTACAGAGACCCTGCTTCCTCAATACTACTACCCCCGCCACCTATCTTCATATTATCCGCCAACTTCGACACAATGCCATCAATTCTATATACCGATCTTTAACATACAACATGGAGAGTAGTTGAATCAACACTGTGGAACACCACTCGTCACTTGCAGCCAGCCAGAAAAGGCATCCTTTATTTACAATCTTTGCCTTCTGTCAGTCAGACAAACGTTATTACATGTTAGTACCTTGCTTCTAATACCACGGGCTCCTATGCTGTTTAGCAGCTTAATTTGCAGCACCTGTGAATCGCTTTCAGGGAACTCTGTGTCATTCACTGTGTAGGTCCTTTCCAGTTTGTCTTCCCATAATGCAACCATGTAATGACCATAGTGAAGAACCTTCCCTTTTATGAGCCAGGAAATGAGCCTTGCCTGTACAAAATACATACTCTTTCAATACTGGAACATCCTTTCCACATCCACTCTATCTAGGCCTCATTATAGGTAAGTTTCGATGCGAGTTCCCCCTCATCTTTCTAAACTCCAGTGAGTACAGGCCCAATCTCCAGTCACCCATTCCCTCCTTAACGGCCGTTTATGTCTCCTACACTTACACGTTTCCATACATTTCTGCTTGTCCTTTCCCCTCCTCTCTCCACGAACTCTCCGCCCCCCCTCACTCCGAATCTCTACCCTCTCCGCAATGCTCCAACTCCACTCTCCCTGGGGTATTCTCCTCCCCCCACTCCAGTCCCCCTCCTCCCCCACCCTACACTCTCTGCTCCTCCACTCCAGACCCTCTCTTCTCATGTTCCCCTCCCCAACCCACCCCCCACTGCTCCAATTATCCCTCCATCGATACCTGAGCTTGTACCTGGTTCTGGGACGGTGGACAAATCCTCCTGGGGTTGGGCTGTTGTTTCCTGGGGTTCCCCAGTTGGTACGGAGTGTGGATCTGTAATAAAGTGTGACAGACAGTGGGTGTGTAGTGGGAAATAATCCAGCAGCTCTGAATTACACGGCCAACACCAGTCTCTGGTGACCACAACAATTGTCCGTCCCTCTCCTGCATCCCCTCTCCCTCCTCGCCATCATTCCATCCGTTACTCAATGGAATCTATCCAGCATTATCCCTCTGATTTCAGCCCCCTCCCCTGCCATCCACCCCCCCTCTCTCCCCCTTAGCCATCTCTCTCTACCCCCTCCCCTTGCCATCACCAAGTCCCACAGGTGATGTATCTGGCCTGCAACGATGCACACTCCTGAATCGCAGTCCTCACCACACCTCTTTGTTCCCCCTCAACCCTCTCTCCTACAGAGCTGCATTTGACTCTCCTCTCTCTCTCTCGCTCTCTCTCTCTCTCTCTCCTCTCTCTCTCCCCCTCCACCCTCCTCTCCCTCTCCATCCTGCCCCCTGTGTCAGTCAGTCATCAAATACATTCTCCTCAAGCTCTCCACTCTCTTTCCTCCTCCACCCGTCAATCACCAGTCACCCACTCCCTCCCTCCTTACCTATCATTCCTTTCTTCTATACTTACTCATTTCAAATATGTCTACTTGCCCCCTATCCCTCTCTCCAAGACCTGCTACCCCTCACTGTGAGGAGGGAACAAACAGACATTGGCAACGTTTTCAAGACAGTTTGAGCAGAAGTGCACCAAGTTCAAATCAACCACCATTACATTACTAACAGAAGCTGCATATTAATTCACCACCATTCGTGCAACCCTATATGTAACAGGAAAGAAACGGACTTTTCATATCTGGCACCGGTAACATTTTGTGAAAGGCCACAGATGCAAATTAAGCCACAGATGAAAACAAGAAACAATGGGAGTTAGTGGAGTGGGGAGAGAGGGAGGCAGAGAGAGTTGTCAAGGTAGTTTGAATTTCTGGACATTGCGGTTCTAATGGAAACACTCCACTGGTCAAATCTCCCCTGTTCTGTTATCATGTTTATAATGGCAGCTGAATGAGAACAAGGCATCAGTCAGGCAGTCAGTCAATGTTATTTGTATCGCACATTTAAAAAATAACTCAGGGGTACACAAAAGGCTGGAGAAACTCAGCGGGTGCAGCAGCATCTAAGGAGCGAAGGAGGTAGGCGACGTTTTTGGTCGAGACCCTTCTTCAGACTGGTCAGGGATCGGGAAACGAGAGATATAGATGGTGATGTGGGAGAGATAAAGAACAATGATGAAAGATATGCAAAAAAAGTAACGATGATGAAGGGAACAGGCCATTGTAAGCTGTTTGTAGTGTGAAAATGAGAAGCTAGTGCGACTAGGTGGGGGAGAGAGATAGAGAGAGAGGGAATGCCAGGCCCGAGGGCTGAGCGAGAGGTGGGAAGGGGAGGAGACAGCAAGGGTTAACACAATTGAGAAAATGCAATGTTCAAGCCCAGAGGATGCAGACTCCCCAAGCGGAATATGAGTTGCTGTTCCTCCAACTTGCGTGTTGCTCATTCTGGCCGTGGAGGAGGCCCAGGACCGAGAGGTCGGATACGGAATGGGAGGGGGAGTTGAAGTGCTGAGCCACCGGGAGGTCGGGTTGGTTATTGCGGAACGAGCGAGGTGTTTCGGCGAAACGATCGCCAAGCCTCCGCTTGGTCTCACCGATATAGATCAGCTGACATCTGGAGCAGCGGATGCAGTAGATGAGGTTGGAGGAGGTGCAGGTGAACCTCTGTCGGACCTGGAAGGACTGCTTGGGTCCCTGAAAGGAGTGGAGGGGGGAGGTGAAGGGACAAGTGTTGCATTTCTGCGGTTGCAAGAAAGTGCCCGGGAAGCGGTAGAAGCGGGAGGGGAGGGAAGAATTGACAAGGAGTTGCGGAGGGAGCGGTCTTTGCGGAAGGCAGACAGGGGGGGAGATGGGAAGATGTGGCGGGTGGAGGGGTCACTTTGGAGGTGGCGAAACTGGCGGAGGACTATCTGTTGTATTTGCCGGCTGGTGGGTGAAAGGTGAGGACCAGGGGACTCTGCCCTGTTGCGAGTGGGGGAATGGGGAGAGAGGGCAGTGTTGCGGGGTATGGAGGAGACCCTGGTGCGAGCCTCATCTATAGTGGGGGCGGGGAATCCTCGTTTCTCTGAAGAATGAGGACATTTGTGATGACCTGGTGTGGAACACCTCATCCTGGGAGCAGATGCGGCGTAGACGGAGGAATTGGGAATAGGGGATGGAGTGCTAAAGGAAGCAGGGTGGGAGGAAGAGTAAGTCCAGGTAGCTGTGGGAGTCAGTTGGTTTTGTAGTGGATGTCGGTCAGGAGTGTATCACCTGCAATAGAGATGGTGAGGTCAAGGAATGGTAGGGAAATGTCGGAAATGGTCCAAGTGTATTTGAGTGTCGGATGGAAGTTAGTGGTGAAATGGATGAAGTCAGTCAGTTGTGTGTGGGTGCAGGAGGTGACAACCAAAGCAGTCGTCGATGTGAAAAAAAATAACCCATGTTGACCAAAGTGCTTTACGTCCAGTGCAGATACTAATGTGCTACATACAATGATACACACACCTAACAATACATACACACACTGTTTACAGCATGAACACAAAGAATGAAAGAATGGGTCGACTGGGCTTGCATTTACTGGAATTTAGAAGGATGAGAGGGAATCTAATCGAAGCATATAAAATTCTTAAAGGTTTGGACAGGCAAGATGCAGGAAAAATGTTCCCGATGTTGGGGAGTTCCAGAACCAGGGGTCACAGTTTAAGAATAAGGGGTAAACCATTGTGGACTGAGATGTGGAAAAACGTTTTCACCCAGAGAGTGTGTGAATCTGTGAATCTGTGGAATTCTTTGCCACTGAAGGCAGTGGAGGCCAATTCACTGGGTGCTTTCAAGAGAGATTTAGCTCTTGGGTTAAAGGAATAAAGGATAGTCAAGTCAAGTCAAGTCAAGATAGTTTTAATTGTCATGTGTGCCAGATAGGACAATGACATTCTTGCTTGCTGCAGCACAACAGAATATTGTAGGCATCATACAGAACAGATCAGTGTGTCCATATACCATAGGATATATATATACACACACACACACACATAAAATAAACAATAAAGTGCAATAGGCTGTTATGGTTCAGAGTTTGGTTGAAGTTGTGTTTAATAGTCCTGATGGCTGTGGGGAAGTCGCTGTTCCTGAACCTGGATGTTGCAGATTTCAGGCTCCTGTGCCTTCTACCTGATGGCAGCGGAGAGATGAGCGTGTGGCCAGGATGGTGTGGGTCCTTAATGATATGGGGGAAAAGCAGGAACGGGGTACTGATTTTAGATGATCATATTGAATGGTAGTGCTGGCTCGAGGGGCCGAATGGCCCACTCCTGCACCTATTTGTCGATCTTCTATCTTCCAATGGCAAACTGAGCAAAAGATGGAAACGTGGAATGAGAGAGGGATTGTCCAAAGGGGGGTGAAGGGAGAAGGAGGCATGAAAGTGACAACAGCTGGAGAGACAACCGTGTGAAAGAGACAAACTACTCAATAGAAGGGTAGAAGATGGAAGTGTTATGAGTTGCAGAGAGAGGTGTTAGTGGGGGGCAGTGAAAGGGGAGAGAAATGGAAGCAGTTTATTTATTCATGACAGATTGAAGTCACAGGCAGAATTTTGCTTATTTCCCTTTTGTACCAATCTGGTTCACCTGCGACTGCTAATCCTGGTCATAAAATTCAAAACCTGGTTCTAAATGCCCTCCATGGCCTTGCCCTTTTCCTATCACATATTCCCCACCATTACTTTCAGTGGTTGGCTGTCTCGACAAGTAATTCTGACCTGGTTTATCCACAGTTTAACAGCTTTTCACAATTACCAGCTTTATCTTCAGCTGTCCCCAGACCCCATGTGCTGTCGACTCCTTACTGATCCAGAGCACAGACCAATGTCTGGCACAGCGATTGTCCTGTGAAAGTTTACTTCCCAATCCTCCACGTACATTGCAGATCCACTGGAGCGGTTCTTGTACGTGTCAAATATTCAATAGTCAATTTTATTCCTCGCATACACCCGAAGATGCAGTGAAAATGAAATTGTCAGCAGCGGTACAATGAGAAAAGAACACACAATACACAATAATATTTAACACAAACATCCGCCACAGCATTCTTCACTCTAGTGGAAGGCACAAAGTTCAGTCAGTCCTCCTCCTTGTTCACCCGTGGTCGGGGCCATAAACCTCCGCAGTCGCCGCTACGGACGGTCGGGATGTACAGGCCCCCTCGTCGCGTTGGTCAAACACACTCCACGGCTTGGAGGTCCCGAATCGCGCTTTCTTACAGGAGACCGTGGCTTCAGGATGTTGCAGGCTGCAGGCTGGTGGTAGGAGCTCTTCCCGGAGAGGAAACCCGTTCCGGATGGTAAGTCCACACCGCGCCCCCTGCTAGACGATCCGCAGACCGCAGCATCGGGATGTAACAGTCCGCGGGCCAGTGATCGGAGCGCTCCCTTCTGGCGGCCTCCGCGAGGGCTCGCCCGCTCCGCGATGAAAAGTCCACGCTGCGCCCGCTGCTGAAACTCCGGGCCCGACTCCTGGAAAGGCCGCTACCCCTCCAATCCATGGTGTTAGGCCGCAAGGGTGGCGACATGGGAAAAGTCGGCTCTCCGTGGAGGAGGCGACCGGAAGCGGTTCCCACCTTGTGTGCAAGGATTCAAAGGCATGTTGGGAAATTGAATGTGGGGACTGCAATAGAAGCTCAGTGTAATGGGATTAGATGAAGAGGGGTGGGAGGAGCTGGTGTCATTTTTTAAACATGGACTTGGATTTGGACTGTTCTGGGTGGCCACTTCAAATATAATTGTCTATTTAAATTATAGAAGATGAGTTGTATTGCCCGTGGTGGTATGCATGTGTCCGGTGGATGTTCTTCAACATCCTCTATCCATTAAAGGATCCAGTAGGCAGAGCCCTCTGTCCAATGATGCATCTCAGTTTTGTGTTTGTTTTAGGAAGCTCACTGACTGAGGACAATGGACTCTCCATGTCTGAGGCAGAGAAAACGCGATTGGTGAAAAGTCACAGGAACATTCAGCAATGGATGGAAACAAGGCTGAGGGTGACAGAGGGAGCTCGGTAAGTAAGTAAGGTTAAGTAAGTAGGTTTATTGGCCAAGTATTCACTTACAAGGAATTTGCCTTGGTGCTCCGCCCACAAGTAACAAACATGACATACAGTGACAGTTACGAATGACCCAGAAAAACACTGAACAATGGGAATTAATAATAAAACATGAATGATAAAACACCATTGATCAAGCATGTGAACCAACCACAATACCAAGATCAAAGGGGAGAGTCCATACCAGTGTGGAATCAGGCCTTTTGTCCCAAATTGCCAACACCGACCAACATGCCCCATCTACACGTCACATATGCCAGCATTTAGCCCTTATCCCTCTGAACCTATCCTATCCATGTACTTTAGACAATAGTGCAGAGTAGAATAGACAAAAGACAATAGGTGCAGGAGTAGAGGCCATTCGGCCCTTCGAGCCAGCACCGCCATTCAATGTGATCATGGCTGATCATCCCCAATCAGTAACCCCGTTCCTGCCTTCTCCCATATCCCCTGACTCCGCTATCTTTGAGCCAATCTAGCTCTCTCTTGAAAGTATCCAGATAACCAGCCTCGCGCCGCCCTTTGAGGCAGAAAATTCCACAGAATCACAATTCTTTTTGAGAAAAGGTGTTTCCTCGTATCCGTTCTTACTCCTTATTCTTAAACTGTGGCCCCTGGTACTTGACTCCCCTAACATTGGGAACATGTTTCCTGCCTCTAGCATGTTCAATCCCTTTAAATAATCTTATATGTTTTCAATGAGATCCCCTCTCTTCCTTCTAATACCAGAGTGTACAAGCCCAGCCGCTGCATTCTCCCAGCATATGAACAGTCCCGCCATCCCGGGAATTAACCTGGTGAAACCTACGCTGGGCTCCCTCAATATCAAGAATGTCCTTCCTCAAATTAGGGGACCAAAAACTGCATCAATACTCCAGGTGTGGTCTCACTAGGGCTCTGTACAACTGCAGGATGCTGGAGTGGAAAATAAACCTGATAAATACTCTAACAATGTCCCCCTAATATCACAGCTCAGTGTCACATACTGACCCAGTACTAATGTGGCACGGGATTTATTCTGTGGCTACACCCTCTCTAGCCCGCACTGTCCATTACTGTTCCAATACACAGTCCACTGGCAGCGTTTATACTGTGACTACTCCCCTCTGTTTACACATGTCCATTACTGTTCAGTACGGTTCTCTGTGTAATAATGGTCAGTCTGCTGGTCATGTGGCAGGATTTATACAGTGCGTTTCCTGTCTAATACATTTGCCTGTTACAATTGCCAGCCCCCTGCTCAATGCTGACCCATCACTGATTCTTCTGCGGTTGTTCGAGGAAGTTGATCCTGTAGACAATGGACTCTTCATTCCACAGACCAGAATAGGTGTTTGGTGTGTCTGCTTTGCATCTTTTTTCCCCAACCCTACATCAGCTGCGGATGTTAGAGGAAGTTGACTGTAGACAATGGACTCTTCATTCCACAGACCCAGAATAGGTGTTGGTGTGTCTGCTTTGCATCTTTCCCCCAACCCTACAGCGGTTGCACTGTTATCCAGCCAGCCCTGCAGTTTATTCACATGGTGAAGCGGGTGTGGAAGGTAGTCGGTGAGCTGTTGCCGAGTCTGTCACCATCACGGGAGAGTCTACGGACTGTGGAGGTTGGAGCTGTCTCATCTCCCTCCATCCCAGCAGCAACACCTGTGCAGATTCAGGTAACAAGGCATCACCACTTGATCAATCTCAGAAAGTTACCTTCTGCTGTTAATAGATTGTAATTGCTTTTCCTGTACAACGCTGAGAGGGAGATCTCACGTCTGTCTGTAGATCTCCCACTCAGGGAGTGATGTGTTTCACAAACTATCAATTGCTGTCCCAGTTTACAACTTGCACAAGACTCCAGGCCCTCACTTCTCTCTAATTGTAATTCTGGCTTTCCTTTGCATAATGTCACCTGTGAAACGAGGGTTGTGTTTATCATCCTGGCTTCTCTGAGTGAGTAATTTCCAACCAGGGTAAAACTGCGTGCTGTGTACAGCAAGCAGAATTGGGTTTTATTTATTGTCTGTAGAGGAGCAATAGTAATGTATCTATTCAGTGAAAATGGAGCATGACTGATTTAAAATTTGATACGGAATATTAGAACAGGATTAAAAACTACAGACGGCAAGTTTGGAAAGGCAGCAATATCGATGGGAGGGGGGACAGGCAGATTTGTTTTCCCACTTATTTAGCTGAATTGAATACATTTATTAGACCAAGTTGTATACATACATCTCTCTAGGAATTTGCCTCGGTGCTTTGCTCGCAAGGAATAACAACACGATATACAGCAGACAATTGCCAAATGAAACATAATTTATACATTGTGAAGATTAAAAAGCTTAAAATACCAGAGCAAAAGGAGGCTGCAGACTTGGCTGTTGAGTAAGCTGACAGCTTCGGTGGGAAAAGCTGTTGTATGTCTAGATGTGGCAGCTTTGACAGTCTGGAGTCGTCTTCCAGAGGGAAGTGATTCAAGAGAGTTTGTGGGCCAGGGTTGAGAGGGGTCAGAGATGATCTATACCTGCTCGCTTCCTGGCCTTGCATCAATGGAGGGAAGGTTGCAGCCAACAACCTTCTCTGCTGATCGGACAATTCGCTGCAGCCTCCAGGTGTGGTGCTTGGTGGCTGAGCCAACCTACCAGACCATGATGGAGAAGGTGAGGACAGACTCTATGATGGCCGTATAGAATTGGACCATCATTACCTGTGGCAGATTTTCCTCAGCTGCCGGAGAAATAAAAAAAGACCCCCCTACCCTATTAGTACATCCTCTGTTGTGCCTTTTTGACTGTTGAGTCGATGGTGGCCCCCCATTTAAGGTCCTTGGAGATGATAGTTCCCGGAACTTAAATGACTCCACAGATGTGTATGATTGAGTGTGTGTTGATGGGGAGTGGGGGGAGGAGAGGGGCGCTCTCCTAAAGCCTGAAGCAACTTCTCTGCCAATCTCTCTATTTTGTATATAAAGAAGAGAGTGGTTGTTCAAATTAAAGATTCTACGACGCACTGATATCCCCATTCCTTCACATTCACCAGCTTAATGTCACTGCTGACACCACTGCCCTCTTCTGTCAAAGACCAGTGCAAAGGGCGACATGGGTGGTGCAGAGGTAGAGTTTGCTGCCTTATAGCTCCAGAGACCCGGGTTCGATCCTGAATGTGGGTGCTGTTTGTATGGAATTGCACATCTTCTTCCCGTGACCTGCATGGGTTTTCTCCAGGTGCTTTGGTGTCCCTCCCACACGCCGAACATATAGGTTTGTAGGCTAATTGGCTTGGTATAAGTGTAAATTGTCCCTCGTGTGTGGGAGGTGGGGTGGGGATAGTGTTAGTGTGTCAGGGATTACTGGTCGTGTGGAATCAGTGGGCTGAAGGGCCTGTTTCTATGCTGTATCTCTAAAACTAAACTAAGACTTAAAGAGAGGTTTGTTTAGAACTGGACACAGCCTCCAAATACAGGCTGTGATCTGCTCAGCGACACAGCTCTCTATTTCCCTTCCAAATTCTCATTCTCCACACTATACACAACACCTTACGTGCTTTTGTTGCTTATATGTCAGTTTTCTTCACCCAAGCGTCTCCCTGGCTGACCTTGTTAAAGCTAACATCCTCTGCACCACCTCATCTACTTTATCAGCTCTAGATATCTGTCCCTAAATCTCCCAGTGTTTGCTTGTGCCCACCCCGTGCTCTCCTTGAGATCTGTGTGTAATCTTGGATTAGAGGCTCACACTTCTTTAATGGGAACATGTGTGATCCAAGCCTTCAGTCTGTCTCTACATCGACTCTCCCTGCTCTGTATTGCCTCAAGCTGCTGCTGTAGATTGAGTGGTGAAACCTTTTGACCAGAGTGGAAATGTAAAGGCCGGGGAGCATAGTTTTAATTTTTGAGACGGGCAAGGTTACAGATGATATACAGGCAAGTAATTTTTCACACAGAGGCTGGTGGTGTGAACACACTGCAGAAGGTGGAGGCAGATATGACAGTCGTGTCCAAGAAGCTGTGAGATGCACATGGATAGGCATGGAATGGAGGCATATAGGTCACGTGCAGACAGAGAAGATTAACCAAACTCGGCATTATAATCAACACAGACATTGTGGGCTGAAGGGCCTGTTTCTGAGCTGTACTTGTTTTATGTGTTAGATTTTCTGAGTGTAATCCAATACTTCCTCTTCTCTCCCCTTCCCTCCAGTAGTATACCCAGTTGGTGAAAATGCTGTTGAAATTCCCAATCATTATATTCAGAAATTCCCAATCAAATTTATATTCAGCTAAAACAAAAGAAAATCGGATAGGAGGAGAAACATTCTTAAAAAATTGTAATCTAAAAGGATTGGATTTAGAAGATAGAGCAATTATTAAACGTTGAAATAACTACTAAAGAAATTGAAGAAGCTATTAAATCATTAAAAAATGGATAAAACTCCAGGACCAGATGGTATTGGAGCAGAATTTTATAAAATATTTTATGATATGATAGCTCCACGTTTGAAGACACTATATGAACACACTTATGCACAACAGAAATTACCAGAAACATTAAATGAATCTATTATAATCCTTTATACCTAAATTAGATAAAAATCTTGATGACCCAGGTTATATAGAGCTATATCTCTTTTAAATACTGATCAAAAAATATTAACAAAAATATTAGCACAAAGATTAAACAAAGTGATTAATAAACTAATTCATTCAGATCAAACAGGATTTTATACCCAAACGATACTCTTCAAACATTCTGAGAAGATTATTTAATATTATATATCCGAAAAGAAACATTAATAAGGATTTATCAATTATTTCGTTGGATGCAGAAAGCTTTTGATCAGATTGAAATGGTCTTATTTATTTTCGGTTATGGAATCTTTTTTTCAATTGGGAGAAAAGTTTATAACATGGGGTTAAATTACTATATACCAGACCAACAGCTAGAATATTAATAAACCAAGTGTTAACAACTAAATTTAACTTATTCCGAGGCTGCAGACAAGGTTGCCCTTTATCTCCACTACTGTTTGCACTTGCAATAGAACCTATAGCAAAATCTGTGAGATTACACCCTGAAATATATGGGTATGAAACTAAAGAAACTGAAAATAAAATCTCTTTATACGCAGATGATGTATTACTTTATATCACAAAACCAGAAATTAGTATCCTTAACTTGTTAGATTTAATAACTCAATTTGGATCGTTTTCAGGATATAGAATTAATTGGAATAAAAGTGAACTTATGCCAATATTGGGAAATAACTTACATATATTACAACAATATCTTTTTAAGATTGCAAATGAAAAAATCAAATATCTTGGAATTTATGTAACAAAAAGATATGATTCTTTATTTAAATCTAATTTCCACCCTTATTGAATAAACTACTTAAGAATATCCAATATTGGAAAACATTACCTATTTCAATGCTAGGTAAGATTAATGTGATAAAATGATTTTTCTTCCACAATTATTATACCTGTTTCAAATGATCCCGTTATATCTTCCTAAAATTTTTTTTAAGAAAGTGGATTCTATAGTTACCAATTTTATTTGGGATTATAAGAACCATAGAATAATTAAAAAAGCACTTATGTAAATCAAAATGAATGGTGGTTTTGCATTGCCTAATTTTATGTGTTATTATTGGGCATTAATATAAAAAATATGAATTTCTGGTTGGAAGAACTAGATAAACAACCAAATTGGTTAAAAATGGAAAAGGAAGACTGTTCACCTTTCGAAATTAGTTCGATTTTACTTCAGAGTACACGTGAGTGACTACGTGAAGACCCCGTCCAGCACGCATGCGCGACATTAGCGTTCATGCAGTGCACCCGCGACGAACGGAGTTCAAGGCGCTCCCGCTACAAATTGAAAAAGTCGGGCCGACAGGTAAGTTTTACCGTGGCCGTGTGTCTTTTTTCTCTGTGGTCTGCTGTTTTCCAGAAAGAATGAACAAGACCAGAGGGAAGAAATCTGCAGTTCGCCCCCGTTCGTCCTCCGTTGAGGAATGTTCTTTGGATGGGGGGGCAAGAGGCGGCGGGAATAACTACCGCGCCGAGCCCAGCACCGCTCGTGCTGCCTGAGCAGCGGTCTGGAGGTACCTGCAGCCAGAACCGGGCGGTAGTATCCGACGATTCGGATGAAGATGCCACACCGCTCGAGAGCGACACACAGGCAGCCGCCTAAGCCGCATGGAACGGCTCATGGAGCAGGGTGTACAGGATCAGGAAAGAGCTGCTGGGTGTGGTCAACTGCTACGTGGCCATTCCACAAGCGGGTCGGCCGTTAGAGCCGAAACTTGCAGCCAGCATTAACCACCTGTCCCTCAAAACCCCTACAAGAACAGGTGGTCAATGAGGCTCTTGAACAATATACAGCCCCAGTAAATTGTACATCATTGAAATGTTCCAGCTGTAAACAGCCAAATTTGGGGACATTTTGGGCAGAACATCAGGAACTTGGAGTTGAAGCTCCAGAAAAATCCTTAAACTACTAACTGCAGGAATAACATCATATGCTTGGTCCATGATGGTGTGGACATCTCCACAAATCAGCAAGACACATTAGCTCTGCTGTGCACCACTCAATATGAAATAAACAATTTACGGAAGGAAATCATCAAGCCTGCCCTCAACCCTAAATTTGTGGGACTTTGCAAACACCGGGTTCAGAACCTCCTATTCTGCTCTTTGGAAAGGACCTTCCGAAAAAGGTGAAAGACCTAGAGGAAGAATCCAAGACCTTTGGTCTCGTGAGGGCAGGTTTAGGACCGAGCAGACCTAACAAACCCAGGCGGCAGTAACCCACGGCGTCCACCAGTCGTCGACCACCATATGGGACTGGTGAAAGCTCGTGGTCCTCAACCATTCCCCGTAAACATTTTTTAGGCCAGGGCCCAGAGTGGACCCCATGGAAAATGCGCCACCCGCAACATCAATATCAACATCAACAGCAGCCCTCTACAGCCCAGCAGACATCTCATCGTCCAGCGAAGAGGCAGAAGAAGCACCAGTAACCATGGAGGTAGTGGGTCTGGTTCCTCTCAGCACATGAGCAGTAGGGGCTCTATACTAACAGGGGGAGATTGCACTTGTTTTTGGATGCATGGAATCCATCACTAATGACAAGTATATACTCAGCAGCATTTCATGGCTATAAAATTGACTTTGTTCATGAAAACATTCCGCCAGTTCAGCATATACCCAAAGGGTATTCACCCTCTCAGTCAAGGAGAAACAAGAGGGTCAAGCTGAACTGATGAGGCTACTAGCAAAAGGTGTCATTGAAAGAACAAAACATGAACCTTTGGAATTTGTGTCTAATACTGTGTCTAAAATCAAAAAAGATGGTGGATGTCGCATCATCATTAACTTAACTACTTTAAACAAGTCTGTTAGGTATATACATTTCAAGATGGAAACTTTTGAAACAGCCAGACTATTGGTTTCTAGAGGGTACTTTCTAGCAAGCATTGATTTAAAAGATGCCTACTACTCAGTACCCATACACAAGGAGCATTGTAAATACTTAAAGTTTATTCTGGATGAAACAGCTATGGCAATTTAAAGCCTTACCAAATGGGCTCACCTCCGCTCCCAAGGTTGTTCACTAAAATCTTAAAACCCGCCCTTGGCATTATTTGAGGAAACAAAGCATATAGTCATGGCGTACTTAGACGACATTTTAATAGTAGGGAAAACCTTGGAGACAGCCATTTCGGCAGTAGCAGCCACCAAACGTTTGTTTGAAACTTTGGGGTTTGTCATACATCCAGATAAATCCAATTTTACACCGTCCACTACCATGGACTATCTTGGATTTACGATTGATACTGTTCGCATGATTGTAACTCTGCCGAAGGGGAAAGCATCAGAGTTGGCACTATCATGCAACAAACTCATGGATAAACATCAGCCAACCATACGGCAGGTAGCTAGAGTTATTGGTAAAATGGGTAGCAGCTTTTCCAGCTGTACAATTTGGGCCTTTGCACTATCAAAATTTGCAAAGAGCAAAAGTGCGTGCACTAAAGCAAAACTCAGGTCACTTTGACCGAGCTATGAATTTAACTGCTGAATCCATTCCAGAGTTACAATGGTGGACAAGGAACGTAAGGCTCAGCTCCAGTCCCATAATAATCACCAACCCAGTATTAACCATTCAAACGGATGCCAGTGCTTTGGGCTGGGGAACAACTAACAGGCAATCCAGCACAGGGGGCAGATGGACTAATTTGAATCATCTTGCCTACAGACACGGGGTATCACTACTTAGAAATGTTGGGTGCGTTTTATGGTTTAAAAGCATATTCATCTAATACGCATCATGCACATGTCCGGTTGCAATTAGATAATACCACGGTGGTGGCTTATATCAATCACATGGGTGGTGTAAAGTCGATATCGTGTGACAATTTGGTCAACCTAATCTGGCAATGGTGTGTCGAAAGACATATTTGGTTATCAGCAACTTACCTACCAGGTAAGCAAAATACAGTGGCAGACACCAGGTCACGCAACTTTAACGATAACATCGAATGGATATTAAATCCCAAAGTATTTGCTGAAAATTACAAAGCAATATGGCACACCAGATATCGATCTATTTGCATCCAGGCTGAATCACCAGGTACCAACGTATGTCGCTTGGGAACCAGACCCTGAGGCAGCAGCAGTTGATGTATTCCCGCTGCATTGGGGAAAATGTTATTTTATGCTTTTCCTCCCTTCTGCTCATCAGTCGGGTATTACGCAAGATTCAATTGGATTCTGCTCCAAGGAATCTTGATAATACCCGACTGGCCTACACAGCCATGGTTCCCAGTGGCCCTCGATATGGCTGTTGAAACACCGTTGGAATTCCCCAGCAGTCGAGAATTATTAATCCACCCCAGTGTCAGGCATTAGTCACCCGTGACAGAGTCAATCTCCTGGCTTGCAGATTCTAAAAAGATCTCTACTGGGACTGGGACAGTCTGAGGACGCCATCAACGTGATGACCGCATTCCACTGGGAGTCCACCAGGAGACAATACCTGACCAACATAAGAAATGGGAACGGTATTGCTCCAAAACAGGAACCAGCTACACTACAGCTACAGCCACCAGTGTTGTGGAGTTCCTGGTTGGATTACATCGGGAAGGACTCAGCTACAGCGCCATTAATACAGCCAGGAGTGCGTTGTCAGCTTATTTGGTTCCAGCAGCAGGACAACAGGCTTTGGGGTCCCATCCACTAGTGGTCAAACTCATGAGGGGCATTTTTAAACACCAATTCCCCCGACCAAGGTACACTCAGATCTGGGATGTCAGCATTGTGCTGACATACCTTAGGGATGGCCACCACCCAGGGCACGCTAGAACAACTTACACTGAAATCAGTCATGCTCATTGGCATGGCAGATACAGCACTGGGAGCTGCACCGGCAGGAGCCTCTGGCTTAGTTTGCCGGAGTGAGGGCTGCGGCGGAGGGTCCTGCATTAAACGTGGAGAATAGTCCCAGTGGTCTAACGTTGCAAGACTCTCCAAAGTGGAGTCATGGTGTGAAAAAGGGTCGACGACATGCTCCAGACAACACTGTTTGGTAAGCCAAAAATTGTCCACCGGGCAGATAAAGAAATCCAGTAACGCTGTCCCTATATTGGTACTGGAGCTGCGGGCAACATCAAAATGATTAAGAATAAGCTGGTGAGTGTTTTTGCCTCCAGGTTTTCACCAGATCTAGACGTCAGAACTTTATCTGTCTATCTTAATGAAAAACTTGGCCGTGAGGTTACCTGTCAAAAGATTGACACTGTACACAGTAGATACAGTTCATTTAAAGTATCTGCGGAATGCAATGAGGTTGGCGAAATGTACAATCCGGAGCTCTGGCCAGAAGAAGCATTTGTACGGCGCTATTACGAGCCGCGCAGGGTTGGAGTCATCGGATCAAGCACTGCGCCTGCCGCAGGGGAATGAGTGTACCTGCTGGTGCTAGGGCACTCCCTATCTTACTAAATGAACATTAGAGTACTATCGTACAATTGTCGTGGCCTGCGTTTGGGCCAGAGCGTAGGGGATAAGCTCGCCGCTCAGTTGTTGACAACCTCCTGGAGAACTGTGACATACTATGTATGCAAGAGACATTCTTAGCGAAGCAAGACTTGGACAAACTCAATTTCCTCAATGACAACTTTCATGGGGCTGGGGAGTCTACAACTGACCTTGGCATGGGAATAGTCAGAGGTAGGATACCAGGTGGTGTGGCCATTCTATGGAACAAGAAGCTTGACTCATCAGTAAATGTGATTCGGCTTGATGTTGACTGGTGCATTGCCATACACTTACTCACAACAACAAGGAATTTGTTATCCTGAATGTGTATACAACCCTATGAATGCCATCAGAATGAGGAATGAATATTTAAATAGACTTGCTTACATCCATTCTTTCATTCAAAACAATAATTATTGTAGTGTGTATATCATTGGGGATATGAATGCAGATATCCCAGATAGGAACTCATTATTTGCCAATCATATAGCTCAGTTCTGTCAAGATAATAATTTAATATTGTCAAGCAAAGTGCTTTTACCTACAGATAGCTATACTTATATTAGTGAGGCCTGGCACACCACATCATGGCTGGACCACTGTATTAGTACAGCTGATGCACATGCCTCATTGGGGTGTATGAGCATTCTGTATGGGGCAGCAATGACTGATCATATACCTGTTGCTATGACAATAAATGTTGAACACATACCTGTGGTATCCAGAGATAGAAATAGCCTTAATACAGAAAAACTGGACTGGTCAACGCTTACAAAGGAAGACATCCTAGCCTATTATGCCCATACAGATAAATCCTTAAGCAATATTCATCTACCTAAAGATGCAATAATATGTAGTAATGTTAACTGTAAAGATATGAAGCATAGGAGAGATATCTGCTCCATGTATAATGATATAGTAAGCGCCTTATATGTAGGCAGTAAGCCCCACTGCAAGCATAAAAATAAGACACATAACATCAGACCTGGCTGGAATAAGTATGTAGCTGAGTATCATACTGAAGCCCGTGAAGCCACCAAAGCATGGGCTCTGGCAGGTAGACCCAGACAGGGGCCTGTGTTTGAGCACAAGAAGCTCACTAATGCAAGGTATAAGTATGCTGTTCGCTTCATCTGTAAAAAATGAGCAAGCTATGAGGGCTGATTCCATGGCTAAGAAGCTGCTAAGTAACAATGCTACAGATTTTTGGAAGGAAGTGAGAGCTCTTAGCAGTTGCAAAACATCTCTACCATGTACTGTAGATGGAATCTCCAGAACGGCTAATATCGCGGAGTTATGGCGACAACATTATAGCACTTTATTCAACTGTGTCCAAGGTGACTTGTATAGGGTGGACAATATTGAGAGTAATGACTCGATGGTGATTATGTCACATGAGGTGCATCATGCCATGAACAAGCTGTCCAACAACAAAGCAAGTGGCTTGAATCATATCTCTGCTGAACATCTTAAGTATGCGAGTATGAGGATAGCTCCTCTCCTAGCTATTTGTTTTACTGGCTTTATGATTCATGGCATGTTACCAGACTCAATGTTGTCTGTCCTGTTAGTGCCGGTTATTAAGGACAAAGCTGGTAAAGTAGGCAGTTTAAATAATTACCGGCCCATAGCTTTAGCCAGCATATTGTCAAAAGTCTTAGAAAGAGTTGTGCTGCATAGAATGAATGAATGAATGAATGAAAGAATGATTGCCTTTTTATTGATACTATACACATGTACAATGAGATTAAAAGCTGTTCCTACTCAGTGTAAAAACAAAAAGGGGGAGGGGGAATAAGGTGCACAGTTTCTGCGACGCTGTGTACATATCTATAAAAATATAATGGATAAATATAATTACAGTTACAGTACAAATTACAGTAGGTGGATAGATGAAGGTCCGGGGGTTAGGCTGTGAAGTCAGTGCATGTGTGAGTTCAGGGAGATAATGGATTTTGGAAAGAAACTGTTTTTGAGTCTATTTGTCCTTGTGCTGATGCACCTATAGCGCCTCCCTGAGGGCAGCAGGTTTGAACAGGCCAAATGCAGGATGGGAGCTGTCCTTGATAATGTTCTTCGCCCTGCTGAGGCAGCGGGAGGTGTAAATGTCCATCAGAGAGGGGAGAGGGCAGCCGATGATCTTCTGTGCTGCCCTAACTACTCTCTGAAGCCTCTCCCTGTCTGCCATGGTGCAGCTGCCGTACCATGCTGTAATGCAGTATGTCAACAGGCTCTCAATGGACGAGCAGTAGAAGGTCAGCAGCAGGTTGGAGTCCAGGTTGTGCTTCCTGAGGACCCTCAGGAAGTGCAGCCGCTGCTGAGCCTTCTTGATGACCGCTGTGATGTTATCTGTCCAGGAGATGTCAGCGGAGATAAGGACGCCGAGAAACCGGAAGGTGTAGACCCTCTCCACACACTCGCCGTTGATGTATAAGGGAGCTAAGTCAGTGCTGTGCCTCCTGAAGTCGACAATGAGCTCTTTGGTTTTCTTGGTGTTCAGAACCAGGTTGTTTTCTGAGCACCAGGTTGTCAACTTCAGGACTTCCTCTCTGTAGGCTGCCTCGTCTCCCCCTTAGATATGTCCGACTACTGTAGTGTCGTCAGCAAACTTGACGATGCGGTTGTTTTGTGGACCGGACTACAGTCGTGGGTGTAGAGACAGTATAGGAGGGGGCTTAGCACACAGCCCTGTGGGGGGTAACCGGTAATCAACATGCGAGTGGAAGAGAAGTGGGGGCCGAGTCTCACCGTCTGGGGCCGGTTGGTGAGGAAGGTGTTTGAGAAGGTGTACATGAAGGTGTACATGAAGGTGTTTGAGAGGGTGTACATGAGTTTGTTAACCTCCACAGACAACCAGTTTGGCTTTAAAGCTAAACATGGCACTGACTTATGCATATATGCCCTAAAGGAGATTGTAAACAAAATATAGAGGCAAAAAAACTCTCCAATCCTTATGTGCTTTATTGATGCTTCCAAAGCCTTTGACCGTGTTAATCACAGAAAGCTGTTTGGTAAAAATGCGTCAAAGAGGGGTGCCTAACTACATTGTGAGAATACTGGCCTACTGGTATGCCCAACAGACTATGCAAAATAAAATGGGGCAATAGGGTCTCAGCCCCATTTGGGGTTAGCAATGGTGTTAGACAAGGGGGAATTTTATCCCCAGTCCTTTTTAATCTATATATTGATGATCTGTCTAAACAATTGAACGCCTGTAACACTGGGTGCGTGATTGGTAATATTTTAGTGAACCATATTATGTATGCAGATGATCTTGTGGTCTTTAGTCCATCTAGCGCTGGTCTCCAGCAGCTCCTTACTGCATGTTCCGTGTATGGTTTGGAACATGACATTAAATATAATGCTGTTATGGTCTGTAGAACCAAAGAGGATAAAAGCCTAAAATATCCTGATTTTAAATTGTCTGACAACAATATTAGTGTCTGTAATAAGATCAAATCTTATTACATCAATGATCTGGATGATGGGGAGGAAAATTGGATAAGTAAGTATGCAGATGATACTAAGATAGGTGGTGTTTGTGGATAATGAAGTAGATATTCAAAGTCTACAGAGAGATTTCGTGCATATAGAAAAGTGGGCTGAAAGATGGCAGATGGAGTTTAATGCTGATAAGTGTGAAGTGCTACATCTTGGCAGGACAAATCAAAATAGGACGTACATGGTAAATGGTAGGGAATTGAGGAATGCTGTGGAACAGAGAGATCTAGGAATAACTGTGCATAGTTCCCTGAAGGTGGAATCGCATGTAGATGGGGTGGTAAAGAAAGCCTTTGATGTGCTGGCCTTTATAAATCAGAGCATTGAATATAGGAGTAGGGAAAGTAATGTTAAAATTGTACAAGGCATTGGTGAGACCAATTCTGGAGTATGGTGTACAATTTTGGTCCGCCTAATTATAGGAAGGATGTCAACAAAATAGAGAGAGTACAGAGGAGATTTACTAGAATGTTGCCTGGGTTTCAGCAACTATGTTACAGAAAAAGGTTGAACACGTTAGGTCTTTATTCTTTGGAGCGCAGAAGGTTAAGGGGGGGACTTGATTGAGGTCTTTAAAATGATGAAAGGGATAGACAGAGTTGACATGGATAAGCTTTTCCCATTGAGGGTAGGGAAGATTCAAACAAGATGGCATGCAAATTAAGGGACGGAAGTTTAGGGGGTAACGTGAGGGGGAACCTCTTTACTCAGAGGGTGGTGGCTGTGTGGAATGAGCTTCCAGCAGAAGTGTTGGAGGCTGGATCGATTTTAACATTTAAAAGTAAAGTGGATAGGTATATGGACGTAAAGGGAATGGAGGGGTATTGTCTGAGTGCAGGTAGATGGGACTAGGGAAAACAAATGATCGGCACGGAGTGGAAGGGCCGAGATGGCCTGTTTCCGTGCTGTAATCATTATATGGTGTTATATGGTTAAAATATCTAGGCATATTATTACAGAACAAATGACAGATGATGAGGATATTTATAGGCAATGACGCATGCTGAATATACAGGCAAATATCCTCTTGCGTAAATTTGGTGCGTGTGCAGATGTGGTGAAGATGTCACTATTTAGAGCATACTGCACACCCCTCCACGCTGCGCGCACCTGTGGTCGAACTATTTAAAGACAAGTATGCAGAGACTAAAGGTTGCATATAACGATGCCATGAGAACACTGCTAAGGCAACCAAGATGGTGTAGTGCCAGTAATATGTTTGTGGCTGCAGGAGTCAGTACTCTAGAAGCTATCCTAAGACACCACATGTATACATTCATTTGCAGGATAAATGACTCTAAAAATGTGCTTAGTGTGGTCTTGACAAACATAAGGGTGAGCACTACACGCTTCGAATCCCAGTTGTGGAGACACTGGTATCGTTTGTCTCGTTGTACGACATTGATCTTTTTTTACTCTGGATTTTTAACTTAAGTATTGTGTTTTTAAAAAAATATATAATTTATGATGTTTTCCTGTGATTTACCATGATTTTATATATATTTATGATATTTGAGATGCAATGCATTTTTAATGTAATGTTGCCCCTTGTCTGGAGCTTGAGTCCGTAATAAAGTTATTATTATTATTATTATTATTATTATTATTATTATTATTATTATTATTATTATTATTATTATTATTATTATTATTATTACTAGTGTCAGCTCAAAGGGTACAGTCCCCTCCACCTTCTGAGGCTGGACATCATTTCATAGTCATTGGACTGTTTCACATTCCATATTCAGCAAACTGGTCAAACAAACTAGACCAGGTACCACGCCTCCAGTCATGGAGTTCCGGGCATATTCGTCTGACACGGCTGTGTGCCAAGACCCATCTCGCCCAATTACATAGACATAACATACAAATTAAGAAGGAGAGAAAAAAAGCCTTATGGATAAAACCACAAGAAGCCTCATGGTCAGGTGACCAGCCAAAACCATTTCAAGGTGGCTCAAGCAAGTGCTTAAGTCCGCAGGCCAGCAATACTAATGTATACAAATCTCACTCCACCAGGGCTGCATCTATGTCGGCGGCTAAGCGAATGGACGTGCCTATGGACCATATTCTGGCCAGAGCAGGATGGTCCTCGGAAAAAAAATTCCAAAGGTTTTATAATAAGCCGCTGGCGGAACCTGCTACATTTGCAGACAGAATTTTAGAGTCTGCAGATAATATATAATTTAATCACAGGGAGCTGTCTGTTTTTTGTTGTCATTAATAAACCTTTTTTGTTGACAGACAGGTTATTATTGATTGTGATAACATACTTCCTCCCTCTAAGGTCTTCAGACAGTGAGTGAAGCATGAGCTGGTACAACGGTTCGGAATCACAGAGCTTTGAATTCTTCACGTAGTCACTCACGTGACTCCGAAATAAAGTAGTAAGATTAAATGAGAACTTACCAGTTCGAAGTTTGATCTGTATTTTATGAGGAGTTACGATGAGGAATTACATGCCCTCCGCTCCCACCCTCTATTATACAGATCTTAATCAGTAATTAAGTTCTTATTTTTTTCTTTACTATATTTATTTCAATCGTTGTGTTTTCAGTGAATCCACACCGCTGCATTGAAGAATGTCGTGCGTGCGTGCTGGACGGGGTCTTCACGTAATCCCTCATCGTAACTCCTCATAAAATACAGATCAAACTTCGAACTGGTAAGTTCTCATTTAATCTTACTATTCTCTGCCACAGAAGGTAGTTGAGGCCAGTTCATTGGCTATATTTAAGAGGGAGTTAGATGTGGCCCTTGTGGCTAAAGGGATCAGGGGGTATGGAGAGAAGGCAGGTACAGGATACTGAGTTGGATGATCAGCCATGATCATATTGAATGGCGGTGCAGGCTCGAAGGGCCGAATGGCCTACTCCTGCACCTATTTTCTATGTTTCTATGTTTCTATGAACTGGCAGGCTGAAAATTATAACTACGAAAACAGATACTTCAGGATGCCGATATATATGGTGCAGCAATTTGGCTTTACATTGCAGTTTCTTGGTACCTGCACCAACACGTGCATCTATGAACTGACACAGAGGACATTCAGAGAGGAGCTGAAGAATGGAGTGAACTATATTTTACCATTTAATGGGCAGCTCTGTAAATACAATGCAAATCCGATTATCTATTCGTTTAAACTTTCAAACAATAATACAAAAAACTTATTTCAGTATGGCGCATCGATAATGCTTCCAGCTTTCAGAGGCGAATTCATTTATTTTAACACTGGAACCTGATTTTACAGATACATAATTTGCAAGATTATCAACCCAAACTTGACAATACTAAATTCTACTCTGGGAGATGAGAACATAAGTCTTCTTCTTCGAGTCCGTTGCAATCTCAGATGTCGTTCTGCCAGTATCTGGCACAGGTCACAGCTGATCGGGTCGGTTCAGCCAGGTCCTGGGGCTGCACTGGGGGGGCGTCGTCACACACAACAGTAGGTGGGACATTGTCTGTACTGCTCCAGAGCTGCATGTGTCTTCTGCCTGGTAGTTCCCATGCTTTCATAAGTGCTTTGTACTTCCCCTGCTCCACTCGTAATCTGTTGAGGGTCTTCCAGGTTGGCCATGGGTGGTCGTGCCCGCTGGCGAGGCATTCAGTCGGAGTGATTCCTCTCTCCATCCAGTCGTGGGCTCGTGTGTTGAGCTGGTTCCATTCATCTTTCCAGATGTTGGTCCTTGCTGTTTCTTTGGTTGTCTGGAGAGGTGGGACTGTCTGCAAGAAACTGGCTCTGGATTTCAGTCGGGGTGGAGGTGCTGTGTGTCCGTGCAGGGGGTGCCTGGTATCGATCTCCTGTGCTCTCCGCTCGTCTTGGGCGACGATGGATCATCTAATATGGGGGGGGGGAGGGGCAATACCAGCTAGGGTGTAGAGGCACGCGACTGGCGTTGTCTTTATGCATCCCGTGATAATGCGGCAGGTTGAGGGCTGTGTCAACCAGTTTGGTTTGGTGGGAGCGGCTCCAGCTTGAGCACGCGTATTCAGCTGTGGAGAAGCACGGGGCTAGGGCAGTTTGCACGGATGGTTGGTGGATCAGCGCCCCACTTTGAGTTTACCAGTTTGCGCAGGATGTTGTTTCGAGTGTTGACCTTGACTTTGGTGTTCTGAAGGTGGGTTTTGAAAGAGAGTGTCCTGTCGAGTGTGACTCCGAGGTACACGGGGTGGAAGTGGTTGGAGAGTTTGTGGCCATCCATGAGCCGCTCAGTTGTTTTCCTGCATCTCGATTTTTAAGCTGGAAGCTGCATAGTTGGGTTTTTGATGGGTTGGGTTTCAGGTGGTTGTTATTGTATGTCATCTCTTGGAGGGTGCTTTCCAGGACAGACTCGATCTTCTGGAAGTTTCTCCTGTTGAGTGGTGATGCAGAGGTCATCAGCGTAGATGAAGCGGCGGCATTGTGGGGGAAGTGGTTGGTCGTTGGTGTAGATGTTGAAGAGGAGGGGGGCCAGTTCGCTGCCTTGTGGTAGGTCATTCTTTTGGGCTTTCCATTTGCTCTTCTTGTCGTTTAGTTGAACGAAGAAGCGCCTGTTGTTGAGAAGGCTTTTGATGACTTGGCACAGGTCGAGGTCACCAGTCATGTCAAAAAGTTTCCTGATCATGGTGCGGTCATAATTCAAAACGCCAGGATATAAACCCAAAAACTAAAAGATTTGCGAACATTAAACAAACGGTTGGCGGATGTTTGTACGGTATGGAACATCTATAATAAAAATATAACCGTGAACCTGATCCGAGTGTGTCTTTCAATGTCTGTTTCCGAATATTTACTTTCGTTTTCATTGATATTTCAGCCCACATAAACCTTTACACAACATAGAACCGCGCCGTCAATCGAGCTGACCAACCGTGTCTTTTCCACTCTCCCCCTCCCTCGCGTCCACAGGGCGGAATGACAGCGGCGAGGAAAACGTCCCACTCGACCTGAGCCGGGACCCTGCAGACAACCTTCGTGAGATCCTCCAAAATGTGGCAAAACCCCAGGGAGTATCAAACATGCGAAAGCTCGGACACCTGAACTTGATCATATTACTTTGTAATATTGGCCATTGTGAAGAGAAACTAGGTTTTACTTATGAATACATTATGATATGTTTGCGATTAGCATTGTTAAATGAAGCCTAAGAGGTGCGTGCAGCTGGTCTCCGTGCCCTCCGATATCTTACTCGAGACGCAAGTATTCTCCAGATGGTGCTGAAACTACGTGTGGATTATTTAATAGCTATATATATAGACATCCAACAGAGCAACGAGGTGGAGCGGACACAGGCACTTCGATTAGTTCGGAAGTGAAATGGCGGCCGCTACGTGTGCCGGCGGTGCGCTTCATTTCTGTAGCCTGAAGCACGGCAGCACGAAGGAGCATCACCGCTACCATCATCATCACCAGCAACAACAGCAGCAGCAGCAAGCAGCACAACATGCCACTGGGCGCACCGACTCTTGCGGAAACATGCCGCCCTCAGCTTCCTCAACAACATCTCACTGTACGGCCGCCGGCCCGCCGAGCTCGCCAATGGCTTCGTGCACGACCGATCGGAGCAGCAGCAGCAGCAGCAGCAGCAGCAGGAGGAGGAGCAGCAGGAGGCGGCGGCAGCAGCGGCCCCCAACAGCGCCAGGGCAGGTGGCGGCTGCATCTGCTGTTTGTCGGCCACACCGAGCGGCTCGGTGATCACTCACACCTCACGGCTGGGGCCTGTGGCAGCGGCGGCGGCGGCGGCGGCAGCTTCGGGGAGTGTGGTGGCCTCGCCGGGTGACCCGGGGCCGGGGCCGGGCGCTGGCGAGGCCGCTGCGCAGCTGCTGTCCTTGGACCGGCGACGTCACTGCCCAGGAGCGGACTGGGGACAACGCCGTCGCCGGACCCCTCGGGTTGGAGAGGCAGATAAATCACCAGAAGGCCCTGGAAGTGCTGGTGACCGAGGCCGGGATGGAGATTGGAAACAAAGTAGGCCTAACCAGTGCCTTGCACCGCTCAGCTGACAGCCTCGGCTGGCGAGAACAGCTGTTCCCGCTAAATTAAGAACACACCAAACACAGGCACGGACGAAGCAGAGACAGACTATATTGTTTCAAACTGTTAATCATGCCAAAGTGGTTTGGGATCCTGCGGTAAAAGCTGAAGGTATTCTGGGAGGCCATATAAATATGCGAAGCCTAGCTCCCAAGTGTGATGAGATTAGAATACTGTTGTCCCGAGTCCCATATTAGATTTTCAATGTAATTAGTGAAACGTGGCTGCATGTTAAAATCGCAACCAGCATAATCAATGTTTCAGGGATATAAATGTTTTAGAAGGGTCGGAACTGTGGGAAGGGGAGGGGGTGTACTGATATACATTAAGGACTCACACAATGCAAAGGAAATTTCCCCGACTGCTGATATATCTACTGAATGTCTATATATTAATGTTACATTGTCACAAAACATGCAATTTAACATCGTGGTGGTATACAACCCTCCCTCTGCGGCAACTGCGGCACTATGCGAACACTTAGATGCGCTGTTTAAGAACTATAAGCACAACAGTCAGGTACTTCTATTCGGAGACTTTAATATAAAATTGGTTAGACAAAAGCTGCAGGAAAAAACTAAAGGATCTCACATCTAAACATATAACTTCAGATCGAAGCCCCACACGTATTACCAGAAACACTCAAACGCTAATAGATTTAATTTTCACGAACAAATCTGATAGAATCATAAACACGTATAATCTAATCAATGGCCTATCTGATCATAACTTGTCATTGATAGCCAGAAAACTCACCAAGAAACGACTGACAAGGTTTATAAATCAAAAACCAGAAATCTTTTAAACTTAAGACCCCTCGTAAACCAATGATTGAATTTGAGAACGAATTAAAGGGTGTTAACTGGGATGAGCTCCAACAACTTGACCAAGTAAACGACTGCTGAAATCAGCTAACGGCTACCATTGGATGTATTGTTGATACATTTATTAAAAAGGGAAAAAATCCCAAAGAAAATTCCAGCTACCATGGATTAATGATGATATTCGAAAATTAATGAAAAGGAGGGACTATACCCTGAAAACTTTTATCAAAACTCGTAGTGACATTGATCTGAAACTATTTAAAGGCTTGCGTAATCAAGTGGTTAAACAACTCAGAACGTCCAAATCAAATTATTACACCCACGCTCTATCAGAGGCAAAAGGAAATGGCTAAATAATCTGATAGCAATTAAATAGCCTATTAAATCCAAAGGCTAACACCACCCAAGGCCAATATAAACTTAAAATTCGAGAAAACATTATCACTGATGGCACACAAGTCTCAAATGAGTTCAGTAATTTATTCATAGAATCTGTTAAAAACCTTGCCTCAGGTTTCTCCTGCAGGAATGATATTGCCCTAACAGCAATAGACATGCCTGACGATCAAGATAGCTCATTTCAGCTCAGGGAGGTTGGTCAGACAGCTGTCCTAAAAGCTATACATGACCTAAACACCACTTACCAAAATATATTTATAATCTAGACACAGCTTTTCTTAAGAAATATAGCAGCATTCTAATCCAGCCTCTCACCCATCTTATTCATATCTCCATTAAATCTGGGCAATTCCCAGATGGGTGGAAAACTGCTCAAGTAATACCACTTTTTAAATCTGGAGATGCTGAAATCACCTCTAACTATAGACCCATTAGTCTTCTTCCAGTTTTCTCTAAAGTCCTGGAGATGATTGTCTCAGAACAACTGATGCACCACCTTGAGACAAACCATTATTTGCATCCCCTGCAATTTGGATTCAGACGCAACTATTCTACAGAATCTGCCACTTGTTTTTTTAACCGAAAATATCAAACATTCACTTGATAAACGAAATGTGGTTCGTGCAGTATTTTTTGGAACTAAAAAATGGCGTTTGATACGGTAAATCATGTCATCTCAATTTAAAAACCAACTAAGTTCAATTTTTCAATACAGTCATTGTCCTGGTTTGAGTCATACATAAAGGGCCGTGAACAATGTGTTACAATTAATAGTGTGATATCCACTTTTCTCAAAATTGAAACAGGGATCCCTCAGGGCACCGTCTTGGGACATATATTCTTCAGCCCCTACATCAATGATTTGCCAGATGTATGGCCAAGATATAGGTCTACAGATGTATGCAGATGACACAGTTGTATATGCATCTGGTAAAACCTGTACTTTTGTGGCTGAGAAAGTAAATGTCAACTTAGGCAAAATATCATCTTGACTGGCCTGATCTTGTTTAACTTTAAATACTAAACAAACAGACTATGTCTGCTTCTCCATCAAAAAAACTATCCCAAACAAACCTTGTCAATATAAAAATCAATGGTGAGCTCATTGAACAAGTACCTGAAGTAAAGTATCTGGGAATAATTATAGACAATCAGTTGAACTGATTGTTCAATACTCCAGGCCACACCTGGAGTATTGCGTACTGTTTTGGTCTCCTAATCTGAAGTAAGATATTCTTGCCATAGAGGAAGTGCAGAGAAGGTTCACCAGACTGATTCCTGGGATGGCACGACTTCCATATGAAGAATGACTGGATATACGCGGCGTGTACTCGCTGGAATTTAGGAGGTTGAGGGGGATCTCATAGAGACTTACAAAATTCTTAAGGGGTTGGACAGGCTAGATGCACGAAGGTTGTTCCCGATGTTTCGGGAAGTCCAGGACAAGGGGTCACAGTTTAAGGGTAAGAGGGAAGTCTTTTAGGACCGAGATGAGTAAATCGTTTTTCACACAGAGAGTGGCGATTCTGTGGAATTCTCTGCCACAAAAGGTAGTTGAGGCCAGTTCGTTGGCCATATTTAAGAGGGAGTAGGATGTGGCCCTTGTGGCTGAAGGGATCACGGGGCATGGAGAGAAGGCAGGTACAGCATACTGAGTTGGATGATCAGCCATGATCATATTGAATGGCGGTGCAGGCTCGAAGGGCCGAATGGCCTGCTCCTGCACCTAATTTCTATGTTTCTAGGTCTCTATGAACGTTAAAAGTCATATTAAGAAAATGTGTGAAACCATTAAGGCAAACTTCGTCTGTTTTATGATTATAAGAAATTGTTTGACGTTTAACTGTCATGAATTTTCATGAATTCTATGATTCTCTCACATATATCTTATGGCTTAACCACATGGTCCCAGGCTCACCAGTCATCAATTAAGGACGTATAGTGTTTCTATAACCGAGCCTTGAAAGTCCTGGACAAAAAAAGAATAATGTATCATCACTGTCAAATTCTAAGCAAATATAAGATACTAAGTTTTGCTAACTTTATTTCCTTATATTTAGGGGAGCAGGTGGGGAGCAGGTGCCTAAATGGCGCTGCTCCCCAGCTGCTGTGCAAAACAATAACAAGACTGCAAAGTGGTACCAGATCCACCACCCGAGCAGCGTCAAAAGGCAATTGTAGTATCCCCTTCTGCAGAACATTTTTGGCTCAAACTACCTTTTCAGTAAAAGGGACAAGATTATGGAACTCACTGCCAGACCTCTTGAAATGTATCCCTACATATGTCACATTCAAAAGAAACACAAAATTGTGGCTAATTTAACAACAATCTTCTTCTCATATTTAGTTTTTACACTGTGCTCTCTCTGTATATCTTTTCCTCTTTTCCATTTTGTTTCTCATTTCCATTTCCATTTTCCTATTTTTAATAATGTTAATCTGCATTATCATTTTTTAACCAAAAGCCCTACTAGGGACAAGTGTTGCGAATTAGCTTTGGCTAAAAACAGTATGATGCATACATCAGATGACTGCTTCAAGTGTATCTATGTTTTTGTATCTGTCCCTATTTAAATAAACCTTTAAAAACCAAAAAGAAATGGGCTTTTTGCCCCACCATGTCGATGCAGATCATCAACAAGCTACGCACAGTGCATTCAGAAATATTTCAGACCCTTTCATCTTTTCCACATTTTTTTATCATCAATCAACACACAATAACCCATAGTGAAAAAAGCAGGTGTTTAGACATGTTTGCAAAGTTATTTAAAAACAAATAACTGAAATACCTAATTTACAAAAGAGAGACAAAAACACTCTTCACTCATGATTTACTTATGTATTCAGATCCTTTACTCACTACTTTATTGAGGCACCTTTGACAGCCATTACTGCTTCCAGTCTTCTTGGGTATAACGCTGCAAGCTTGGCAAACCTGTGTTTGGGTAATTTCTCCTATTCTTCTCTGCAGATCAACTCAAGGTCTGTCATGTTGAATGGGGTGCGTCGATTCACAGCTGTTTTCAGGTCCATCAAGAGATGATCGACCGGGTTCAAGTCCGGGCTCTGGCTGGGCCACTCAAGGATATTCACGGACTTGTCACGAAGCCATTCCTGCGTTGTCATTGCTGTATGCTTAATGTCGTTGGCCTATTGGAAGATGACCCTCCGCCCCAGCATGAGGTCCTGGACGCTCTGGATAAGGTTTTCATCAAGGATCTATCTGTACATTGCTCCGTTCACCTTTCCTCGACCCTGACTAGTCTCACAGTTCCAGCAGCTGATAAACATCCCCACAGGATGATACTGCCACCATCATGCTTCACCGTAGGCATGGTGGCCAGGCGATGAGCGGTGCCTTGTTTCCACACTTGGCATTTTATTACGTTGCAACCTTACACTGCAGCGTCACGCTTGGCATTAAGGCCAAATAATTTAATCTTGGAATCATCAGACATATAATCTTGTTTAGGTGCCTTTTGGCAAACTCCAAGAGGACTGTCATATGCCTTTTTCTGATGAGTGGCTTCTGTCAGGCCACCCTACCATAAAGGCTGATTGATGGAGTGCTGCAGATATAGTCCGTCCTTCTGGAAATTTCTCCCATCTCCGCAAATGCACCTTAGCTCAATTTTGATTGTCATAGCAAAGGGTGTGAATACTTATGCAAATTTGATTTATCAGTTATTTCTTTTTAATAACTTTGCAAAAAATTCTAAACACCTGTTTTCGCTTAATTATGGCGTGGTATTGTGTGTTGATTGACGATTAAAAATGAATTTAATCCATTTTTAGTGTAAGGCTGCAACGTCACAAAATGCGGAAAAAGTGAAACGGTCTGAATACTTTCTGAATGCTCTGTAGTGAATGCATTGATCGTACTTGGCCCGTCGCTCACAGTGTCATGGAGATTCATGTTTTCACCAAGAAACGTTCTGAATGTTGTGGAAGTTGCGAACTAAATTCCATTTACCATGTTGATGAGAAGTGTTCATCCTCACATCACCGTGGAAACACATTGCCAATTGTGATGTACTTGTGAAAGGTGTTTTGCTTGATATCAAATATATTGTTCAAGACAACACTGCAAATTATATTAATCGTACGACTACTATAAAACGTTTCCACTGCGCATTCTAATATAGGATGAATAACGGCGTAATTTAGCAAGAATGCTGTCTACTTCGAGCATATAACAGCAGAGCACGGGAACCCGAAGTTCAGCCAGCGATGTGCGTCCCGACCATGAAAATAAAATAACCTATTATTATCCGTCTGCATGTGGACCACATTCTTACATTTACTGAATATGAATGTGCTTACCAAAAACGTCTTACATTCTTCTATCCTTTATGCCTCCACCACCACCCTAACACTTGTAGGCATCACCCTAGCACTTTTACCTTTCACCTCCATTAAATCGTGCCCGTTTAACTTTCACGGTATGCTCTCTAGAGTGTCATAGTTCCACCCTGGGAAAAACATGTATCGATACATAACTAAAAACTCTTACCTTCTTATCTATCGGTTTGGCAGTCTATTTATTTTCGCAAAAAAACTGTTCGCGATAGCGCTACAATTTTTCGTCAGTTCGCTCGCCGTCCTCCTGTGCTGCGAGTGCGCCACGTTTCGTTCCGATTGGTTGAATGTCATCACAGTTAGCGAGCTTTAAAAATCTTAAAAACCGCCCGTGAGCAGAACGATCTCTTCTCCTGGCAGTCGGCGCCGCCCAGATTAGTTTCTTCGCCTGTCACTCCTCGCGACAGTCCGCCCCTTGTTAGACCATCGCTTCTTTACTGCAGCTGAGTTTGACCAATGGAGGTTCCCAACAGGACTTTCGGAGGAACCCGAAGCAGTCCAGTCCAGCCCAGCCCCAAGCAGCTGAGCACTGCCCCGCCATTCCCCAAGCAGCAGCCCCGCCCCAAGAAGCATCCCCGCCCCAAGAAGCATCCCCGCCTCAAGCAGCAGCCCAGCCCAAGCAGCAGCCCAGCCCAAGCAGCAGCCCAGCCAAGCAGCATCCCCGCCCCAAGCAGCAGCCCCGCCTGAAGCAGCATCCCCGCCCCAAGAAGCATCCCCGCGCCAAGCAGCATCCCCAGCCCAAGCAGCATCCCCGCCCCAAGCAGCATCCCCGCCCCCAAGCAGCATCCCAGCCCAAGCAGCATCCCCGCCCCAAGCAGCAGCCCAGCCCAAGGCAGCAGCCCCAAGCCCCAAGAAGCATCACAGCAGCCCAAGCAGCAGCAGCCCCGCCCAAGCAGCATCCCCGCCCCAAGCAGCAGCCCAGCCCCAAGCAGCAGCCCAGCCCAAGCAGCATCCCCGCCCCAAGCAGCATCCCCGCCCCAAAGCAGCAGCCCCGCCCCAAGCAGCAGCCCAGCCCAAGCAGCAGCCCAGCCCAAGCAGCAGCCCCGCCCCCATAGCAGCAGCCCAGCCCCAAGCAGCAGCCCCGCCCCAAGCAGCATCCTCGCCCCAGCAGCAGCATCCAAGCAAGCAGCCCCCAGCAGCCCAAGCAGCAGCCCAGCCAAGCAGCAGCCCAGCCCAAGCAGCAGCAGCCCCGCCCCAAGCAGCCCCAAGCAGCCCCAGCCCAAGCAAGCAGCAGCAAGCAGCCCCGCCCCCCAAGCAGCATGCCCCGCCCCAAGCAGCAGCCAGCCCAAGCAGCATCCCCGCCCCAAGCAGCAGCCCAGCCCAAGCAGCAGCCCCGCCCCAAGCAGCTCCCCGCCCCAAGCAGCAGCCCAGCCCAAGCAGCATCCTCGCCCCAAGCAGCATCCTCGCCCCAAGAAGCAGCCCCGCCCCAAGAAGCAGCCCAGCCCAAGCAGCAGCCCAGCCCAAGCAGCATCCCCGCCCCAAGCAGCAGCCCAGCCAAGAAGCATCCCCGCCCCAAGCAGCATCCCGCCTCAAGCAGCAGCCCAGCCCAAGCAGCAGCCCCGCCCCAAGCAGCATCCTCGCCCCAAGCAGCATCCTCGCCCCTAGCAGCATCCTCGCCCCAAGCAGCATCCCCGCCCCAAGAAGCAGCCCCGCCCCAAGCAGCATCTTCGCCCCAAGCAGCATCCTCGCCCCAAGCAGCATCCCCACCCCAAGCAGCAGCCCCGCCCCAAGCAGCATCCCCGCCCCAAGCAGCATCCCCGCCCCAAACAGCATCCCCGCCCAAGCAGCAGCCCCGCCCAAGCAGCAGCCCAGTTCGAAGCAGCAGCCCAGCCATACGAGCAGAACAAATTCCGAGACCCAACTCATAAAATTCTATAAAATAAACCTATCATAGTAAATAGGCGCAGGAGGCCATTCGGCCCTTCGAGCCTGCACCGCCATGCTTGTGATCATGGCTGATCGTCACCTATCAATAATCCGTGCCTAACTTCTCCCCATATCCCTCGACTCCACCAGCCCCTAGAGCTACATCTAACTCTCCCTTAAATCCATCCAGTGATTTGGCCTCCACTGCCCTGTGAGGCTGGGAATTTCATAAACTCACAACTCTCTGGGTGAAAAATGTTTTCTCATCACAGTCTTAAATGACCTCCCCTTTATTCTAAGACTGTGGCCTTGGTTCTGAACTCGCCCAACATTGGGAATATTTTCCCTGCATCTAGTTTGGCCAGTCCTTTTTTTAATTGTATATGTTTCTATAAGATATCCCCTCATCCTTCTAAACTCGAGTGAATACAAGCTTTGTATTTTCAATCTTTCCTCATGTGACAGTCCCGCCATCCCAGGGATCAATCTCGTGAACCTACGCTGCACTATCTCAATCACAAGAATGCCCTTTCTCAAATTAGGAGACCAAAACTGTGCACAATACTCCAGAAGTGGTCTCACCAGAGCTCAAAACAACCACAGAAGAACCTCTTTACCCCTGTACTGAAATCCTCTTGTTATGAAGGCCAACATGCCATTAGCTTTCTTCACTGCCTGCTGTACCTGCACGCCAACTTTCAGTGACCGGTGTACAAGGACACCCAGGTCTCGCTTGTACCTCCCCCTTACAGAACCTAACCCCATTGAGATAATAATCGGCCCTCTTGTTTTTGCTGTGAAAGTGGATAATCTCACATTTATCTATGTTATACTGCATCTGCCATGCATCTGCCCACTCACTCAACCTGTCCAGGTTCCCCCCGACAACCTCCTAACATCCTCTTCACAGTTCACACTGCCACCCAGCTTTGTGTCATCTGCAAACTTGCTAGTGTTGCTCCTAATTCCCTCTTCCAAATCATTAATAAATATGGTAAACAGTAGCGATCCCAACACCGAGCCGTGCGGCACATCACTGGCCATTCGCTGCTATTCCCAAAATGGCCCGTTCTCTCCTGCTCTTTGCTTCCGGTCTGCCAACCAATTTTCTATCCATGTCAACACCCTACCCCCAATACCATGTGCTCTAATTTCAGTCACCAGTCTCCCGTGCGGGACCTTATCAAAGGCTTTCTGAAAGTCTGGATCCACTGGCACCCCCTTCATCCATTTTACTTGTCATATCCTCAAAACATTCCAGAAGATTAGTCAAGCATGATTTTCCTTTCATAAATCCATGCTGACTTGGACTATTCCTTTTATTGCTATCCAAATGCTCCATTATTACCTCTTTAATAATTGACTCCAGCATTTTCCCACCTCCGAAGTCAGGGTAACTGGTATGTAATTCCCCGTTTTCTCTCTCGCTCCTTTCTTGAAAAGTAGGATTACATTAACTATACTCCAATCCACAGGAACTGATCCTGAACCTATTGAACATTGGAAAATGATCACCAATGCGTCCTCTATTTCTAGAGGCACCTCCCTGAGGACCCTGGGTTGCAGACCATCAGGTCCAGGGGAATTTATCATCCTTCAGTGCCATTATAACCATATAACCATATAACCATATAACAATTACAGCACGGAAACAGGCCCTCTGGGCCCTTCCAGTCCGTGCCGACCATTTGTTTTCCCCTAGTCCCATCTACCTGCACTCAGACCATACCCCTCCATTCCCTTCACGTCCATATACCTATCCACTTTACTTTTAAATGTTAAAATCTATCCTGCCTCCACCACTTCTGCTGGAAGCTCATTCCACACAGCCACCACCCTCTGAGTAAAGAAGTTCCCCCTCACGTTACCCCTAAACTTCTGTCCCTTAATTCTCATGTCATGCCCTCTTGTTTGAATCTTCCCTACCCTCAATGGGAAAAGCTTATCCACGTCAATTCTGTCTATCCCTTTCATCATTTTTAAAGACCTCAATCAAGTCCCCCCTTAACCTCCTGCGCTCCAAAGAATAAAGACCTAATTTGTTCAACCGTTCTCTGTAACATAGTTGCTGGAACCCTGGCAACATTATAGTAAATCTCCTCTGTTCTCTCTCTATTTTGTTGACATCCTTCCTATAATTAGGTGACCAAAATTGTACACCATACTCCAGAATTGGTCTTAACAATGCCTTGTACAAATTTAACATTACTTCCCTACTCCTATATTCAATGCTCTGATTTATAAAGGCCAGCCACACCAAAGGCTTTTCTTACCACCCCATCTACATGCGATTCCACCTTCAGGGAACTATGCACAGTTATTCCTAGATCCCTCTGTTCCACAGCATTCCTCAATTCCCTACCATTTACCATGTACGTCCTATTTTGATTTGTCCTGCCAAGATGTAGCACTTCACACTTAACAGCATTAAACCCCATCTGCCATCTTTCAGCCCACTTTTCCAAATGGCCCAAATCTCTCTGTAGACTTTGAAAATCTATTTCATTATCCACAACACCACCTATCTTAGTATCATCTGCATACTTACTTATCCAATTTTCCACCCCATCATCCAGATCATTGATGTACATGACAAACAACAGTGGACCCAACACAGATCCTTGAGGCACCCCACTGGTCACCGGCTTCCAACCTGACAAACAGCCATTCCACCATTACTCTCTGACATCTCCCATTCAGCCACTGTTGAATCCATCTTGCAACTCCGCCATTTACACCCAAAGATTGAACCTTCTTAACCAACCTTCCATGGGGAACCTTGTCAAAGGCCTTACTGAAATCCATATAGACAACATCCACTGCTTTACCCTCATCAATTTCCCTAGTTACCGCTTCAAAAAATTCAAGAAGGTTTGTCAAACATGACCTTCCAGGCACAAATCCATGTTGACTGTTCCTGATCAGACCCTGTTTATCCAGATGCTTATATATATTATCTCGAAGTATCCTTTCCATTAATTTGCCCACCACTGACGCCAAACTAATAGGTCTATAATTGCTAGGTTCACTCTTTGAACCCTTTTTAAACAATGGAAACAACATGCGCAGTACGGCCAATCCTCCGGCACTATTCCCGTTTCTAATGACATTTGAAATATTTCTGTCATAGCTCCTGCTATTTCTACACTAACTTCCCTCAATGTCCTAGGGAATATCCTGTCGGGACCTGGAGACTTATCCACTTTTATATTTTTCAAAAGTGTCAGTACTTCGAATCTCATAGTTTCCATAGCTACTCTACTTTCTTTCCCTTACCTCACAGAGTTCAATATCCTTTCTCCTTGGTGAATACCGAAGAAAATAAATTGTTCAATATCTCCCTCATCTCTTTTGGCTCTGCAGATAGCTGTCCATTCTAGTTCTCTAATGGTCCAACTTTATCCCTCGTTATCCTTTTGCTATTAATATAGCTGTAGAAACCCTTTGGATTTACTTTTCACCATTCTTGCCAAAGCAACCTCATATCTTCTTTTAGCCTTCCTAATTTCTTTCTTAAGATTCTACATTCTTTATACTCCTCTAGCACCTCATTTACTCCATGCCTCCTATAATTATTGTAGATATATCTCTTTTTTTCTAAAAAAGTGTCCAATTTCCCTTGAAAACCATGACTCTTTCCAATTTTTTACTATTTCCTTTCAACCTAACAGGGACATAAAGATTCTGTACTCTTACAATTTCCCCTTTAAATGTCCTCCATTTCTCTTCTACATCCTTCCCATGAAACAAAGTGTCCCAATTCACTCCTTTAAAATCCTTATGCATTCCCTCAAAGTTAGCCTTTCTCCAATCAAAAATCTCCACTCTAGGTCCAGTTCTGACTCTCTCCATAATTATATTGAAACTAGTGGTATTGTGATCACTGGTCCCGAAGTGCTCACCAACGCATACCTCCGTCACCTGACCTGCCTCATTTCCTAACAGGAGGTCCAGCACTGCCCCTTCTCTGGTCGATACCTCTATGTACTGCTGCAAAAAACTATCCTGCACACATTTTACAAACTCCAAACCATCCAGCCCATTTACAGAATGTGTTTCCCAGTCTATTTTTGGAAAATTGAAATCTCCCACAATCACTACCTTGTGCTTACTACTAATATCTGCTATCTCCTTACATATTTGCTCTTCCAATTCTCGCTCCCCATTTGGTGGTCTATAATACACCCCTAAAAGTGTTGCTACACCGTTCCCACTTCTCAGTTCCACCCAAATAGCCTCCCTAGACGAGCTGTCTAATCTATTCTGCCAAAGCACTGCTGTAATATCTTCTCTGACAAGCAATGCAACACCTCCCCCTCTGGTCCCTCCAATTCTATCACACCTGAAGCAACAAAATCCTGGAATATTTAGTTTCCAATCACAGCCCTCCTGCAACCATGTTTCACTGATTGCCACAACATATATTTCCAGGTGTCAATCCTGTAATAAGTTCATCCACCTTACTTACAATGCTCCTAGCATTAGAATATACACATTTTATAAACCCACCATTCCTTATTCTCTGTCTATTATCTTTTTTCATCTTTCTCGCCTACATGTTGGGTCCGAGTGCTTCCCTTCTCTGCCTCTTGCCCCACACCCTGACCCCTAGCCCCCTCTACCCGAGTCCCTCCCCCCAGTCTTTCTAGTTTTAAAGTCTCCCAGTAGTCTTTGCAAATCTCCCTGCCAGGATATTGGTCACCTCGGGTTCAAGTGCAACCCGTCCTTTGTGTACAGATCATGCCTTCCCCAAAAGAGGTCCCAGTGATCAAGAAACTTGAATCCCTGCCACTGCACCAGCCCCTCAGCCACGCATTTATCCTCCACCTCATTTCATTCCTATTCTCACTGTCACGCGGCACAGGCAGTAATCCTGAAATCGTTACCCTTTTGGTCCTTCTCCTTAACTTTCCCCCCAACTCCCTAAATTCTCCCTTCAGGAACTCGTCACTTTTTCTGCCTATGTCATTGGTACCTATGTGTACCACAACATCAGGCTCCTCTCCCTCCCTTATCAGAATCTTTTGGACATTTTCTGACACATGCGAGACCCTGGCACCAGGGAGGCAAACTACCATCCGGGTCTCCCCGACTGCGTCCACAGAATCGCCTATCCGACCCCCTAACTATAGAGTCCCCTAATACAATTGCCCTCCACCTTTTGCTACCCTTCTGAGCATCAGGGCCGGTCTCTGTGCCGGAGGCCCGGCCGCTGTTGCTGCCCCCAGCTAGCCTACCCAATACTATTTCTCGCCTAATGAACATTTATTTTAGTGCCATTACCCCTTAGATCTTCTTTCCTCCATTACATCTGGGTGATTGTTGGTGTTCTCCTTAGTGAAGACGGATACGAAGTACCTATTCAACTCTTCTGAACATTTCCTTGCTGCCCACCGTGTCAGCCTTCAAGGACCCAAATTTGATTTTGCTACTCTTTTTCCCTTAACAATATCTAAAGAAACATAGAAACATTGTAAATTAGGTGCAGGAGCAGGCCATTCGGCCCTTTGAGCCTGCACCGCCATTCAATATGATCATGGCTGATCATCCAACTCAGTTTCCTGTACCTGCCTTCTCTCCACACCCCCTGATCCCTTCAGCCACAAGGGCCACATCCAACTCCCTCTTAAATATGGCCAACGAACTGGCCTCAACTACCTTCTGTGGCAGAGAATTCCACAGATTCACTACTCTCTGTGTGAAAAACGATTTTCTCATCTCGGTCCTAAAAGACTTCCCCCTTATCCTTAAACTGTGACCCCTTGTCCTGGACTACCCCAACATCGGGAAAAATCTTCCTGCATCTAGCCTGTCCAACCCCTTAAGAAATTTTGTAAGTCTCTATGAGATCACCCCTGAATCTTCTAAATTCCAGCGAGTACAAGCCAAGTCTATCCAGTCTTTCTTCATATGGAAGTCCTGCCATCCCAGGAATCAGTCTGGTGAACCTTCTCTGTACTCCCTCTATGGCAAGAATGTCTTTCCTCAGATTAGGAGACCAAAAACTGTACGCAATACTCCAGGTGTGGCCACACCAAGACCCTGTACACTGCAGTAGAACCTCCCTGCTCTTGTACTCAAAATCCTTTTGCTATGAATGCCAACATACCATTCGCTTTCTTCACAGCCTGCTGCACCTGCATGCCTAATTTCAATGACTGGTGTACCATGACACCCAGATCTCGCTGCATCTCCCCTTTTCCTAATCGGTCACCATTCAAATAATAGTCTACCTTCCTGTTTTTGCCACCAAAGTGGATAACCTCACATTTATCACATTCTACTGCATCTGCTGCCATGCATTTGCCCACTCACCCAGTCTATCCATGTCATCCTGCAGCCTCCTAGCATCCTCCTCACAGCTAACACTGCCCCCCAGCTTCGTGTCATCCGCAAACTTCGAGATGTTGCATTTAATTCCCTCCTCCAAATCATTAATGTATATTGTAAATAGCTGGGGTCCCAGCACTGAGCCTTGCGGCACCCCACTAGTCACTGTCTGCCATCCTGAAAAGGACCCGTTCACTCCTACTCTTTGCTTCCTGTCTGCCAGCCAGTTCTCTATCCACATCAATACTGAACCACCAAATACCGTGTGCTTTAAGTTTGTAACGTTTACTGTCCTTCTTTATATTCCTTGCCAGGTTCCCCTCGTACTTCATATTTTCAGCCCGCATTGCCCGTTTTGTTTCCTTCTGTTGCCCTATGAAAGTTTCCCAATCCTCCGGCTTCCGGCTACTCTTAGCTGTGTTATACATCTTTTGTTTTAGTTTTATTCTATCCCCCAACCTCTCTTGTCAGCCACGGATGCACCTTACTCCCCTTAGAATCTTTCTCCTTTTGGAATGAAATGATCCTGCATCTTCCGGATTATGCCCAGAAATTCCTGCCATTGCTGTTACACCGTCATTTCTGCTAGGATCCCGTTCCAGTCTACCTGCCCATCTCCCCTCTCATGCCTTCATAGTCCCTTTGTTCAACTGTATCTCTGCCACTTCCGATTTAATCTTCTCCTTCTCAAATTGCAGATTAAAACTAATCATATTATGATCACTTCCTCCAAGCGGTTCATTTACCCCGAGTTCTCTGATCATAATCTGATTCATTGGACAACACTAAATCCAGAATTGCCATTTCTCTGGTCGGCTCCATTACAAGCTGCTCTAAGAATCCGTCTCGGAGGCATTCTACAAACTCTCTTTCTTGGGGACCTGAACCAACCTGATTTTCCCAGCCTACCTGCATATTGAAATCCCCAACACACAGTGGTATTACCTTTGTTAATGCCAATTTTAACTCCTGCTGCATCTTACACCTACATCCGTGCCACTCTTTGGATAAATCAATGGTCTTCGTGTGAGTAAATTGGTTGTGACATTCAGGTGGTAAAGTCCCATGTTGTTGGCCGAATACACCATTTCAGCAAATAATGTAATATTTCCCTGTCTAGGTATACATGGAGTTCAGCTTCCTCGAGCCTGTTGGAACAACTATCTGGGGTATCTCAGGCAGTTTTGCGATTGCTTTTGTATTTTCTCCGATGACGTGTGGGACAGCGATACAAAATAGTTGTTCTTTAAATCTCAGCCTCCCCGGCTTATTATTCAAGTACTATAGTAATCTGAAATTCACGATTGCAGATGAATTAGCGCGCACCAGAAAGGCGAATCGATCAGTTAACCTACGAATCAATCACGTTTCATCTGCATGTGATTGTGTTGCAGCTAATTGATTGAGAAAGATTGTATAATTAAAAAAATGTCGAGGGAAAGGAAAAAAACAACTAAAAAAAACTCTTATTCAAACGGTTCAAATTTCGTTGTAAAAGCGAACTGAAATTGTATCCAAACAAAATAACATTAATTGGCTCAACTACCCGTCGAATAAGCATATGCCATAGTAACACCATGAATAAAAATAGTTCATATGAACTGTTTGTTCAGTGTGGGCGTGACTTTAATGCGACAGAGGACATCGCTAATTTGTCTCAATGGCCACGCCTCCTTGTGTATAACAGCTCTTTCCATCAATCACATTGTGGGGAACTTGAACATTTCCGCATCTGCTTTAGGCAAACAACAGATATGGCATACCCAGCAATTTACATTTACATCGTCAAAATTTACATCCCCGTAATTTCCGCCATCGGTATTCCTGGTAAGATATTGGATTATGACTGCTATTTGTTTGGCTCTATCTTAGTATAATGCAACTAGATTTGCATTTAGAGTTGTCGAGCGTGGGGCAAATGTTCAATGACTGATGGAGAAAGATGCTCTGGAGCCCGGAGGTCACAGTTCTCATCCGCCTGCACGGATTCCCGATGGTAACACAGCGCTGGAACACGGCGATGCCAGGGGCGGGAATGTATTTGATAATAGTGGATGCGTGCGAATGAAGACCAAAGTTGTTCGTAACAAAATAATTTATTTTAATTGATATTTAAATGAAGTATGTTAATTTAGTATTAAAAACTGAGATTTATGCTATTGCTAATATGTGGGAATCTAAGCGATATTTTCAATACATTTACATATCAAAATATATCAACTGTCTCAGAAAAGAAAGGAATGCACGCCGCCCAAACTCAGGAATATTTTTGTATGCAGACAAAGCGAACAGTCGTTAATTACTTACCAATATCGCCTTCTGTCAAAAGCTGTCAGGGCATTCGACGCTCAAACTAATGTTATTTCGCACCTGAGTTACTGCCACCTGCTTAGCCGCATTGCTGACCCGGGTTCCCACCTTCTGGTTGCCACAAATTACTGGAGAAACTCAGCGGGTAAGCAGCATCTATCGGCGAAATGGAATTGACGCGTCGTTTCGGGTTGGGTCATGACCCTTCTTCAGTCTAAACGTTGCCAATTCCTTATCTCCATAGATGCTGCCTCACCGGCTGAATTTCTCCAGCATTTTGTGTTTCTACCATCGATGTTTTTACCAACATCTGCATTTTCTTTCTTATACCACTGCCCATCTGTGGTGACGGGCACAACAGGAAACCAGAATTACGGAAACCAGCATGGAAAAAATGCCTTTTTTTTTCTGAACGCTCACTTGAAGCGAATCATTCCACACCGTTGGCATCCCCCAGCACACGGAATTATAATTGCTCAACCTCCAACCACGTTCAGATTATTTAAGCGCCATGAGATAAAGGAATGACCCCAGTTAAATTGTTCAATAAATAGACCAAATGTACTTGTGATTGACAGAGCGATATAAATGATAATGTATTTTCAACATCTATTGATATGACAGTACAGATTACTTACCAAATGTTATCTTCATTCTAATGTACCTTTCTTTCGAATGTTGCTTTTGTCAGCGTCATTCCATGCTCCATGGACATTGGTGAGAATTGGCTTCGATGCCACTCTTAATACTGTTAATCATATAGGGATAATTAATAATTAGCTACTTTAAAAAAAAATAATATCTCTCTGATTTGTATCTGTATCTCCATCAAAAAGAGTTTGTCTTGCCTTCTAAGCAGTGTCTACAACCGTTTCCCCACCACTGATCCTATGTGCTTTTCAGAGGAGGAAACTCAGTTCAACCCAAAAGGAGAGTAAGTATAGCTTCTCGGATATAGGGTTAACGTTACCGGACACTTTTACACGTTTGTAACTGTTTGCCATCTACCTCTATGATTTTGTTCGCATTGATTTTTTTCAACGCAATGTTGATAGCATTCATATTTTAAATATTTCTGCGCCTTTTGTCCAATCAATATTACGGTGGTCATGCCTGATTGGACAATAGCCACTGTTCATCATTTGTGTGACGCCCGCTTCCGCGGATAGCTCTTCTGGATCTGTAGCCGCGAATCCAGGGGCGCCTCGAAGGCACGATGCTTCGGCAAGATGCACCGACCAGAGCTGGCGACTCAACTTCTTCTGGACTTTTATCTAGAAAGTTTAGTTTACCAGGTTAGTGTGTTGTCACGTGTAAGAGAGGTAGTATACAAAGCTTTTTTATGTAACGTGATATCCCAGTCATCAAAAATTATATTATAATTGCAAATCAAGAGTCTACTTATAGAGACACTGAACAAAGGGAATAACGGTTATGAAATTAAAGACCAGAAGGAGGAAACTATCCGGAATATGAACCGTTTAAGAATGAACTGCAGATGCTGGAAAATCTGAGGTAGAGAAATAATGTGGAGAAACTTAGCGGGTGAGGCAAACATCGACTATGAGCGAAGGAAATAGGCGACGTTTCGGGTCGAGACCCTTCATCAGACCCTCTTCGGAAAAGAAGGTCTCGACCCGAACGTGGCCTCTTGCCTACGCTCGAGAGATTCTGCCCACAGCTGAGTTTCTCCAGCAATGATTGTCTCCTCGGATATGAAAGTGGCGTTTAGTTTCACTCTGCACATTTTGTCAAATAAAGTGGAGAGGTGGGATTGCCGGGGTGCCGATTTGTAATTGGTTATGTTTTGTCTTTGTCTGGGCAGCGTGAAAATGTAGACTGGAGTCATTTTATTTCGTTCCTCGGTAATTTGGGAGCCTTGTAGCAGTCCGTGTCATCAAAAGACCTTATCTTGCCATGCTATTTCATAGTTTTATAAATATATAATTAATTACAGTGTAGGTGACATGATGCATTTGGGAGGTCAGCAATGGTAGGGTCTCACAGTCGAATGGTATAGGCCTCTGGGAAGTGTATAGTGAGAGTGATATAGTAGTAGAGGTGCATGGTTCCTGAAGGTCGAGTTCGCTGTTAGATAAGCTGTTTAATAATGCTTTTGGCTCCATTAGCCTTCATCCGCCTGTGTTTAGCGTATAGAAGTAGGAGGATATTTGCAGTGGTGAGTCGCAGTATAATATTGTGTTACCGACTGGGCCTCATGTGACGGAATATATTGTCGAGTAAAAGGGTTCAAAGATGACTACGAGGATGTTGCAAGGACTAGATGGTAGTGGCTATCGGGAATAGGTTGAGTTGGTCGTTTCTATTCTTGGATCGCAGGGAGAATGAAGGGTGATTTACAGAGTTGTACAATTCATGAGGTGAATCGAATCGGATTAGATGCACAGATTGTCTCGCCCATATAGGGGGGGGGGGGGGGTCGAGGACAAGATGGAATGCTTGGGTTCAAGAGAAGGGGAAAAGAATTTAATAAGAATTTGTCTGAAACACCATTTACAAACGGGTGGTTGGATTTAAGTAGCAAGCTGCCGATGAGGTAGTGAGGTAGGAAACTGTTTAGAAAGTTACATAGATGGATAGGTTGTGGAGGGATCGGAGCAAGCGCAGGCAGTCGAACTATGTAATGAGACATGTTGGCTCGTGTTGGCTCATTGGGTGAGTCCGTGTTTGCACGCTATGAAACTAAGATTATGACAGAACGAAAAGTAAAATGAACAAAAACTATCCACTTCATGTGATATCACCCAAATTGATTATCCCATGACAATAATTATTATGCTTGGGGGTCAGATCGAAAACCTCATGCGTCATGATGGTTCGATAAAAAAAGGCAATATACGCCACCCGATGCCAGTATTATGTAAGTATGGTACAAAGCCACCAATCCGTGTGATTCGCACCAATATTACCTCATGACTAATGCTGTCCAGGGACATCCGGCCATGTACTAATTGAACCAGTTGCTCGTTACTTATCTCCAGGATTTTATTACTGTGAGCTGACGTCAGAGCGGAAATTGCCGAGATTTCGTGGTGGAAGAGGGGGTTCGGGTGGGGGTGGGGGGGGGGGCCTTCATTATTCGTTCTACGCAAGTCAGGACACTGAACAATACAGGCAGTTTGAATTTAATTATTTTTTTTACATTTCCTTTTAGTTAAGTTAACGGGGCGATTGTGATCTTGCCTCGGGGCAATGTGGTCTCTCTAAATGCATCACTCGCGATCTGGTGGCCATGGCTGCAGCGATCTGATGGTGGTTGTCTCGCTGGTATACTGGGCCAGGTTAATTTTTAATCTATCGGTTTGCCAAATTCTTGCTCACAACTCCATTGTTGCTGTGATTCTTGTCCGCAGCCGCAACCACAGAGTGTTTCGTTTGGCTTCGTGGCGGTGCACGTTTTTGGATCGTGTACGGTCACGATCTGTTTTCAGAAACAGCGGAAAAAATATTGCACGAGCGAACACAACTTGTGATCGGAACAGTGACGCTGGATGTTGTTCCAAGTCCATTCCGTTTTACTTTGCCAGTGGATTCAAGACTTCGTTCCCACACCGAATACCCTTACATCATTCAGGGTGGAGAGCCTACGATTATTTTGACTGTATCACACTTTTCCGTTATTAACCAATATTCTGCTCAATTTTTCTCTTTTCAATGCATTGGAACCTGCGGTGCGGGGGCGCAGGAGCGAACCATGGAGCGGGCATACGCGAGGTGCTCGGGTGATCGCAGGTTGGAGTGCTCTCTATATTACTCGTGTATATTATATTGTTCTGCGCTGTAAGGGAAGCAGATACAACAGCAATCGATTAGGAGATGAACCGGAAATAGTCCATGATTAGGTTGTTTCGCACTTTCACCAATTTTTAATTTTACTGTGAATCCCCTATGTTGTACATTCATGAACTGGCAGACGAAAAATATAACTACGAAGACAGATACTTCAGCACGCCGATTTATATAGTGCAGCAATTTGCTTTATGATGCAGTTCCTCAGTACCTGTACCAACACGTGCATCTATGCACTGACACAGAGGAAATTCAGAGAGGAGCTGAAGAATGGAGTGAAATATATATTTAAATTTAATGGGCAGCTCTGTAGATAAACTGTACAACCCGATTACCTCTTCGTTAAAATTTAAAACCAATAATACAAAGTTTCATTATGGCTCATCGATAATGCTTCTAGCTTTCAGGGGAGAATTCCTTTATTTTAATACCGGAACCAGATTTTACAGATATATTATTTTAATTTGCAAGGTTATCAACCCCAAACATGACAATACTAAATTATATGCTGGGAGATGAGGACATAATTCAAAACGCAGGATATAAACCCGAAACTCAAAGATTAGTGAACGTTAATCTAAAACGTTTTTTTGAGGATGTGAGACGTAAAATGGATGAAGGAGCCAGTGCTGTAGTGTAATCTAGACTTGAGAAAGCCTTTGATAAGGTGCCACATGGGAGACCGGTGACTAAAATTAGAGCACAGGGTATTGGACTAGGGTTTTGACGTTATTAGAAAATTGTTTGGCTGACAGGAAGCAAAGAAATAGGAGTGAACGGGTCCGGTCGGAATGGCAGGCAGTGGCGAGTGAGTGCCGCAAGGCGCGGTGTTAGGGTCCGCAACTTTTCACAATCCATATATATTAATGATTTGGAAGAGGGAATTACGAGCAACACAATCAAAGACTCACGAAAGCTGTGGCAGTGGGAACTGTGAAGAGGATGTTAGCAAGTTGCAGGGTGACCAGGACAGGTTGTGGTGATTGTGCGTCAGGAGAGTGGTGAGTCTCTGGAATTCTTCACTGCACAGAAAGTAGTTGAGGCCAGTTCATTGGCTATATTTAAGAGGGAGTTAGATGAGGCCCTTGTGGCTAATGGGGATCGGCGGGTATGGAAGAAGGCAGGTACAGATGATCACCGTCACCGTATTGAATGGCGGTGCAGGCTCGAAAGAGCCGTTATGCCCTTCTCCTGCACCTATTTTCTATATTTCTATGTTTCTCTGTTTCTATGTTGAGTGACAGATGCGTAGCAGATGCAGTACAATATAGATAAATGTGAGATTATCCACTTTGGCGGCAAAAAACAAGAGGGCCAGATTTGTATCTCAATGGGGTTGGGTTAGGTAAAGGTGTAGGTACAGCGAACCCTGTGTGTCCTTGTACAGCAGACACTGAAAGCTGGCGTGCTGGTACAGCAGGCAGTGAAGAAAGCTAATGGAAATGTGGCCTTCATAACAAGAGGGTTTCAGTGTAGCTTGAAAGAGGTTCTTCTGCAGTGTATAGGGATCTGGTAAGACCACATCTGAAGTAGTGAGGACAGTTTTTGTCTCCTAATTTGAGGACGGACATCCTTGTGATTGAGGAAGTGCAGCGTAGGTTCACGAGCTTGGTACCTGGAATAGCAGGCTTATATTCGTTGGAGTTTAGGAGGATGAGGGGGGATCTTACAGAAATATATAAAATTACAAAAGGACTGAACAATCTAGATGCACCAAAAATGTTCCCAATATGGGGCGAGTCCGTAACCAGGGGCCACAGTCTTTGACTAAAGGGAGGCCATTTAAAACTGAGGTGACAAAAAACTTTTTCAGCAAGAAAGTTGCAAATTTGTGGAAAATCCCTGCCGCAGAGTGCAGTGGAGGCCAAATCACTGAATGAATGTAAGAGAGAGTTAGATATAGTTCTAGGGGTTAGAGGAATCAACGGATTTGGGGAGAAGGTAGGTACGGGTTATTGATTGGGGACTGTCTGTCATGATCACAATGAATGGCGGTCCTGGCAAGATGGGCCGAATGGCCTCCTCCTGCACCTATTTTCTTTGTTTCTATTTGAAACAAATGGTTGACTGATGATTGTACTGATGTAGGAAACTCAGCAACAAAAACATAACATTTTTATATGTATGCGAGTTGTTTCTTTCAATGTCTGTTTCTGAACATTTGCTTTCGTTTTCATTGAGATTTCAGCCCACAGAAACGGTTACACAGCATAGAAATGGCGTGTTGCCTCACCATGGCCGTGCACATCATCAACAATCTGTGTACAGTGCATTCAGAATGTATTCAGACCCCTTCACTTTTCCTCAGTTGTTACGTTACTGCTTTATTCTATAATTGATTTTTAATCCTCAATCTACACACAACACCCCATAATAAAACAATGAAACAGGTCTTAGACATTTTTACGAAATAATAAAAAAACTGAAATATCACATTTACATATGTATTCATACTCTTTACTCAGTACCTTGTTGAGGCACCTTTGGCATCGATTAGAGCCTCAAGTCTCCTTGCGTATGACGCTACAAGCTTGGCACACCCGTATTTGGGTAATTGCTCCCATTCTTCTCTGCAGATCCTCTCAAGCTCTGTCAGGTTGGATGGGGTGCGTCCTTGCACAACTATTTTCAGGTCCCTCCTGAGATGTTCGACCGGGTTCAAGTCCGGCTCTGTCTGGGCCACTCAAGTACATTCACAGATTTGTCAACGAAACCTCTCCTGAGTTGTTTTGACTGTGTGCTTAGAATCGTTGTCCTGTTGATTTTCATCAAGGACCTCTCTGTACATTGCTCCGTTCCATCTTTCCCTCGAACCTGACTAGCCCCCCATTTCCTGTCGCTAAAAACCATCCCCACTGCATGATGCTGCCATCAACATGCTTCACCTTAGGCATGGTATGAGCGGTGCCTGGATTCCTCAGTACGTGACGCTTGGCATTCAGGCCAGATACGCCATTCTTGGTTTCATCAGACCAGTGAATCTTGTTTAGGTGCCTTTTGGAAAATTCCAACGGGATGTCATGTGCCTTTTACTTTATTGTATAGTGGCTTCCGTCTGGCCACTATACAATAAAGTCCTGATTGATGGAGTGCTGCAGATACAGTTGCCCTTCGGGAAGGATCTCCCAGTTCCACAGAGGAACTGGAGCTCTGTCAGAGTGACCATCCGGTTCTTGGTCACCTCCCTGACCAAGGCCGTTCTTCCCCGTATGATCAGTATGGCAAGGCTTCCAGGTCGATGAAGAGTCCTGGTGGTTCCAAAGTTCTCCCATTTAAGAATGGCGGAGGCCATTGTGCTGTTCCGGACCTGCAATGCTGCAGACATTGTTTTATACCCATCCCCAGATCCGTGTATCGACACAATCCTGTCTCGGAGCACAACGGACAATTCCTTCGTCTTCATGGACCTTATATAGACAAGCGTGTACCTTTCCAAATCATGTACAATCAATTGAATTTACCACTCGTGGACTCCAATCAAGCTGTAGACACATCCCAAGGAAAATCAGTGACGTGAGGATGCAACTAAGCTCAAATTTGAGTGTCACAGCTAAGGGTCTGAATACTTATGTAAATTACATATTTCAGTTTTTTAATTTTAATTACTTTTAATGTTATGATGTAGTAGTGTGTGTAGATTGACGAGTAAACATGAATTTTAGAATAAGCCTGCTCCGTAACAGAATGTTGGAAAGGTGTAGCGGTCTGAATACTTTCTGAATGCACTGTAGTTTATATGCATTGATCGTATTTGACCCGTCACTTTAAGTGCCATGGAGATTCATGTTTTTCGCCAAGTTATTTCTGAATGTTGTGAAAGTTGTGAACTCAATCATGCACTATGCGGTCCAAATTCCATTTGCCATGTTAATGTGAATTGTTCATCCACAGAGAACCGTGGAAACATATGTTCAATTGCGATTAACTTGTGAAATGTGTTTTGCTTGAAATCAAATATATTGTTCTTGACAACATTGCAAATCGTATTAATTTTGGGGTTAAAAAGTTTCAAACTGAGCACTCTGATTTTGGATGATGAAAGTAAGCCATGTAGCAAAAAATGCTGTGCATTTGTAGCACATAACAGTACATCGCGGAGACACGACGTTGGGCCAACGATGTGTGTGCCGACCATGAAACCAAGATGACCTATTTAATCCGTCTGCATGTGGGCCTTATTCATGTGTTGATCCAAAAACCTCTTACACTCCTCTATCCTTTGTGCCTGCACCGCCACCCCTCGTAGGCATCACCCTAACACGTATCGCTTTCAACTTCTTTAAACCTTGCCCTTTACCTTTCAAGTTATGCTCTCTAGAATGTCATAGTTCCACTCTGGGAAAAAACATATGCTAATTATCGATAGAATCTATCAATGTCTCTCCTAATTGTACATATGTATACCAGGTATCCCTATACCTACGGCTTACAAATAAATGCATCTAAACCTATATATCACTGCTCTTGAGGATCCTGCCATTTTAATGTGGTCTGCGTGGGAGTGGGCAACACGAGGGCAACGTTTTTTGCCAAAAATAACGGTGGTCGGTAATGGAACGAGCTGCTGGAGGGGATGGTTTGGGCATGGAGATTTGCGAAATAAAAATAAAAAAATGCATAGGTACATGGATATGATAGATTTAGAGGTATATGGGCAAAGTCAGGCAGATATAATCGGTGTAGATTGGGCTTGTTGTTTGGCGCGGCAACTATGGGCCGAAGAGCCCATTTCCACGCTGTGTGACTGTACGAAGCTGTGACTCTAACTATCGATGTTTAAGTGTCGATATTATCCTAGCATTCGACCTCGCACATTGTAACACCTCACATTGTCCCAGATGGAACTCCATCCGCCATTTCCCCATTGATTTCTGTTCCTGGTGCATACTTGATACTTTCCTCACAGTCCGCGAGCACAACTATATATCAATCTACTTGTCTGTCTACGTCATCTCAACAGAGGCACCAGCACTGATCTAGCTGCATCTCCACTGGTCACATATCTCCCGCCTGAAGATAGTTCTCCCACTGCAAGTACCATCTTTTTTAAATAAATAAACCAGTTTTAAATCCGTACGGCTAAAACATTGTAGATCCCGTGCATCTTAATATCGGATTCCCCTATCACGGGGGACATGATCAAATGCCTTACAAAAATCTACGCAGACATTCAACATCCTATCTCAATCGATTACGTGTTATCTCCTCAAAAAAAAACTCGATCAAATTAGTAAAACACGTTCAAAGCCGACTGTTCCTCATTAACTCATGTTCAACCAAATGTGAGTTATCTTCTCCAATAGTTTCACTAATGGTGTCACGATGCTCACCCAACTATCATTCGCCAAATTATCTCTACACCCTTACTAAAGCAGTGGAACAACATTAGCTAGTTCCCAATCATCTAGGACCTCGACAGTGGCTCGAGAATTATCTCCCTCAGTGTGCGTGCAATCTCCTTTCCTTCATCATTCAATAACTCGAAATAGATGCCAGCTGATATTATCCAGCCTACTACACTTCACGAGTCCCCAAACCTCCCCCCTTCTTATAATCAAACTGCTTTGGCAGATTAGGAAGAAAGAACTGCAGATGCTGGTTAAAATTGAAGTCTGAAGAAGGCCCCGAAATTTCGCCCATGCTTTCTATCCATAGATATTGCCTCACCCGCTGAGTTACTCCAGCATTTTGTGTCTACCTTAGGCATCTTAGTATTCTCCACATACATCTCACTGTCCACTGTGTCCTTCTCATTGGTCAACACAAATGCAAAGTATTTGTTTCACACCTCGTCTACATATCCAAACTAAAATCACACACTCCTTCCTTTATCCCGGATTACACCTACGTTTCCCTGAATTTCCCACATTGCATTCCGATATTCCCGATTCCACATTCACATATTACTAAAAGTTTGATCTTAACCACTTCCTGTTGTTCTATATATTGATTTTAGAAAGCGCTCTCATTTACGGCTGTGATTTTTGGCCATGTTACTCAGAGTCCCCATCCGCTGCACAGCACAATATGATTTTTTCCCATCGATGAAAACTAAAAGAGTTATTAGTGGTTAAAAACATGTTGGGATTCACTCTCCTGAATGCCACGCCGCTTCCAGAGGAACTATAAATCTCGGAAATGTTGCGTGCCTCAGTAAGTCTCTGAAAGATGGGGGTGCGAGAGGGTCACGTTCTCAGTCTGAGCTGTGAATAACACTGAACACATGTCTACTAAACTATGAGTGGTTTTAGTGACCTGGCAGTGCCCTTAATGTGGTTTGAAAATATATTTAGGAAATGCTAAAGCTGTGTTGCCTTTGGTTTGGAAATGCTAAAGCTGTGTTTGCCTTTGTTTGGAAATGCTAAAGCTGTGTTGCCATTGATTGGAAATACCAAGCTGTGTTGCCTTTGGTTTAGACAAACTAAAGCTGTGCTGCCTTTGGTTTGGAAATGCTAAAGCTGTGTTGCCTTGCCTAATTAAAGTTGCCTTGCTTAATTAAATTTGCCTTGCCTAACTCAATTTGCCTTGCATTCCATGTGATTAAAGGTCCAGACTTGACCACTTCCTGTTTGCGCTTTATTTTAATTTTAGAAAAAAACGCTACCACGTTCGGCTATGGTTTTTGGCCATCTTACTCAGAGTCCAGCTCCACTCATCTGGTGCCGAGGATTTTTCCGATCGATCCAAACTAAAATAATTATTAGCGTTTAGTAAATGTTGAGATTCTCTCTCCTGCCAATCACGCCATGAAGGCCACGCCCCTTCTGGTGAGAGGGGGGAGGTACAATAAAACCCTGAAGTGTGGGCGTGGCTCACTCTCTGCAAGATGGAAAGAGGTGAGGTCACGACTCGCTGTCTTTAGTGGCCTTGCACCTTGCTTGAAGTGGTAAGAAATTGCACTTTAATTTGGTGGCCATGCACCCTGCTTGAAATGGAATTGCAAGGTATAGCCTTGAGTCAACTACCAGCCCACCAGCCGTGAATGATGTAGCTGCGAGCACAACAGGCTTCAGTGACTGAGCCGTCAGCCCAATAATAGATTCGGCCCACAATGTTCCTACTAGCCCTCTGGAAACTGTCCCTTCAGCTCACAGCACCCATACTAGCGTTCCAGATACCCACCCCCGCCCCACCTACTAGCCACCAATATTGGAATTGGTGGAGACGTGTGAAACATTGCATTGGGGCACCTGCCCTCCAGTGTGATGCTGAGACCCAACGGGTTCAAACTTATTCTAGTATTCCTTAAAGGGCTTGTATGCTTTCATCATTAGTTTCGTTTATTGATACAGCGTGGAAACAGGCTATTCGCCCACTGATCCACAGCCACGAAAGTCCCCCGCACATTAATTCTATCCTACACACTCTAGGGACAATATTACATTAATACCAAGCCAATTAGCCTACAAACATGTTCGTCCTCGGAGTGTGGGGAAAAAACCCGAAGATCTCAGCGAAAACCACATGGTCACGGGGGAACCATGAGGGAGGTGCTGCCCAAACTGACTGGAATGGTACCATGGCAAGGATGAAAATGGAACAACAGTGTTATGTATTTCTGGGAATAATAAAGAACGTGCAAGATCAATTCATTCCAAAGATGAATAAATGTTCAAAGGGAGTAAGGGGTGAGCTGGCTGACAAGGGAAGTCAGGGACAGTAGAAAAATAAAAGAGGGGTACAACTTAACAAAGATGAACGGAAACAAGATGATTGCGTACTGTTTAAAAAGCAACATAAAATATCTAAAAATGCAATTCACGGAGGAATGATGAGGTACGAAGATAAACTAGCATAAACTAATATAAAGAAGGACACTAACAGGTTATTTAGGTATGTGAAGAGGAAAAAATAGTTAAGACTGGTTGGACATTTGAAGACTAAACAAGATGAATTTATTATGGCAGATGAGTGTTACGGGTTCTTTGGATCCGTCTTCACAAACAATCATCCTGATGTGCTTGTGGCCAGACGATCTGGGGGTGACGGAGGAACTGAAGAATATCTGCATTAGGCAGGGAATTGTGTTGGGTAGACTGAAGGCTGATGAATCCCAGGCCTGATGGTCTGCATCCCAGGGTACTTACGGAAGTGGCTCTTCAAATCGTGGACGCATTGGTGTACATTTTCCAATATACCATAGAGTCAGGATCAGTTCCTGTGGATTGGAGGGTGGCTAAAGTTATCCCACTTTGTAAGAAAGGCGGCCATGAGAAAACAGGGAATTATAGATCAGTTAGCCTGACATCGGTGGTGGGAAGATGCTGGAGTCAATCATAAAAGATGAAATAGCGGCACATTTGGAGAGTAGTAACATGATATGTACCAGACAGTATGGATTTACGAAGGGGAAATCATGCTTGACTAATCTTCTGGGGGGTTTTGAGTTGCAACTAGGAACATGGACACGGAGAGCCATTGGATGTGAGGTACCTGGACTTATAGAAAGCATTTGATAAGATTCCACATAGCAGATTGATGGGCAAATTAGGTCCCATGGTATTGGGGGTAGAGTGCTGACATGGATAGAAAATTGGTTGGCAGACAGTAAACAAAGTGCAGGGATTAACTGGTCCCTTTCAGAATGGCAGGCAGTGACTAATTAGGTACCACAAGGCTCAGTGCTGACTCTGCAGCTATTTACAATATAAACCAATTATTTAGATGAAGGATTCAAAGTAACATTAGAACATTTTCAGATGACACAAAGCTGGGTGGCTGTGTGAATTGTGAAGAGTATCCTGTGAGGATGCAGGGTGACTTGCACAGTTTGTTGAGTGGGCAGATGAATGGCAGATGCAGTTTTAATGTGGGTAAATGTGAGGTTGTCCACTTTGGTAGAAAAAAACAGGAATGGTGTCAAGATTGGGAAAAGGGAATTACAACGGGATCCGTGTTCATCCCGTCAATGAATGTAAGCATGCAGGTACAGCAGGCAGTGAAGACACGAATGCATTTTGTCTTTCATTACAAGAGTAGAGTATAGGAGCAAATACGTTCTTCTGCAGTTGGACCGAGACCCTAGTGAGACCACACCTGGTGTATTGTTTGCAGTTTCGTCCCTTAATTTGAGGAAGGGCATTCGTGCATTCAGGGAGTGCAGCGTAGGTTTAGGGGTGGCAGATTGAAAACTTCACGTGGCCCACCATGTTTCGACTAATGCAATCACCTGACGCGTACACACACATGATCAAACAGAGCAAGTTGTCCTGCAACTTCAGGCTGTGCACGGCATATGCAAGAAGAAGAAGAAGAAGCGTAGGTTCACTAGGTTAATTCCCGGGATGGATGACTGTATGTGCTGAGAGAATGGAGCGGTCGGCCTTGTATATTCTAGAATTAAGAAGGTTAAGTGATCGTATTGAAACATATAGGATTATTAAGGGTTTGTGCACGCGAGAGGCAGGAAACATATTCCCGATGTTTGGGAACCAGGAATCAGGGTCACATTTTAAGAAAAGGGGTATAGCCATTTAGAACGGAGATGAGCAAAAACACGTTTTCACACAGAGAGATTGTGAGTCTGTGGAATTATCTGCCTTAGAGGTGGAGGACGCTTCTCAGGATACTTTCAAGAGAGAGCCAGATCGGGCACTTAAAGATAGCGGAGTCAGGGGATATGGGAAGAAAGCAGTACCGGGTAACTGATTGAGATGATCCATCCATGATCACATTGAATGGCGGTGCCGGCTCGAAGAGTCTCATGCACTTATTTCTATTGTCTATTATCCATTGGAAAAAAAAAAAAAAAAACGTGCACACTCCGACAGACAGCATTCTTAGGTCGGGATCGAATCCGGTGTCCGGCTTTGTCAGTGCTGTAGAAGTAGGCTGAATCTTTTCCGCTGCGCCACTGTGCCGCCCATCTACTTAAACGTTTCAAGCGCTTCCATTTAGGCATGACCCTACAGACATTCCCTTTGGTCCGCAAAGGCATAACATCCTTATCCCTCCTCCTTACTGGGACATGTCGATCCTGAACTTTGAAAGTGGCCTTTAAGCAACGCCTGCCGGACATGTCAGAAGTGGGAATGCAAGGAAAAACTCCGCCCAATGGACCAAACTTCTACCGATTAAAGTAGGAATATCCCTTCCTCGGATTTGGTACCTTCCCGCATTGCCTGGCCTTCTCCCCGTTCAATTAATGGGAAATGTGTGCATTTTAGATTGCCAGACCCGGGAGTAAACGATAATGGTGGAACATTGTCTATATTTCGGCTTTCAGGTTAATCACAAACCCGTGACCACCCGCCACCTTAGTAATACCTTCGTAAGTGGACGGGTTGTTGGCAGTAGTCGTCAGTGAGTTGGGCAACATTGAAACAATTTTACTTCGGAGTCACGTGAGTGACTACGTGAAGAAGAGCCCGCCTCACGCTGGTAACGGCATACGTCGACGCTGACGGCGAAAGAAGGAGCTGCGGTAAGGAGCAGCTCCTCGCAGCGGGTCGGAACGGCCCGCAGGTAAGTGAAGTTACATCGGCGCGGGTTTTAGGTTACGCGGATGGTTCCAACAGCGAAACTAAAAGTAAAATTTAGACGTTAACGTGCTGATTGAGCACAAGATAAAATTTTAACAAAAATGGAGAAATCGGGAAGGAAGGCTTCGCGGGGTGAAGAGAGCCTCCCGGGTGAAGTAAATAGACGGAAGCGAAGCTAGAGTGGACCCGGTTCCGATACCGTTGGCCACTGATTACCCGATATAGAATTTCCAGATTCTCCGGAAATTATAACCACGGAGGAAAATTGCTCCTAAAAAATGCAAAAGAAAACTGTGAGGCCCGTGGTTTCTGATGATTCTGATTTTGAAAGACCTCCAAGATAATAAAACTATGTGGCTAAAAATGGAGCATATGAGAAAGTTCTCCAAACTATTATGAGACAAGGGTCACAGTACCCTCATGAATCCCAGAAAATCCCTGAGGGGTTTGAATATGATGAATAGGCTGTGGCCAAGTTGGGAATATGATACTCCAGACCCCCACGATTTGGGCTGGAAAGAAGTCTCATGGGATAATATCCCGATGGAATTAGGGCTGCAGAAGGCAGACCCTGCTGAATTTGAAAATGGCTTTTGAAAGCACGCCACAAAGTAAAAAGAAAAGGCTTGATCTGCCTGGATAGCACAAAGTTTTTGCTATACCCGAAGGAAGTGGTGAGGCTATGGAAGAAAGCCTAGCTGCCAATATAAATTATATGGTATCTCACCAGCTTCATAATACTGTGATGAATGAATTATCAGAATTATATAAAGCACCAGGCAATTGTGCCTCATGGAAGTGCCTACGGTGAATCCGATGGTAATGGGCTCTATGACTTCCAAGTATGAGAGCCCAAGAAGAGAAATTTCAAAAGGTGCTAAAATTATTTTCGGCTGCCATCACGGCATTTGGCAGGCAAATGGAGAATCTGGAAATGGACAAGATTCAAAAAGATACTTTGGGCTTAATGTGCAATTCGTTTTATGAGATCAATTGCATGAGGAAAATGGCGATTCGGCCCATATTTCACCCTAGATATGCAAGCCTGTGTCAAGAAAGTGGAGTTCAAGCTCCTGGATATTTGTTTGGAGAAAATCTGCCGAAACAACTGAAGCAGTTGGATGAAGAAGCTAAATATTTTAGCACTATTAAGCCTTTTGTCTCTGACAAAGAAAAGGGTTTTCGGCCCGAAGGGGTTGATTTTCGTTATAGAGGCAGAAAATTTGTCACGAAAGTATTATCGTGCTACACAGGCCACTGCTTCCCTGCATTCGGGAAAGAGGAGACCATCACGCTCCTATGGAGAGGTATTAAAGACTTCTATCCTTAAAGAAACTGTGAGTGAATCTCCAGTTGGAGGGAGATTGCAAAAATTTTATAATGCCTGGCTTAATATTACTTCTGATCGATTTATATTACAAGCAGTTTCAGGAGCTATTATTATTTTTAAAGAAGGGGTCAATCCTCCTGTACAGAATAAACCTGCTTATGCTTATGTGTTTTCTCCAGAAGAAAGAATGGAGATTAATGTGGAAATTGGCAAATTATCCGAAAAAGGGGTATTGAAAAAAACTTATGAACATAAGCATCAATTTGTCTCTAATATAGTTCGCAGAGATAAGAAAGATGGTGGTTGTAGAATTATTCTAGACCTTACAGATCTAAATAAGTTTGTAGAATACAAACGTTTTAAGATGGAGACATTTAAAACTGCAAAATATTTGATTTCAGCAGGTTCTTATATGGCTAAGATTGATTTGAAAGACGCCTATTATTCTGTACCAATTCATCATTCTTTTTCGGAGATACTTAAAGTTTTTTGGCAGGGGCAATTATGGCAGTTCAAAGCTTTACCAAATGGATTAAGTTCGGCTCCTAGACTCTTTACAAAACTGTTGAAACCAGTTTTAGCTCAATTAAGAGCACAGAAACACATTGTAATGGCTTATCTGGATGATATTCTGATTATAATGATAGTCAAGAGTCAGCTGAGCACTCAATTTCAGTTACTAAAGCTTTGTTTAAAGAGCTTGGATTCTTAATTCATCCAATTAAATCCCAGCTGCAGCCAGTTCAATCAATTGATTTTCTGGGGTTTGTAATTAACTCAGTGACTATGTTAGTTACGTTTGCCAGCAAAGAAGACAAATGATATTTTGCAAATGTGTAATCTTACCTCATTCACAAACCTTATCCCTCCATCCGAGAAGTGGCAAAAGTCATTGGTACACTAGTGGCAGCATTTCCGGCAGTGGAATTTGGGCCATTACATTATCAAAATCTTCAAAGGGACAAAGTAAGGGCTCTTAAAAGATAAGGCAGGTCACTTTGACAGACCTATGCAATTAAACAAAGAAAGCAGTATTGGAATTGCAATGGTCGGGGTTGAAAATGTCCCACAAGCTGCTAAGAAGATCATGATTAAACAGCCTGAAATGGTTTTGCAAACAGATGCTAGTGCTCTCGGATGGGGGCCACAGATTTATCTTCCAGTTGTGGAGGTAGATGGAAAACTGAAGAGCAAGTGTTTCTCCAAAAGTATGGTATTAACTATTTGGAGTTATTGGGGGCCTTTTATGGGCTTAAAGCATATTGTTCTGCTAAAACAATGTCTGCATGTATTAATACAATTAGACAATAAAACGGCTGTGGTTTACATTAATCACATGGGGGGAGTTAGATCAGTATCATGTGATTGTTGGTCAATGAGATATGGCAATGGTGTATTGGTCGGCAGATATGGATTTCAGCAAGCTATATTCCAGGTAAAGACAATTGTGGTAGCAGATGGAAGGTCCAGGATTTTTAAAGATAATACGGAATGGATGCTTAAGCCAGCAATATTTAAGTATATTGTTAGACGATTTGGGTTGCCAGAAATTGATTTGTTTGCATCCAGGCTTAATCATCAATTGCCTCATTATGTGTCTTGGGAACACGATCCGGACGCAGTTGCAGTAGATGCATTTTCATTACACTGGGGAAAAAATGTTCTTTTATGCTTTTCCACCATTTGCTCTGATCCAGAGATGCTTGAAGAAAATAGAGCAAGATTCAGCTTCCGGATTGTTGGTAGTGCCAAATTGGCCAACTCAACCTTGGTTCCCAGTTTATGCTAAATATGATTAAAGAACCATATATGCAGATTCCTAACTGTAGTGATATCTTGACTAATCCAGTAACAAATGAAGGTTTACCCATTATATGCATATATGAATTTGTTAATCTGCAGGTTTTAGACCAGACCACTACAGGAACTGGGATTGTCGGACCAAACTTTGACAGTTATTGGCGCATCATGGCGACATAGCACACAGAAACAATTATATGACACATATTAAGAAATGGGAAGAATTTTGCACACAGTCAAATATTTCTGATGATTCTGTGAATGTTACTCATGTTTTGGAATTCCTTGCCAATTTGCACGTTGGGCAACATTTAAGTTACAGTGCCATTAACACTGCAACGCAGTGCCTTGTCGTCCTATTTAGGACTTATGATTGGTGAGAAGTCAATTGGGTCGCATCCATTAATATCACGATTCATGAAAGGAATTTTTCACATGAATCCGCCAAAACCTAGATATACAGAGAATTTGGGATGTGAGCATAGTACTTGCTCTACTTAGAGAATGGACGCCAATTGAAGGGTTGACATTGGATAGGTTAACATTGAAATTGGTCATGTTAATGTCACGGTCTCAGCCCAAAGAGTGCAAACTTTACAAATGTTGCGTTTAGACTGTATGCATGTGACTACAGATAACGTTGTATTCTATGTTTACGATCTGATCAAACAAAGTAGACCAGGGAGATCTGGAACAAAGGTAACCTTTCAAGCTTTTCATATTGAGCCTGCTTTGTGTGTGGTTAGACATTTGAACCAATATATTAAAGTTACGGACACTTTTCGAGGAAACGAAAAGACATTGCTGCTTACGCACAAAAAGCCACACACAAAAGCTTCAGTTCAAACTATCTCAAAATGGTTGAAACAGGTGTTGGTTTTAGCGGGAGTAGACACTGATGTCTTCAATCTCACTCCACCAGGGCGGCAGCTACGTCGCGGCGAAGGGGGCGGGACGTACCTCTCGAGCATATTTTAAAAATCGCAGGGTGGAGTAAAGAAGAAACTTTTTCAAAGTTCTACAACAAACCTGTCACACTATGACAAGCTTTGGACACGCGGTGTTGGGAGCACTATAATCACCTGCTTTGTTTGCTATTAATTGCTTATAATCAGTTTGTGTAGTCACTGATAATCTTTTGTCACTTGTAATCATTTTTCCCTCAAATATAAGGAGGGTATTATATGGTCTTTCAACCATTAAAAAATTTAATTGTGAAAAAGATCTAACTTTTGTCTGCTTTCTCATGTATGTTTTTACTTAGGCCGGACTGTCGTACGGATTAAATTCTACGACATAAAAACACAGAAAGCTTTAAAACTCTTCACGTAGTCACTCACGTGAACCGAAGTAAAATAGTAAGATTAAACGAGAACTCACCTGTTCGAAGTTTGATCGTATTTTACGAGGAGTTACGATGAGGGATTACGTGCCCTCCACTCCCACCCTCGTAAAATAAAATGATCAAATGGTGGTTCTAAGTCTTTTATGAGCCTTACTATGTTACTCCGGCTTTGGTGTTCTGTGTTTTTCATGCCGTTGCTTTGAAGTATGCCGTTACCAGCGTGAGGCGGGCTCTTCTTCACACGTAATCCCTCATCGTAACTCCTCGTAAAATAACGATCAAACTTCGAACAGGTGAGTTCTCGTTTAATCTTACTATTATACATGGCTTCAATTACACATATTATTCTAATGGCTGCTCTGGAGGACACACCGAACGTAACAAATTACATTTTCGAACCCATTTCTGAGAGCCAATTACAAACATTGCAATTCCAAATAGTTCACGTTTTCCACATCACACTGCATTGCTTGTCGTTCGTTAGAGTAGCTCCATTTTGAGTCATAGAAACTTCAGCAATACAGTGTGGAAACAGGCCCTTTGGCCAAACTCGCCCACACCAGCAAACAATGTCCCCAGCTACCCTAGTCCCACTTGCCTGCACTTGGCCCATAACCATCCAAACCTGTCCTATCCACGTTTCCTGATCAACTGTTTTAAACAATGGGATAATCCCAGCCTCACCCACCTCCTGTGGTAGCTTGTTCAATACATCCACCACACTCTGTGTGTGAAAAAGTTACCCCTCCGATTCGTGTTAATTTTTTCCCCCACTCCTTGAAGTTGTGTCCTCTGGTCCTCGATTCGCTACTCCTGGGTTTAATTGTACCCAATCTATTCCTCTCATGATTGTATATACTTCTATAAGTTCTCCCCTCATCCTCCTACGCTCCATAGAATAAGACCCAGCCCACTCAACCTCACCTCGTAACTCACACCATCTAATCCTGGCAACATCCTCGTAAATATTTTCGGAATACGTTCAAGCGTGATAATATATTTCATATAATGTGTGCACAGAGCTGAGCACAATATTTTCAATGCGGTCTCACCAACGTCTCATACAACTGCAACATGACATACCAAATCTATACTCAATACCTTAATCAGACGAAGGCCAAAGTGCCAGTGGGCCTTTTGACCCCACTTATCTACCTGCGAATCGACCTTCATGGAACCATGTAATTCTGCTCGACAACAATACACAGAGGCCTATCATTTATTGTGTACGGTCCTGCCTATGTTCGAAGTCCCAAAATGCAACACCTCACATCTCCCTGTATAAATTCCACACTATAGATACACTCAAAACGAAACCTTTAAAATATTGTCCCTGTACGGAGCACCCGACCTTTTCTCTGTCGGGTCTCCGCTGTCGTTGGGGCCTAGCGCCGTGGAGCGGCCTCCAACCGGGACCTGGGGGCTCCAGTCGCGGAGACTGCGGACTACTCACGCATCGTGGAGCTGGTCGAATTGGGAACGGGAGGAGCTGTGGCGGCGCGCTGCTGCTGCCCGACCCCGGAGATTCGGAGGCTCAAGCTGCAGGTCGGTGGACGGTAACACCGGGAGCACGCGGGTGCCTGGTGGGAGACCGCTTCTTGGAGCTCCCGCGGCGCAACTTCTCCCGCCCGAGTTGCGGGGTTGAAAATTACCTGGAGCGGGGGACTTTCATCGACCTGCGCGGCTTTAATGGCCGCGGGACTTGCTAGCGCCCGCCAGGAGCACTAACATCAAGACCCGGAGCGCGGCCTTGCATCGCCCGGCGCGGCCTAAAATGGCCGCGGGACTTATTTACCATCGCCCGCCGGGGGCTTGACTCTGACATCGGGAGAAGAATGGTGAGTGCCAGGGAGAGATCAGACGTTGCCTTCCATCACACGAGGAGGAGATTCACTGTGATGGAGATGTTTGTGTAAATTGGTTCTTGGTTCTTTTCTTGTTTCTATGACTGCAGAACTTAAATTTCGTTTGAACCAGAATGAGTTCGAAATAACAATAACGGTATTGTATTGGTCTCCAAATCTGAGCAAATACATTCGTGCCATAGCGGGAGTAAAGATAAGGTTCAGCAGACTGATTTCTGGAATGTCAGGACTTTCATATGAGGAAAGACTGGATAGTCTCGGCTTGTACTCGCAGAAATTAGATGATTGAGGGGGATCTTATAGAAACTTACAAAATTCTTAAGTGGTTGGAAACAGGCCAGGATGCAGGAAGATTGTTCCCGGTATTGGGAAGTCCAGGTAAAAGGGTCACATTTTGAGGATAAGGGGAAATCTTTTAGGCCGAGATGATAAAAACTTTTTTAAGCAGTCAGTGGTGAATCAGGAAGTTGAGGCCTGCTCAATGGCTATATTTAAGAGGGAGTTAGATGTGCCCTTGTGCTAAAGGGATCGGGTATGGAGAGAAGGCAGTACAGGATAACTGAGTTTGGATGATCAGTCATTACATATTGAATGGCGGTGCAGCTCGAAGGGCCGAATGGCCTCCTCCTGCACCAATGTTCTATGTTTCTATGTTCTATGTATTGTAATTCGTTCTCCTATCCAATGTCCAGATATACTGATTACAAGGTTCCTGAAATCCACTTCCATTTCGATTTCAGACTACTGCTCTCGATTATTGGATTGCGGAGAGATGTCGGATTCTATCTCCCGATACTAACAGTCCCAATTCCGACAGAACATAAGTAATGGATATCATCACACATATAACCATATACCCATATAACAATTACAGCACGGAAACACCCTCTCGGCCCTCCAGTCCGTGCCGACCATTTGTTTTCCCCCTAGTCCCCCATCTACCTGCACGCAGACCAAACCCCTCCATTGCCTTCACGTCCATATACCTTCCACTTTTACTTTTAATGTTAAAATTGGAATCCTGCCTCCACCACTTCTGCTGGAAGCTCATTCCACACACACCACCCTCTGAGTAAAGAAGTTACCCCTCACGTTTACCCCTCAATTCAAGTCCCCCCCTTAACCTTCTGCGCTCCAAAGAATAAAGACCTAACTTGTCAACCTTCTCTGTAACATAGTGTGCTGAACACTGGCAACATTCTAGTAAATCACCCTGTAATACTCTCTCTATTTTGTTCTTTTCTTCTCTCACTTTGCTTGCCGGGACACAAAGTAGTTAACAGTAGATTTTGTTCCGTGAGTGTAATTAACGTCATCCGCACGAGCCCGTTGTATCACCGGAGGTTTCCCAGCTCCAATAAAAACTATTCACTGATGTTGGATAGTTAGAGTTTTAGTGAAGGCCGCCCGTCCTGTCAGCGACACAGAGAAAGACAACATTAGCCAAATTTGTGAACAATAAAGTGGGTTGTTAGTTTGACGTTTAGAATACTGAGAATGTAAGAAGGTGAAGTGATTGTGTACAGAGTGCAATTGGGGAACACGGAGTGGCTGTGTAACAGAAATGGTCGGTCCCTGAAACGGTAGACCTGGATTTACCTCGATGGAGAAGGGAGTTTTCTAATTGGTGATGACATATTTAGCGTCTGGGTACAGCTTAAAAATGATCGATCTACAGTATATTCGTTATAATTCAGCCTGTCCTTTTATCCCATCCTACTCTTGTTGCCACTTCCAGTAAGACTCGAGCAACATTAGGTAGAAGCAGGCCGTGCCTGCCTATACTGTCTGTTTGCTCGGACAATTCGTGACGTGTTTTATTTAAGCATCTTCACTGGCGAAACGGCTAATGTGCTGAATCGTGGGGAATCAGAAGCTGGTTTCACGCTGTTTAACAACCGCTCTGTTTTTAGCTTATCCCGTTATACTTCTGAAGCATCGGAAGAAGGTTTCGCCCGAAACGTTGCTACTTCTTTCGCTCCATAGATGCCTGCGCGCCCGCGAGGTTTTCTCCAGCGTTTACTTTTCAGTACACCTATACTTGTTTATTTTTACACATTGCTACCAATTCCACCGCAATGTATTAAAAACGGAAACAATCGTTAGCGGCATTACAAAATCACTTTCCCTGCCGTTCGCCCTCGCGATCCAAATGCACAGTCGAAACCTGTTCTTAGGACAAACATAAACGGATGTTATTGACGTTTTACATGTTTTTACATGATTTTTACAGCTTTTAAAATATCAATCATGAATTCCGACAGGCTTTCCTTTGCCCCTCCTCTTCCCAGACGACTGAAGGGAACCAGTACATGCTGGGCTCGGGGCAAGTTTCGCCCTATCACTGTTCTGCGTAATGCTCCTTATCGGAACCATGTATTGTCCCCACATACTGGCACTGGCGCAATTGGGCAATGGATATAAGAGGAACCCAGGGCTGATTCCATTCACACTAACGCAACGTCTCTGCGTAAAGAGTGTCCTTTTTTTTCTCCACCCAAACTGACGATATTTCTCAGTGAATCACTGAGCAAAACCGTCCATGGTGAAGTGAGTAATGGTCATAATCCGGTCTGATTCTTTACCCGAACCGCAGTAAATGTCTGCTTCTCATCCGTTGTCCGTTCCCGTAGATGCAGTTATTTTTACATTAGTAATTTATATCGTTGAATGCGTTTACTAGTAGAATCTATTGTTAGAACACCTTTTACTGCTCTGATTGCCCCGGAACAGTACTTGCATTTGATTCGTCCTCTCGATTAATCTGACGAGTTTGCTTGTCCGCTGTCAGGTCTCTGTTTACTTCCCTCCTCACAGTGACGCGTGACGATTGTGGTCCTGTCCCGGGAAAGTGCGGTCTCTTCCACAGGGTCCACTCGCTACCTGAATCGCCATGGCATCAGCCGATATGCTGGTCATTATTATCCGACCTGATACGAGGCAGAATCCAATTGCTTACTGGTAGCATTTGTGTTCCAGTTGATGTCCCAGTGTGTATAATACAAACGGGCCGTCCTGCTTCTTACGCCGTCACAGACTGTTCTGTCTGGTTCACCGTCACCGTTGATCGATTTGTGGCCATTTGTGGCGAGAAGCTGAAAACAAACTATTGCACCGAGAGAACGGCCGCTTGGTTCTGGGGACAGTGACAGTGCCGAGCATTTAAATTAACACGATTCTGTATTTTATGTGAATGGAAATACTTGCTAACTAATTCTCCTGGTTTGGTGGGCCAAGATACGGTGTACGACAGTCACTGATCTCGGAATCGGGAGTTTCCTCCAATCTTCACTACCCCCGTTATTCCCATTTGTTCTCATTCTCTTTATTCAACAATCGACCATCAGATACGTGTTAGTGGACAAGCAGAGCCCGCAGAACGACCTGGGTCGAAGCAGTGGGAGATTGACAGAGACCCCCGGAGATGGAGAGCCGCAGGAAATCCCTTATTTGACTGCTGATCATCTCGGGTAATTTTCAAGGTGTTGTGGCCACTCCAAGCGACATTATGTTGCGGTGGCCTCCCAAACTGCTGATTAATTCCTAGCTGGATTATCCCAGAATTACTATCGCGAACTGGGTTACACGCTGGCAGATCCTGATTGCCTGCACAAACACGGCACTTTACGGCGTCACCAAACTAAGGTCAGGCAGCAGTTTTCGAACATTAGTGCGTATCGTCCTTTACGCTGATTGCAAAATGCATCTAGGCCGCGGGGTCGAGAATCCGTGCCCACCCATCCCATTTGCTCACCCTCCCGCCCTCTCTCCCGGGGACACTTCAGGGCATCAGTGACTGATCCACATGTGACACGTGTGATCTGGTATGTTCATTCCGATTCCATCACGAGGATTCTGTGACGCACACGATCCCGGCAGTTTCTGAACCCACAACTTCCCTCCCACGAGAACCGGCACACTCACCACCAAGAGCACCGCCACTTTGTTCCACTAAGAAAAATAATGATCAGACGATTCAATCGTCTTCTTGCATGCACAACGGAGCGCCTGGAAAATACGGCTACCCCCTCTGCACTCTCTATGAAAATTATGCGCCTGACATAGTTCCTCAGAGTTCGAAACATTTTCCGAACTAAATTCAAGAATTCACTGAACTAGAACTTCAGGCCAATTGGAAATCATATAAATAATATAAAGCCCAAAGGCAATCCGCTTTATGTCTTCATATACTGTCACAGACCTTTCATATCCATGGTTTCACCTCAAACTATACATATCTCAAAATAATCAAACAGATACAATATTTGTTTTAAAGGTTGAAAACGAGACAAGTATGAATGTCCAGGACTGACCTCTGGTCAACGGTTGAATCATGCAGCTTAGAAGGACTCAGCAGTGAGCGCTCATCATGTCAATAAACACTTTCACGTATGTTCGAACTCCCTCGATCTGGTTTGGCGGCTCTGTCTCTATATTGATATCTCACGAGCGGTGAGAACACACCCCTCAATATAGAGAAGCAGTCATATTGATAAATTCAGACATAAAGAACACGTTTCTCTTGCAATGATAAAATATTGATAGTTTGTGTACACATCTGAGGCAATTCTTTTTAGACACTAAACATTCCGATGTTGTTTGACCACTCGTGAACTTTCCATGACTAATATTTCCCCGTCATTAAACAAGGGCAGCGGACCGAGACTACAGTTTGATTGCACTTATGTTCCCCAGTAAAAGGTGAACAGATTTCCCTCACGATGTCAGAAACTGCCGGCGTTTCAATTCACTGTTTCGACCTAAAGTTCCTGCTATCTTCGTCCTCACTGATCGGGCTCTGTTGAAATTTAACCTCTCGATCGAACATCGTTCCATATCCTTGTCACATTCCGACCCGTTGATCAACCTGCCTTTATGAACGTATATAGATGTAAAAAGCTGGAAATCTCAAGCGGGTTAGACTGTCATCTATGTGAAGAGGAATAGAGGACGTTTTCGGGTCGCGGCCCTTTCTTCAACTGAGCGCCAGGGAATGGAAAAGAGAGAAGGAGATGATATGTAGAGAAAAGAATAAAGGAATGAAGATATGCAAAAACCGTACCGATGTAAGGACATAGGCTATTGGTTAGCTGTTTGCCTGGGTGAGAAACGAGTACAATGTGACTCAACACGACGACTTTGCGCGGATACTAACGGGGGGGGGGGGGTGGATTTGAAAGTGAACGATGACATTAAATGTTGTTGGAGATCTCGTGTGATTTGTATCGACATGACTGCTGGACCCTTAATTGTCGCGTATTAGAGCCACTTTCCTGTGTAACATGTGTGGAGGAGTCACGGAGCCCTAAAACACTCAAGCAGGACGTTTGTTTCGGTTTGAGGAATTGTGGTTTGACCTCCCACCCTGAATCTGACTTTCCCACGTGATTCCCTGAAGAAATGGCTAAATGGCTCGACCCTAAACGTTGCCTATAGAGTGTGAAGGAGCGTCTGGACCGAAACGTTTGCCTATTTCCTTCGCTCCATAGATGCTGCTCAGCCGCTGTAGTTTTCTCCAGCTTTTAGCCTACCTAAAAACTCACGGGAGGCCCAAACGCCCTGCAAATTAACTGCCCAAATCATGAGAGCCACACAGATACAATCTCGGCTAGTTGAGATGGTTTCATAAACAGTCGATTATACACTGCCTAACACCAATACTGGAATCATTTCGAGAAAACCCAAGTGGTTTCATCGCACACTGCACCTTACACCCCGTTTAGTGGTCCGGAATCAATGGCTCTGTGGCAGATTTTACAATTTGTATAGTTCATCTGTGATGAACATTTCAGTGGTCGTCCTTTCTTGTTTGTTTTGGTGTCTTTTCTCTCCTAACTTTTGTTTCTAATTGTTCAGGAAATATATTCTTCAAACCTGGTCTACTAAATGGGCGAATGCAAATATATCTTAATGTATGGCCAGTTCTATTGCCCCCGTCTACTTTACAGCCATTCTATTCTTTTTTGCCCCAAATAACACAAGCCTTTGCAAATCTCCAGTTGATGTACTTCCCCTCCATGCTGACCTTAAGTTACGTTCACTACGTTGCCATGTTTCCCCATCATCTCCCCAATCTGTAAATGTTTGATTTAAACAAAGCACCAATGTGCCCATTAACAACCATAATTTCCTGATCAAATCCCCCTCGTGACTCTTAGCCAAGACAAGTAAAACCATTCAAATGAACAATGTAATACACAAAATAACACACAATTTTAAATTTAAGGTATTCCTGTCTAGTTATCACTGATCTCCTGTAGAAAAATAGGAGCTGTAGAATGCTGGTTTAGTAAAACCACGTATACCAGAGAGTTTTTGTTTTATGGGGTGTGTGTATTGTTGCTTTTTTTCACTTTGTATGCTGTATGCTAACTCAAATGTCCACGTATCTTAATTAGTCATGACAATAAACGCAAAACGTAAACTTGAATGAACTTGAACTGGAAGCACCCACTCCGACATGAGTCCGACATCATTGCTGGGGAACATGTTAGCGCGAAGTTTCGTTCGGACCCTTGATAGACTGATGACAGGGCGTGGAGATAAAGTGATAGAGGGGCCGATAAAACGTGCAAGTAATGGGGGTTGTATAAAGGTTACCTAAAATAACTGAATTCAATCTCCATTCAGTCGGGTTGTCAGCCACCGAAGCGAGCAATCAGTCGTTGGTCCCCGTTTAGCGTAGCCTCATTCGGGCAATAGTGGGCTCCATATGATACAAATGTCCAGAATGGGAATAGAAGGATGTTGTCAGTCTCGCGTTTAATCTAGTACCTGTTCTTATTGGTTTTCAGTATTTGAGTTCGCATTCTTGTTTTATTTGGGTGGCTCACATCTCCTCTTGTTTCAGGTTGCCATTTTCCTGTCAGGGCGTTACCCTCCTGTGATTTTTTGACCCCGCCCTGATGTGTTTCACCTGTGCTCGATATCCCCTGTTAAGTCTGTATTTAAGCCTTGGTGTTTTAGGTTTCTTTGCAGTTCATTGTGTATGCTACCTGTATCACGTCGACCCAGCTCTAGAAACATGTGACTTGGGTACTCGACCACAGCCCTGTTTTTCAACAGTGTTTTTGCTGCTCACTAGATTACTGTTGTTTTCAGTGTTTCCTTAACCTGAGCACCGACTTGGACCGATAAACTCGAATAACGGATCCACTGCCGTATGTTGAAGCCTGCATTTGTGTCTCCTCCTTCCCCCTCCTCGTTCAGTTCTGACAGTACGGTACTGGCCAACAATGGACTCAGCGGGCGCTGATCCATTTTGTGCAGAGCTCCAGAAAGAAGAGAGCGCATCTCGCATTACGAGGGCAACACTCTTGATCGTCGCCGGGTTCCAGAATCTCGGCAAGCAATCAGCAGGGTTACAGGCGACATCGGTTTCACAGGTGAACACTTTTAGTTCTCGGTTTGACACCTGGCTACTCAGCTGAATCTTTGTTTCTGCTGCGGCACCCGTGCCTGCCATGTCTGTTTCCTTGTCGTGTCTCCAGGGCTTCCGATGCCACGGCTGCAACAGCATCTCCATTTCGTCCACTTGGCAAGACAGGAACGCTTTCGGGGAATCGGAGAATGTAGACCTTATTGAAAAATTCAGTGTGGGCTGCATTTCGAACTTCCAATTCTAGCGGCTCCATTCCATAAGACGCTCAAGGTAGCTTTATCATCACTGTCCCCTGTCGGGTTAGAGCGGAGGCTTGGGCCACGGTGGAAATGGTCTCGAATTCTCCCTGGTTGCAACGAAATACGTCGGTCCTGTTCAGGAAGCTCCGTCCCGCACGTTTCGATCACTCCAATCCGGCCGAAAGGTTTCACATACCTTGTCACCATGAGACAAGGTTAATCGCTCAGAATTATGGATTTTGCTATGGGGAATTTTCGAACTGTGCTGGCTAAGAGTGGAGGGAATGTGAGTCTGCTTTGTTGGATGCTTTCGCAATGGATCGTCGAACTATCAAGGATCCGTGGCTCCACTAACCCTGCCTTCCGACATCGAGCCATGAATTCTCTGGACTTCCAAATGGACGGCTAGGCTGAGAAAGAGACGGGAGATGGGGAGATTGCCAGCAGCATTCGGTCCCCCTCCCAAAACAGTGGCGGCATGCGGTCGCCCGCGCCTTTCCATCGGGACTTCGTCCCTCTCGGCTGTCCATCGGCCTACAGCGCAGCTGTCCCCTTCGGAGGAGCCCATCAGGTGGGACGAGCCCAAACTCAGCCCGGGGGAACGGCAAGGCGGCACCTTAGGAGGGAGGTTTTGTACTGTGGGGACTGGGACAGTTGTTGAACACTGTTCAGTAAAAGACAAGGCTCACCAATGAAAAGAGGACATTGGTGAGCTGTACCACTCCTATGAGCCGTTCCTCTCGTCACCCTCAACTGTACAATGTTGGTGCATTCAATGGCACACCCTGCAGGCTTTGTTGATTTTGGGGCAGATGAGAATTTCTTGGAATTCGCTGGCTTATGAAATTGCAGCTTGAAGTGAACACTTCAAGATCCTCTACTAGAGCACCGGGAGGCCGCCTAATTTACCACCCGAACTCAACCTGCACAACTCAATCGTGGCAGGTAATCACTTGGAGATCATCAGTTTTCATCTCCTCGAATTCTCTTCATCCTCTGCTTTTGGGGGGGCTCCCTTGGCTGTCTACTCATAATCCAAGAACCAGATAACAAATACGCACGAAACAGGCCTCTCGGCCTTCCAGTCCGTGCCGACCCTTTGGTTTCTTCCCCAGTCCCATCACCTCTCTCAGACCATACCCTCCATTCCCTTCCCGTCCATATACCTATCCACTTTCACTTTTAAATGTTAAAATCGATCCTGCCTCCACCACTTCTGCCTGAACTCATTCCACACAGCCACCACCCGCTGAGTAAAGAAGTTCCCCCTCACGTTTTAACCCCAAAACTTCTGTCCCTTAATTCTCAGTCATACCCTCTTGTTGAATCTTCCTATCCTCAATTGGAAAACTTATCCACGTCAACTCGTGTCTATCCATTTCATCATTTAAAAGACCTCAATCAAGGCCCCCCCCTTACCTTCTGCGCTCCAAAGAATAAAGACCAACTTGTTCAACATTTCTCTGTAACATAAGTTGCTGGAACCCAGGCAACATTCTAGTAAATTCTCCTCTGTACTCGCCTCTATTTTGTTGACATCCTTCCTATATTAAGCGACTAGATTGTACACCATACACCAGATATGGTCTTACCATGCCTTGTACAATGTTAAATTACTCTCCCTACTCCTATTAGTCAAGGCCTGATTTATAAAAGGCCAGCACACCAACGGCTTTCTTTATCTCCCTATCTATAACATGCGATCCACCTGCAGGGAACTATGAAATTTTTCCTAGATCTCTCTGTTCCACAGCATTCCTCAATTCCTACCATTTACCATGTCGTCCTAATCCTCACATGAACTGGGGTACTGGGGAAGTAATTTCTTGGGGTAATAATTGTAAACTCATCTATCTACATGGTTCCTCTCCTGAGTCTATGAATGATCATCAATGAGCAGGTTTGCTGGGATCTTCCAGAACACACCCGGCAGCCTCCCCGTTCTAAGGAGGGGGATTTTCCAGATCTTCACCAAGGTTCCTCGTGTTATCTGGACCTAAAGGAGGTGTTCAACAAGGCCAAGGCCACCTGTCTTCCCACGCAATAGACCATACGAAATGTTGCTTTGACCTTCTGCCTGTACAGCGCTTCTAAGGGTCGTCTTTATCTTGTCTTCACCTGAGCGGCTCGCCATGAGAATACTATGGGGACGGCCCCTTTTGCGGCTGGGATCAATCCAGACCTTCCTCTTCACCTGCAGGAGCTGGTTTCTCATTGTGGATAAGAAGAGGGAACACTTCGGCGCCCGCATTGACTAAGAGGACACAATTACATTACTGTTTGAGAACAGATACCCTCTTCATCTCCTCCGCATTTGACTGTTAAAATACGCTAGAATATTCACTAGTTAGATCTTAGAAATGCTTATCATCTGGGTAAGGATAATGGAGGGGATGAATAGAAGACTGCGTTTAACACACCCAGTGGTCATTATGAATACTGGTCATGCCATGCCGTTTGGTCCTACGAAAGCTCGTCAGCCCAATTTTTCAAGCATGGTTAATGATGTATACGGGACATAACGAACAATTTGTGTTGTGTTACCTTGATTGACCATTTGATTTCTCCCAATGAAACTTCCCATGTGCAGCATGTTTCACCAGGTGCTGGAACGTTTGCGCTCGTAATGATCTGTTGGTGAAAGGCTGAGAAAATTGAAATTCATGTTAACAACACTGTTCAATTCCTTGTGATGTTGTTCACGTGATGGGATACAAGATGGACCCGGGCAAGGTCAGTGCTCTGGCCACCTGGCCTACACCCTCCAGTCATAAGCCACTCCAGGGTTCGTGTTGGGTTTGCTATTTTTTAACGGAAGGTTTATCCTGAACTTTTAGTGTCACTCCAGGCTCTCACTGACCTCACGGTTCCTTTCTCCTGGTCCCCTCAAGCAGAAGCCATTTATGAGACTCGAGGAGCTTCTCCTCAGCCCCCCATCCCTGTTCCACACCCCCTGACCCGTCACTCCAGTTTTGTGGGTGAGGATGCCTCGGGTGGTGGGCATCGGGCCGTACTCTCCAGAGATCCTCCACAATGGTTCGACTTACATCCCTGCGCTTTCCCCTCAAAAAGTTTTTTCTCCTGCAGAGAGAAGTTACGATGTGGGTAACCGGAACCTGTTAGCGGTTAAAGCAGCTTTGAGGAATGATACATTGGTAAGGAGGGTACCAAGCAGAGCCGTTTTCTAATTGGCAACCCTACAAGAACACTTGAATACATCAAGTCAAGCCAAACGCCTCAACTCGCGCCATGCTAGTGGGCCTCTTCTTTAATCGATTTGATTTTGTACTGTCTTACCGCCCCTGTGCCAAGAATGGCAAACCTGATGCTCTCTCCAGAACAGTAATCCGACCCGTCCCCCTAAGGTTTCAACTCCCATTCCTGCCTGCTTCCTGTTTTGTTGGGGCGGTTACTTTGGGAGATTGGAAAGGAGAGGTGCCGAGCTACTGGCTGGTGTTCACTCCTCCTTTCGCGTGTCCCTTCTATTGGTCTGTTATTAGTTCCCGAGTCTCTGGTTCCACAGGTGATTCACTGGGCTCATACGGCTCGATCTCCTGTCACACGTGTCCGTCGAACCCAGTTTGGTGGCAAAAGTCGGTTTTGGTGCCTTCCATGGAGAAGGGGATTAAGGAGTACGTCACCACCTGCAGTATTTTGCTCAGCAACAAGACCTCGAGTCGAGCCCACCTTTTGCCTCCTGTATCCGCAGCCATGTCCCCTCGACGCCCCTGGTCAGTGATCACTAGGAAATTTTGTCACGGGCCTCCTCTTCTGAAAGGTAACACCACAGTCATGACTGTGGTGACAGATTTTCTAATATGGTCCCATCATTCCGGTGCACAACTTCCCCTCCGCCAGGAAGACGCAGAGGGCATGTTGTCTCCTGTTTTTTCGAATCATGATTTCCAGAGATCATTGTGTCTATGACGGGGGCCTCAGTTCCATGTCCAGGTTTTGGAAGGAGTTTTGTTCTCTTTGGATGCCACGGTCAGCCTTGCAATCTGGTTATCACCCGAATCCAATGACAGCCTGAAACGCCTTAAACCAGGAATTGGAGACAGGACAGTGGTGCTTGTGGCACAGAATCCTTCAAGTTGGAGAAAACCCCTTATTTGGGTGGAGTATGCACACAGCACACTTCCCTTGCTCATCCTCTGTCTCTCTCCATTCCCGTGTGCCTATGTTATCAACGCCATTGTTCCCTGCCTGTGGAGGAGGAGTCCAGTGTGCACTCCGCTCAGCTCTCATCCGTCGGCTGTCGCAAGCTTTCGAATGGGGCTCGTCCAGATGCTGTTGCGCAGTTCTTGCGCGTTACAAAGAGGATGGTGATCGTGCAGAACGCCGGCTCCAGTAGACGCGCCGGGCCAAAAGTTGGCTCTCCACTCGAGACCTAAACCTCTGAGATGGAATCCCGGAAGCTGGCTCCTCGTTTTGTTGGTCCTTTCCCCGATCTCGAAAGGTGAGAACAATTCTGTGGCGGTTCTCTCAGACTCCCCCGTGCCAGGAGGGTCCCACCCCACATGCATGTCTTCCCGACTGAAGCAGTTAAGAGAGTTCTTTGTCCCGCCTCCACACACCCTCTCGCCCCCCTGTCCTTGATGGGGTCCGTGTTTACGGTCAGCTGTTGCTGGGGATGCGCCGGCGTGGTCGTCGTTGTCATATCTTGTGGATTGGAGGGTAGGACCTGAGAGCGGTTTTGTGTGACGGCTCGCAACATATGCGACCCAGAACTTATTAGGGAATATCGGCGCCAACATCCTGAAGATCCTGGGCAGCCGGCCGTGGAGGGAGGGGGAGGGGGGGGGGGGGGGGGGGGGGGGGGGGGGGGGGGGGGGGGGGGTAACGGTCAATATCGCGTTTTAATCTAGTTGCTGTCCTTATTGGTTTTCAGTAGTTGAGTTGTGCATCCTCTTGTTTTATTTTGGGGCCTCACAATCTCCCTCTTGTTTCAGGTGCCATTTCCTGTCAGGTCTTTACCCCTCATGTGAAATTGTTGCGCGCGCCCTGATGTGTTTCACCTGTGTCTTGTTATCCCCTGTCAAGTCTGTATTTAACCTTGTGTTTTAAGTTTTTCTTTGCCAGTTCATTGTGATGCCTACCTGCTATCCACCTCGTTCCACCAGCTCTAGAAAATATTGTGACCTTTGTGTACTTCGACCCACCAGCCTGTTTTCAGCCAGTGTTTTTGCCTCTCCTATTTACTGTTGCTTTCAGTGTTTGCTTACACTGTGTAGTACCGACTGCCTTGGACACGATTAAACTCTGAATACGGAATCTGCCCTAAGTATGTCTGAGCCTGCCATTTGTTTCCTCCTAATTCCTTTATTCCATCGGTTCATGACAGGTGTGTTTCATGTGAATAGGAGCAACCGGTAGATCCATGACGGCTCTTGTAAGAAGGCCCACTGCAGATGCTGGGCTTAAGCAGAAAGATAGACACAAAGCTGAGTAATTCAGTGGGAGTGACAGCAACTCTGGAGGGAAGAAATGGATGACGTTTTCGGGTCGAGAAACCCTCTTCTGGCTGATAGACGTGACGAGGACACCAATTGGCATCTTCTGCTGTTTCAGGGGTAACATGTAGCTGGGCAAATCATCACAATAACAACCTCCAACTGATATCCCAACCACTAGTCACATTTCCCCATCTCCATCGCAACTAATTTACTCCTTGCGGCGCCTCCACAAAACTAATGTACCATATCCGTTATCAAGATGTGGCCTTTTGAAGATCAGTATCAAGAGACCAAAGGCAGACGGAGCGAAATCGTTTCGCGTACACCTTAGCTCAGCCCGCCTCACCCAACAGATCTTCGCCAGTTACTGGACACTTTAATTCTAATTCCCATTCCGAACCGGAATGTTTCTGTCCTCGGTTCTTCTCCTTTGTCAAACTGAGAGTAAACGCAATTGGGAACAGCATCTCATATTTTGTGATTGGGCACAACTTACAGCCCAGTGGTATATCTATCCTTCTTTTTTCGCCCTACCCAAGTCCCACTAGCTTCTCATTTTCACACTCCACAAACAACATACAATCGTCCTGTTTCCTTGAATATCGTTACATTTTTGAAAATATCTTTCACTCATTGCTATTGGATCTCTTCTCCACATCAACGTCGTCCCTATATATCTCTTCCCTTATATCCCATAGCCAGTCTGAGAAGGGTTAAGACCCGACACGTGGCCAGGTCCTCTCTCTCGACAACGCGGACTGAGCACTTTTTTTACGGCCGAACCGTCAAACCATATAACTTCTAATTGCCGTTGCTGTCTCTGATTACTTTCTATCTCAGCCCCGTCCACGTTCCAACTCGCCTGACACAGTTTAAGAAGGGTATCGACTCGAAAAAAACGTCACCCTAGTTCTTTTCTTCCTTCTCTATTCTTCTCTCTCCCGAGATGGCTGCTGTCCCCCGCTGAGTTGCTCCGTCAAGTGGTGAAAATGTTAATGGGAGAGAGCGAGGGGAAGACTACACAAGAGTGTTGGGACGTGCACGCATTGGCAAGGGTGCTGAAATGAATTGTATAGAATAGATGCCTTCTTGTTCATTCAAACAGCTTGGTTTGAAAATGAAATGCATTTCTAAGTCCCTTAAACATTAGAAAAAAAAACAAGACCTAATTTACACATCAAGACTCCATCACAGTGAATCTCCAACCACCTCCTCACTGGATGTCTTGTCTATCTCTTCCCTTTGTTTCTTCTTATTTTTTCCGCGGTCGCAGCGAGGAGAGAGAGGCGACTGGGCTCTCCCGATATTAAAAGCCCCCCCGGTGTGCGATGGTCAGGGTCCCACGGCCAATAACCCGCGCCAGGCGAAGCCTAGACCCCAGCTGCGTGTCATTTAAAAAACCCCGCGATTCCTGCGGGAGAGATGTTGCCGTTGCGGGAGCGTCGAAAAGAGGCGCCTCTCCACCAGGGCCCTGCGAGCTCCCGATGTTCCTGTCCACCAGCCTGCGGCCCGGAGCCTCCGAAGGCTCAGAAACTCGGTCGCAAGCTATGCTGCGCGCCCGCCACAGCAGTTGCCGCTCACTCAGTACGCCCAGCTCCGCGATGGCGAGTCCCGCGGGCTCTCCGCAACTAGAGTAGCCCTCAGGTTTGTTCCGGCCGGAGTCCACCGCTGCTGTCTCCACGAATATTAGGCCAACGACACCCGGAGACACGACAGAGGAAAAAGTACAGTCCCCCCCGTAAACAGGTTAGAGATTAAATAAAAAAAAAAAAATTTTTTAAAGGTGAGAGTTTAGATACAGATATAAAGGTGAGGTATGGGGGGTTGGTGGTGTTTAATAAGTTGTGAAATGGGGGATTAAGTTTGTAGTGGTGTTGGGGGGTTTTTTTTTTGTTGGTTTTATTTTTTGTGTGTTGGGGTTGGTGTGTTTATGGTTTGTTGTATTAGTTTTTGGGTTGTTGGGTTTGGGGTGTGATTGTGGTTGTTG